>VXBQ01016516.1:506348-851293 GCA_013400175.1 Phainopepla nitens | reverse complement strand
TGGCCAAGTGTTCTGAAGTATAATATAAATAACGTTGGGCATTGCAAGTGATTTTGACAGTTTCTGCAAAAGAAATATTAAAAAATAGAGTTTATAATAGGCATAATCTACTGTCCAGTGTCAATCTCAGTTCTGACATTTGAGAGGAAACTGGTGAAATACAGAAGTATTTAATGGAGAGCTCGCTCTGAAATTCTGGAGGACTGTGCCCTCCTCATATCTACCTTAGAAGAAAATTTTCTAAACATGAACCTCTGCTGTTATTAAGCTTTTTTTTCTCTTTATATTCCTTTAAAGAAAAATTACTTGTATTAAAAACTGGTGCATTTTGTTAAAGGGAATAGCATGCCATGATCCTGAAGAAACTCAGTTATTTCAGTTGGGGCTAATCAATAGCATCTAAGTATCAAGAAATTCCCCTGTATTTACTGTGTTGCAGAGAAAACAGATTGTTCCGGGATATAAGGTGGTTATATTTCTCTCTGTGTGTACATATATATAAATATATGTATATATGTCTCTATATATATATATATGTGTGTGTGTGCGTTTTATTTTTAAAACATTGATTTAAAAACAATTGTGTGCTTTTGGAGTTTCTGATTCTTGCCACTGCAAATTCTTTTCCTAAACTGTTAAGAGACCTGCACAAATATAAGGAGCCTGGCGTTGCTCTTTAAGTGGGCAGGATCTTGGAAAGAATTCATTTCTCTTGTAATGCAGTTAGGTCTATTTCTGTCATGTTCAAATCCACTCCGACCAGGAATATTGAATTAGAGCTGGCTGTGGGTGTTAAGTGTCTCCACAGATACCTTTGCTTGTGTTGAAGAAAAAAAAGAAGGCGTAAGGGTGGGTAGTCCTGTCTGTGTTTTGTGTTTCCTGGACAGAAACTCTCCTGCACCCAGCTTGCTGAAGGGGACCTGGCATGACGAGTTAAGCAAGGTGCCTGTTCTTGGCCGGAGCATCTTCCTAAACAAAAACCTGTTGCCATTTGTGTACTGTGGCTTAGCAAAACAAAACAGAACGGCGCAGAGGAGTGGATGCTTCTCAGACAGCTAACTGCCAAGCATGAAAGTCCTGCTGTATAATTTGAGGGAGCCAAAAATTGCTGGCTACCATTGGCTGTGCAGGGGCTGAAGGCAGAAGGTGCAAGAGAAAGCAGGTGTTGGATGCACTTGGGTTTCTTCAGGTCAAACCTTAAAAATCTGTTGCTGCTGAGCACGTGGTGTACTTTATGTGAATTGTGCTACTATATGCTTGGCCCTCGGGACCGATTGCTATGTAAATGCAAATTATTTAATTAACATTATTGTTTCCGTTTGCCATAATATGATTTTTATGAGCATTTCTAGATTAAAGTTCACTTTAGAAACATAGCAGTTGCTTCCAAATTGCTTGGCTGTGTGTTGCATTTTAAACCCCCTTAATGCAGTAAGGAATCCTTATCATTCCTTAAGCATCAGATGAGCAGCCAGAAGAAAAAATATTACCAAGATGGGTAAATATAACACTTCAGAAAGCATAACAGAAGCCCTGTGTTTTTTGACATGGCAGAACCAGTAATTCATGACAGATAACAGGACAAAAAATATTCAGGGAAGAAACTTGTGTCCTCTGATCTTCAAATCATAAGCACAGTTTTAGCTGAATTTTTTTTTTCCTGCTTTATTTCCTTCCCACATCAGCAGCTATGGTGCTTTGTCAGTAGAAGTTCTGTATTTGCCAAAAGTTACAATGCTTTTTCCTTCTGTGTGGGAAATCTGAATGGAAGGTAGATGTGCTGCCTGGGGCCCCGGCGCATGGCGCTGGACAGTGGTGTGACGCTGGGCGGCGTGCAGGATTCTGCCCATAACCCAGCCAGAGTGCTGTGGGCAGTGGGAGTGCAAGCTCTCACACACCTGGAGCTGTACCAGGAGCTGCCTGTGTGAACACACAGCTTATTGCTTGCTGCTTTTTGGTTCTTATCCGTGCGTTGGAGGATAGCTCACCAATGAGTTGAAACACCGTTGGAATAGGAATGTATTGTTCAGGACTGTGATTTGTCTTGTGAAGTTGTTCATGGTGAAAAATTTGAGAGAAATACGCTTCCAAAGGAGAAGTGTTGGACAATGTCACCTTGCTTTGCCCTGTGACAGAGTTATCCTGGAGTTTGCAGCTTTTACAAAAGTTGTTACTTAAGTTCTTGCAGTCTTAAGACTAAGCCAATTATGTGTCAGTGCATGGAATTCCAAACAGAGGAATGTTTTCATAAGCAAATTTTTCTATTCTTTTTGTAATGTGGAATTTTAGCCCGCATTAATTTAGCAGGGGCTTGGGAACTGTCTTTAATACTTAACTGTCTTTTACTGTTTTGTGTTTGGAGCTTGCTTGTTTCAGGTGCTTTTTTTCAAATGGTAGCAGAGCACAAACTTCCTGGGTGTCTCACATTGAAGGTGCAAAACAGGCAAAAGTACTTGGTACTTTCCAGTGAATGTAAAGAAATCATGTACAGAGGAAGATTCAGTAAGCCATGGATTTTTTCTTTGAAAGGGGAAAAAGGTTACTCCCAGCCTGGTTTTGCATTGCTGGGTCTGAGTAGATGGTGTGTAGCTGCTAACACTTCCCTGCGTACCTCTGATGATACTACAGCTGTTGATAAGTGTAGGAACTGGAACTTCACTCCTTGGTTCTCTCTACATCTGCCTGCGGCACTGTGAGCAGTTGCATGGGGCTCAGTGGGAGTCGTTGGCTGTGCTTCTGTGCTCAGTGTAAGCACATGGAGGAAAAAATAAGTGTATAATTTCCTTGTTCCTTCTACGTAATCTAAGGTTTTACTGGTCACAGCAGCAGATCAGAATTTGCCAGTCAGAAATGGTGGTACTAGCTGACAGCATACCTTTAGTCTTTCATTTCCATCTAGAAATTTGGCATGTTTTTTTTACCCTTCCATCAGTTGACATATGCAGTGGTTTATGTTCCTGATTAATAGTTTACCTCTGTGCCTCCAAGTGCCAACAAAAATCTACATTGCAGAAGTTTACCATTTACTTCTGAGTGTTGGTGAGGAAATTTGCCTACAGTTCAGCCTCTTGTACCCGGCACTGCTGACCTGTGTCTTTTTTCTGTTTTCGGAGAGGGGGAAGGGGTGCTTTCAAGAGCCAGTTACAGTACAGTAAACAGAAAAGACAGGGTTTGAAGGGATTGTGTTTTTTATTTTCAGTCTCTCTTAATCCTGCCTTGGGAAGGGGAGAGTGAAGCATTTGATTAGGCACGGGTTAGACTGGTGGCTGGAGTTGAAAGTGGTATTGCAGTCCTTCCCTTGTCCCTGCAGCAGGGATTGCCATACCTGCATCAGCTGAGTATTTCAGTTTTGAGCTGGGTGAATTAGAAGGTTCCTGTTATGGTGGGGTGAGATCAGGGGTTGAGTTTTCTTGCAGCTGGAATACCCTTTGGTATATGGAGAGAGACAGAATAAGGAAATGAGTGTGAGACAGTGTATTTTTAAATGGACTGGAAATACAGAGGTGGGTCCTTGCTTCCCAGCCTGCACTGGGCACTGCCCTGAAGTCAAACCTCTGTGCAGAGGGATGTTTAATCTGTGCACACAGGCATCTGGGGGAAAAATTTGCTGCTCTGTTCCCTCCCTCCCTGCCTTCTCAGAGAAATTTCATTCACAGTCAAGCTGTCCAAGTGGTTGATTTATGGTGTGAGGGGTATTTTTAAAATTTTTTTTTCTTCTCTTGGCTTTGCTCTTAAAAAGCCAGCTGAGTTCAGTTCTCCCAAGGCAGGAGGAATATTTTCTGTCAGTTTGATTGATCTGTGAATAACTCTGATGTTCCAAGGCATAATGTTAATAGAGTTTGTGGTGTAAAGTCATATGAAGAAAATCTAAAAATAAAGAGCAGCTTGATTAACGTCCACAGCCTAAAAAGAGCACTACTTGTGGAGCGGCCAGAGACTGGCAGTATTTGGAGAAGAGTTTTCTAAAAGGGGGAGCTGGAAATCACTGTGTCTGGAAATGAGACTAAATTGTCTTCGGAATAGTTTCTTTAATTGAAACCAAACTGAAATTTTTCTTCCTGGGAAAGTGCCAGTCAGCTGTGGAGCCCATGCTATGTTGCGGGCAGTGCCTGGGCTTGGCAAGGGACAGCTGGGAGGAGAGGGCAGGAGGCTCCAGACCTGCTCACAGCCCCTGGAGACCCCCAGGGACACTCAGAATGTAACCTGATCTTTTGCGTGGTGTAAGACTCTTTACTGATACTGCTGGATTTTTCTCGTGGTGTTTCTGGTCATGCTCCAATACCTGACAGCCTTTTCAGTGAAGAATTTTTTTCCTGATATCTGATCTAAACCCTCTCTGATGCAACTTGAGACCAGTTTATCTTGTCCTATCGCTTGTTTCTTGGGAAAAAAGACTGACCGCCCCCTGTCTGTAACCTCCTTCCAGGTAGATGTAGACACAATTGGAGTGGTGGATCTTGGTCAAAGAAAAGTCTTGTCATCTTGGTGAACAGGATCAAGACCTGATGGCAGAAGTTGTGTCTCTTTCTCACTCCCCTGTCACCAGAATCCAGAGGGAGCACGTGCAGTATCTCAGCTGTGGTTGGGGCAGGTCACAGCCATAGCCTGCCCCGCAGCCTGAGGAGACCTGTCACCTGATGTGCTCTCCTGGGAGACAGAGAACACATACTACATTCAATCCACACAGAATAGTGGTATTTAGCTGAGAGCAAGCCAAGGTTGTGCACTCTTGCCCAGAGCTGGGAAGCTGGCAGGAGCTCCCTGGTGTCTGGGAAACCCTGTGCCCGTGAGGAGGTACAGGCATGGCAGAGGTGCTGCGTCTCCTCTAGGTGACTGACACCCACCTGCCGGAGATCACAAACCTCCTCTTCTACTTTGCTCTTCCCTCTGTGCCTACTGCTGTTGGTAGCAGGATCCCACACAGCCTCTGCAGGTTTGAGGGACCCATCTGAGCCATTCCTGCTTATTAACAACGTTCCCTACATGACTGGAGCTTATCCTCTTCAAGTGCTTGGAAATTTTGTGTGGGTAACCCTCTCTTCTCCAGATGTGAGTCCCCCTAAAGTCCCTCATGAGAGATGGATGGATTCCATATGCCATGGCTGTGCCAGCCACAGTGAGGGCTTGGCATTGTCAGCTGGAAGTTTCGGTCCATGAGCCCTCCCCTCTGGACAGCACTAGCTGAAAGCTATCAGGAAGAGGAAGGCCTTTTATTGCTATTTTTTTTTCCAAACGACCCNTTTTTTTTTCCAAACGCCCCCCCCCCCCCTTCTTAGTTCATAGTCCCATTCTCTTCAAAATACTTTAATAATTTTATCCAAACCAAGTGGATATTTTTGGGGGTTTTTTGGGTTTGGAGTTCATTTGTGTAATATTATTTCTAGATATAAACTCACCAGGACTAGGTGTCCTGTCCTGTCAGTAGAGAAGCTATGAAGGTTTTCTAAAGTTATGTTAAGACTATGCCTTACTGGGATCATGTGGTAGAAAGATTCATGACCTGATGACTTGGAATATCACTTTCTGTCATTCCTTGTCAACCTTTCCCTGTGTTTATATATTTTTTTAAATAACTGGGCAAAAAGCAAACTAAACTAACCAGCAAATCAAAGGCTAGGACTGGTAAAACTCTTCAGGTTAAAAAGAAATGCATGTGCTTGGAAACCGGGTATGGTTTTATTTGAAACAAAACATAACAATCACAGGTAATCTGTAGGAGTCCTTTTTTTTTTTTTTTTTTAACAGGCGGAACAGGATCAATATTTAAGGACTTGTAAGACTAGTAAGGAATCGTATCTTTGGACCACTGTTTGCAATTTTTAAGACACTGTTGTAATAATATTGTGATAGGAAATGTCCTCTGTACATTTTCTTTCCAAAGAAGCCCCGTTCTCCAAGTAAGCTGTATATAAAATGAGGTCTGGAGCATCCCCAGCCAGTTTGTGATTTCATGTTAATGATGCCTTCTGGGTAGGGCAGCTCAGTCCTTGGTGGCCACTTCAAGTCTGGTTGGGAAAGCACTGGATCAAGCTTGCTACGCTGGGATGGCAGTTCTGACCAGCATGAGATGTGTGAAGCAGAAAAAATTTTTAGATCCTTTTCCTAAAGGAAAGATGAAGTTTTGTTCTCACTGGCTTCGTCATCAGAGACTCTCTGGTATGTCAGCTGGATCCCCACTGAGCAGTAGATGTTTGACTGCTCTTGTACCAAAACGAAGGCAGATGCATTTGAAGAAGTTTGTAGGATGACTGCTTGTTGTTTCTTCTGGCTCTGAATTTATTGTTCACCAGAGTTAAATTCATAAAAGTGCATAAGTTGCAGATGGGAAAGTGATAGAGGAAATGCATCATTCAAATATGTGCAACTGACTTCAAGGAAAAGCCAGTGAGGGGGAAAGAAAATAAATGTTAGAGTTTTTTGTGAAAGAGAAGAACCTTAGGAATCTCTACCAAGGCCAGGCTGGATGAGGCTTTAAACAACTTGGTCTAGTGGAAGGTGTCCCTGCCCATGGCAAGTGGGTTGGAACTAGAGGATCTTTTAAGAGCCCTTCCGTGCCAAACTGTTCTGTAATTCTATGAGGTATTTCACTATTTGAGTGATAAGGGGAGGAAGATTTGTGGCTGGCTGAGCAGCTGAGATATCGATCTAGTATTGTATTGTGTTTTCTTATGATATAGGATAATGATGCATTGTCTTTCACTTAGGAAATAATGGCTTAAAAGTTTTTTGAGCAAAGAGGCTGTTGACTGTAGAAATAAAATTAAGCGGAAGTTAGATGAAACTGGCTGGAAGAGATCCTAGAATTTAAAAGAGCTATTGTAAAGTAGGTATTAGACTTTTTCAGTGAGGGTGTGCCGCGCTGTAGCCTTTTTTCCTAAATTAGAGGTTGCATGTGCCAGTAGAAATTGAGTGGAAGCTGAGAACTGCTTTTTGCAGAGTCCATAGAATGCTACAAGGTCCAGCTTTGGGCATGTCTGCTGGAATGTTTGGGATCCGTCTTGGGAGGTTTGTCCTGCACACTACCACCATCGGTTGTGCCGAACTCTGCAGTGCTCAGAACGGGTGGACTATGCAATAACTTACTGTTTCTTCACAGAAGAAACAATAGATGTCCCATGTGTCGTGCCTTTGTCTGTTTCTAACAGTTTCCAGGCTTTGTGTCTGTCCTATGTCAGATACGACATGACCAAGGAAGACGGTGGAAAGGTTGTGCATTGACTCCATGGTGCTTTGAGCCCTCTCAGAGTAGCATCACTCACCCACCGTGGTGGCATTTATCTGCATGTATTGCTGGTGCGGTAAACAATTTATGGGAGATGTTATTAGCGCCTTGTAAATCCCAAGGACAGCTGAACACAGCCTTTTATAGTCTGTTGTAGAATAGCCTTCTGTTCATGAAAGTGTGAAAATTGCTGGTTTGCATGTAGACTTCCTTATTGAAAAATAGTCTCCGGTTTGGTAAATGTCATTATTATTTTAATCAAATTAAGCTTCCCTTTACACTTTTTGTAATCTGCTGTTAAGAAAAATCTTTTATTAAGCATTCTTAATAATTTCTTAATCTTCACGGTCCAGAGCACAGCTGGGGAGGAAAAAAAAAGGGGATTTAAAAGTGGACACTTTCTCTTAACTATGCCACATTTCTTTTTAAAAACTTTTAATGACAAGCCTGCAATTTTCAACAGCAACCCATGTCTTTCATATTCCTGAATTTGTTTCTCCTGGCCAAAGTGTGCCATTAAAGAATAATAATGTTCACAGAATCTGTACATTTTTAAATGCAAAGGAATGGTTGGACTCAAGGATAGCATGACTGTAAAACTTTGACTCTCTTTGTAGGTGCCACATGCATTTGATAGTCTGAACTATACATACAGCTTTCTTTTATCAGCTGGCAGTCCCTTTGAAGGGACACTTGTCATTTCTCTTTTATTTTGTTTGCCTCTGCCTGGAGGCAGCATGTATTAAAAATAATAATAAGTACTTCCACCAATGCCTGATTGACAGCTTAGTAGTTTAGTCATCAGATGTAGAAATACCCGGCATTTTCAAAAATTAGGACTCGAACGCCTCTCAGGATCTGTCTCCTCAATACTGGTGTTACTGTTTTGTTAGGTTGGGATTTTTTCCTGCAGCATATGAGTCCTGATCAGTCCAGGAGCTTTCAATGCTGGGTTTCAAAGCATCTCGAAGTCTTGTGGAAATGTTGGCCAGGCTTTCTTCACTGGAACAAGCACACCATTTCTGTGCTTCACAGCTTAGGAGTTGGTAAGGAAGATGCCTACACAGGAGCTCTAGGCTTCCTGCCATCTAATTTTAGGGCAGCTTGAGAAGCAAACATTTAGTAGAAACAAATGAATTGAGCTCAGTCAGCAAAGGAATTGGCTACCAAAAAAGAAAAAGGGAAAAAAAAAAAAAGAAAGAAAAGAACAGACCTTGGTATTAGTCCTGTGTCAATAAATCATGTCATATCAAGTTTCAAATATTGATGATTATTTTCTCTGACTGTCTCTTGATGTCCATTTTCTGAAGTTGAGACAGAGACAGGAGAGTAGAACTGCCAAGAATTTCTTTTTTATCTTCGTTTTCCTCCACTGAGAAGGCTAATTGTATCCCTTTCTGAACCACTTAATTCATTGCCTGTCATGCTCTTCTCTCAGTGTAAACTTCCTTGGGGCTATCGCCACAGTCCCAGCAGAGGAGGAAATTAGGGTCTCTAACAGAAATAACCTACAGCTTACATAGCATAAACAAATATTGGAAAGCAAACACTGACAGGTTGGGGAAAAGTGTTTTTTTAAAAAAAGGAAAGTAATAAAAAAGAAAAGATTAAATGCAAACATAGTGCCCTGCAGTGTTTAAAACACTTCCTTATAGTCTGTCAGGCTCCATGTTCAGGACCTTTGATCAGGATGGAGGTTGTTTATTTCCTGTGCAAACCAGCTTATACATTGATCAATGCATTGTTGATATAGTGAAGGTATTCATTCCCTTTACTGATCTCTTTGAGAGGCCCTGCACTTGACAACAGTATTTCGAGCACTAACATGGATATCCAGTCGTGAAGAAAAGCAAAAAGAAACAAGAGGATGGAGTTGATCACCTATTTAAGGGGAGAATGCTTGGAGGGGTTTCTGTGGCAAGAAGTGCAATGGAGTGAAGGTTGTTCACACCTAGAGGAGACCATTTGGGAACCATTGGCCTAAATAACCAAGCGTTTTGCTTACTGTACTGGGAGGAGCTGCTGCAAGAGTCCTGCAATTGGATTTGTTTCTGCCTGATCATAATACCCTGTGGAAGAGAGAAGATATTAATACTAAAAGAAACCAACAAAACAACAAAAAAATATAAATATACTAAAACATACCATCTGCCTTAAAACTTTGCTACATTTTGGTGCAACAAGTTAGCATGTTCCTCGGGTGGACCTGAATGCAGAGTTATGCAAAGAATAACCTTAACTTTGTATGCACAGTAGTGAGATCTAAAATAACTATTATTAGAAAGGCAAACTTGCTTAGCTGGAAAGTGAAGGATTATTTACTTCTTGTCCCAGCTCTTTTAAGTCTGAGGCATCAGGATTAAAGTGACCTGCTGGAGATCTGTAATGAAGCTGTGCAGTTTTCTACCACTGGATCTTGTAGATGCCAGAAGTTTTTGTGCCAACAGACAGCATCTATACAAATTCATGGAAGAGAAATCCATCGGATGTTCTTAAAAAGAGAAAAATGCCCTCCAAGTCCTGAAATGTGGGAGCTTCAAATAGCTCTGTTGCTGTCTATAGTTATTACAATGGATTTTGTCTGGTTTTACTCCACCATACCCATTTTGTTGTGGACCACTATCGGGCAGTATTTGGGTTAGGAAAACCTTTGGCCTGACCTCTGTCAGTTATTCCTATGACTCATGGAGCAAAGGTCAACTGCAAACAACACTTTGGGAACCTCCAATCCCCACTCATTTTTAACAGAGCACTTATTCAATAATATTGTGGTTACTTGGACTACAACTGGGTGGGATGAATTCAGTTTTCGATCTCAGTCCACACATTTCCATTGTCACATAAAGTTTTTTTCTGTCTTTCTAAAGCACTCTGTAAAACGTGAGTAATGGCTCTTCTCTGATTGTGTGTGTTATTTCATCTAAAAAACCAGCCCCCCAGCATATATTTGAGCACTGCTCTGGGGTTAGTGGGCATTAAGTATAGATATTATTATCCCACCAAGAGGAGCAAGAGGTGAAATTCCTTCATCCATCATCTTCCTTGAAACGAATGATGCAGAGTAGGAGCCTCCTGTTTGCAGAGAGGGCAAGCTGTTATCTGTTAATATGGCAGCATTTCGCCAGATGATTAGACTGTCAGAATTGCAGCAATTTGAACACGCTGAGCAAGCTTTTACATACACAGGAACAAGATGCCGGCATTGGATTACTGAAGAGGAGTAACATGCGCTGGAGATTGACAAGTGCTTGGCAAACCCGTGTTCCTGGGGCTCATCAGACATTCACGGCTCTTATGCAATGCTGGTGAAGAGCATGCTCAAGTGGCTTCATCATAGCCTGGGTGACATCTGGTGACATGCAGTTAGGCCTGTCATGTTTTTTGGGGATGAATTCATTTTCACAATATTTGAATGGAATCCACTTATGCAAAGTGGAAATATTCTGGCATATGCAAGCGATTTTCAAGACTAATATTTTTGGTCCATCTTGTATTTGGTGACAAAAGTGTAATTTACTACACTTAGCCACGTGCTATTTTATGAAGTAGTTTTCTGGAGTTCTGGGCTTCTTGCTGACTTTGCTCCCTCCTGGTGAACTTAACTACAACTGTTGGGATGAGGAGAAGGGAGCACAGGTACACTTGACAGTTTCCTGTGTCATAACTGGGGCTCCAAACAAATGTGTCTGCTGGCAAAGTATGGCTTTTTTCTCCCTTCAGTAGCTGGAGAGTTTACATGGCACTAAACAGAGGCTTGGACACTAAATGGTTTTTGATCCTCTGATATGCTCTGGTTCACTAGTGGAGTATATTATTGTTTCTCTAACAAGTTAGTAGGTTGTTCTGCTTTTGTGTTGCTGAAGACAAGTGTTGGGAATTGGGTGGTTTAGGTTTTTATTTTCCTTGACCTCAGAAGATGACTGTGAGTTTGATCCTGCATTGCTTCTGAGCTGAACTCAGGTTTAGATTGGGTTAAGAGTCTGTTAGGCATTCTCTTAGGAGCTTTAGCATGTTCTTCAGCTGTCTGTGACAGTGTAGGATCTAATTTCACAGAAAATGCTTCTATGGTAAAAATCAGACTGCAGACAGCACATTTTGCTTTTCAAGCACTCCTCTTCTGGACAGGCTGTCAGAGTTTCTGTGGTGAATGAATGTAGGAAAATGTGTATTTGGGATAAAAATCCATTTTCTTCTGAAAAGGTACTTTTAAAGGAAAAATCTTGCCCAGGTCTATTTAAAAATGTGCTTTCTGAAACTCTGATGCAGTGGAAGTCTGTGTTGCACTGAGGCATAGTGCAGGACTGTGTGTGGTGGACCAGCATGAATCCATGAGATGCTTCTGTGCCAGGGAATAGCTCAAAGTGGAACCCTTATTGCAGGACCTCCCACATAGGAGGGACAAGCTCGAAGATGTGTTAGCTGGCTGCCTGGCCCACAGCAGACAGGGCTGTTCTGCATCCCATGGGCTATTCACCAAAGGCACTTTGGAATGGCATTGGGCCCAGTTTCCTGCTGATGAGTTTGCACTCTGGAGCTCTCTACAGCCTTCTCCAGCATATGAAAAAGCCTCTGCCAAGCAACAGAGATAACACTGGGGTCATTTCAGGTTTCTGATCTGAAACCCAGCAGCCAAATAGTAGCTGTGTCCTATATGATGCCAAGGTGGTATGTGATGGTTACAGCCAGGCTGTGCCACACAGCCTGAGGCTGGGTGGAAGCTCCTTGGCCCCGTTCTACTGATCAGTAGTGTGTAACCTTTTTGCCTCTAGTAACTCTAATGAAGAAGACCTTATTCAGTAAACCAGTGCAAACTGTGTGGTCCTTGCAGCAGGTGAGATGCGAGCTGAAGCAGGAATGCAGAAAGGCAGATCCACTCTGACGTTTTGTCCTGCTCCTGGTGGGAGCATCCCGAGAGCCACTGATGTGAAACACACATTTAGCAGCTTGGGTAGGTGTAAATCTGCTTTCTGTAGTCCTAGTCACACCCAAGTGCTAATGATTGTTTTGCTGAAAGGGGTCTTTGTGTGTCCAGCTGTGGAAACTACGATGAACAAGGGGGAAGAATACTAAAATAGGGTTTCCAAATGTTCTTCTGCAGCTTGTGCTTCCGAGTCTTAATGCATAGTCTGGCTTAGGGTCCATTTAAAACTTGCCCCTTGGAAACCGGCTGGCAGGGCTCAGGTGTACTGCAGAGGCTCAGGGCAAACTCATTTCATGTTAACCTAAAGCAGCATGCCAGATGAAGTACTGTGAAACTTCTATTTTAGCTATTTACTTCTGTGTCTTTGAGAGGTGATCATGAATGTAAACTTCTCCCCCCCCCCCAGTACAGTGCTGTTATGATTAAAAAAACACCCCCAAAAACCTCATATAAACTTCCGAAGTGCCTATCACTAGGTAAGTATAAAAAACATTTCTCGTTGTTAAAATAGGCATTTTGAGAGTACCATCAAGGCATTTTGGAGAATAGAGGTATTTTATTTTTAATGAGAAGAACTAAAGAATAAAAAATGGTAGCCTTGGAGAATTGCAGATCAAAGGTTTCTTCATTGTAAAACAAATGAAAGGTTTCAGTCCTAGAAGTGATGAATAAATTGATAAATTTTTAATAGAAAGAACAGGCTATAAATGGTAATTTAATTCTTTGGGGGAGAGAATCATTTAAGCACTGTTTAAGAAGTCCAGATTTTTTTCCTGTGGAGATTATAATGATAACTGAGGGGAGGACTGGGAGAGTGTGGCAAGGGCTGTTGTGCTCAGCGCTGCTTGCACTCAGCGCAGTGCTCATGTCCTTCCCAGTGCTGGGAGGCGGGAGGTGGATGCCTGTGTGCTTCTTGCAGAAGTTGTTGTGCCCTTTTCCTTTTTGCCATGTGCATCTGGGGACTTCAGCCTTGTGGGGGAAAACTGAATGCTTAAAATAAGAGCTCAGACTTGTCAGTGTGCCCATGCTTGCAGCCCCCCTGTGCTTTGGCTTTGTAAGAGGCAAAGCCCAGGGGGGAAATTATTGGGACTGAGTGTCCTCTGCCCCAGGCCAACCCTCTGCTCAGTGCCAGGGATGCGTGGGGATGTGGGATTGAAAATGGACCCTCATGGAAAGGAGTAGGTTGCCTGGGATGCTGGTGCAGAGAGGTCTCAGGCAGCATGGTGTAGGCAGGAGGCTGGGAAGGAAATGACAGTACTGGGAGAGAAGGACCATGGCCTTTGTTAAGTAAAGAAAGCATTAAGAAATGTAGGCTGGAGAAGGTGTATTTAATGGCATTTGCCTAGGGCAGCTCACTGCTACCAGAGTGTCAGGCTGATGGGTGCTGCCAAATTTGCATAATAGCACCACTAATAAAGGCCTTGAGGTCCCTGCTGATTGCTTCTCCATCGCCCACTGCACACAGCCCTTGCATTGGGCTCCTCCTCCTCTCTGTAGCTACGACCCACTTTTCACTTTCTAAACCCGATTTTATTTGTCATTTGTGGAGTAGCCTGGCCCAGCTCTGTGAGGAAACTCTGTCAGCTCCTATATAGTGTTCCTGCATGGCCAGTGGCTGGGACCACAACCCACTGCTATGTTCCTGCCTGGGCTGTGCCCTGGCACGTCTGAGCTGCCAGTTTCCCAGTCTGTGTCTTCCAGTGATGCTGTCACACTCACTTTCTCCCCTTCCTTTCCTTGGCAGTGTTTTGAAAGTTAAAAATAAAGAAAAACAGAGGAAAAAGGGAAATATTTGCCTCTTGCTTGACATTAATTCCCTGATTCTAATCTTCATTCCTGTTTCCATTCCCCGCCGGTTCTGTCCCCTCGCTTTTGTGTCACAGCTTTCCCAGTCCTGGTGGATGAAGAAGCTCCACCACAGCTCTTGTGCATGGAGACTGACTCGCTTCACAAACCCAGCTGACTGAGCCATGCTTCATGCCTCTGGCTAACAGCTATTTTGGAGAGAGTGCTACTGCTCGCACTAGTGATTGAATTCTGACTTCTTTCTGACTCCTTAGAGCAATGCAGGAAGGAAAATTAGTTGTATTTGCAAGATTCAGATAGGATCTGATTTGCAAGTGGTTGTGTCTCTATCACAGTTGAATATCTTGATACTTTCAACAAAGTAAAAAGCGTATATTGCCCACTTTAACATAAACAAAACAATTTACTAAGAAAAGGTAGTGTTTTTGATGAATGTTGCATTCGCGTATCAGTTTATACTGAAGTGGCTTAGAAGGCATGATGGGACTTATTAGTCATGGGCATCATTTTTTGGTCAGCTTTCGGGTTACAGGGAGTTAGAAATGCATGTGTGCATTTTTATGTGTGCACTCAGACCTTTGCTGTATCACCGGATTCCTGATGATATGCAAAAGCTCTAACAGCTGGTCTCAGTGGTAGAAAACTCCAAACTGAGAAGCAGGGTTGGGCTCTCCAACTTTAACCCTGTGGGTTCTGCAGGTGGGCAGTATTAATACTGCGAGAAATTTTAAGAGTTTTATTTGTGGCTTAAATACGTAGCTTAAATGTAGCACTGGCCCTCCTCCCACCCTTGCACCCTTTCCCCAACCCAGATAATGAAAGGTGCACCTACAAGGTTTCATCGTTTAATTTCTTAGCTTGTATCAACTTTAGGTGGTAAGTGGATAATTCAGTGTTATCACTAAGAGCGCTACTGAGGTTGATTCCACTGTGCTGACCAGAATTTTATTTTTCAGCCCCAAGGTTTGACCAAATGTTTGTTTCAGGTGGATTCTCCAATTTCTTTTAAGTACTCTTCAGCTTTGCATTGTACGGCTGCTCCAGCTGGTTGTTGTTAGCCTGAAATCAAACCTAAGGTCTTGAAGAAGGTTGAACAACAATGTCTGGAGGTTGCATTGGTACAAAAGTGGTTCACCTTGGGAAATTCATATCTATATCTAGCTCACTGTTCTCTTTAAGAGCTTATGGGTCTGATTCAGCCTCGTGTTTATTTTGTAGCATTGCTTTGGGTAGAGCTGCTGCTGTTTTTTCACTGATGTGTGAGATCAGAGCATGCCTTGTGGTGTTTAACTCTTTGCGTTCACAGCAATAAGCTTCTGAAAGCTTTGTGAGCCGATTTTCAGCCAAGTGATATTTGCTGCTCCCTTTCTTCCCCTGCCTCTTTATTGGGGCAACAGAGGGAACTTGAACCTCTGGAGAGACAGCAGTGAATTCTCAGAAGGAACCCAGGCTTGTCAGTGTAGCCTTTTTTATCAAACACACTTGTATGACACATTTATGCAAATTTTCTTCAGTTTTGACCCAGTGAAAGGTTTTGCTTCAGCAGAGAAATAAACCCTTTAAATCTCATCAGCTTGGGTGTTTTAACAGTGCTAATGCACACAAACCTGAAAATTATATTGAGTCTGTCCACAGTTTCCTCCTCTCCCAGAAGCCTGGCTGAGAGAAATGCACAGAGTAAACCAGCACGGTGAGAGTTGAGAGTTTCTGCTGTGTGTGAGAGGATGTTACTATCTTGAGTATGTTTTAACTGGACACTTCCCCACCCCCGCTCACCATTTTTAAATACTTTTAACATCTGTGTTTTAAAGGAGGACTGAAAGTTTCTTTGTCTGACAGCATAGAAATACCTGGATTCAGATGATTATGAGTTTAATTTTCTGGCCCTTAAATACTTGCCTTCGCTAACACTGCACTCTAGTGACTTGCACCACTGTGTTTGCTGTGCTCGCTCTTATCTTCCAGATTTGTGTGCCCCTAGATATTGCTTGTTCAGCTGTTGCTGTTCAGCTTAGCTTTTCAAAGTCTGGTTGCCTATCCATGCTCCAGCCCTCTTCTCATAGCAGAGGTTGAGCTCGTGCAGTTTTTTTCTGTCCCCCTTACACCTGTCTAAGAGAGCTGTGAATCTACCTGTGCTGCATGTGTGGCATTGATGGCAAAACTGCTAATGCCACTTAATTCCAACTCTAGCAGTGATGGTGAAGTAATAACTGAAGAATTACACAGTCAGTGCTGGACAGAGTGTTATTTAGTGATGTGAAATGTGTTTCTGACTTGGCTGGAAGAGACTTTCACAGCTACTGGCTCTCATACGCTTGCAAAGGGCTGCATGGTTTATTTGCTTTGTTGTGGTATTGGTTTTGAATAACTTTAAATGAGTTGAAAGCTTAGGAAATGAAGAAAATATAAAGGGAAATACAGGAGGTGTGACAGTCAATCAGATAGCATATGGAAATAAAGATTGACAGGAAAAGAGGTCATAGCCATCAACACTATTATAGCAATGTGCAGAGATAAATCCAGAATCCGTGTTGCAGAACTGTTCCTTTAATTGGAAAATGGAGAATTTCTTGGCACAGCACTTCAAGTGTTGGAAATATAAAGTATGTAAAGAGAAATTATATTTTTCTTTTTTTATACACTCTTCTGTGGGCTAGCAAATGTGAAATATGATTACTTACAACTTCTGTTCATTTAAAAGGACACTTTATTACTAGTTTTATGGCTTGAGTTTCCAAAATTAAATTCTTTATTTGTATAGCTGGAATTATATTAAATTTGATATTCATCCTTAACACAGTTGGTAAATTTGGATCTTTGTTCTTAATAGCCAGAAAATCACAGAGTGACTGAGGTGGGAAGGCACCTCTGAAGGCTGTCTAGTCCAAGCCTCTGCTCAGAGAGGGGCAAGTGAGAGCAGGTTGCTTACAGCCATGAGCAATTGAACTTGGAACATTTGCATGCAGGGAGACTTCATCATCTCTCTGGGTAACCTGTGCCAGTGCCTGACCACCCTCATGGTGTAAAAGTGATTGTGTGGTTTTCTCTTACATTTAAAAAGAGTTTCCTGTATTTCAATTTGTTCCCGTTGTGTCTTGGCCATAGTAACATTTCTCATACAAATAATTTGTATTCAACCTTTTGTTAAATTATATTGGCTCATTCATCCTTGTAATTTCCTGAAAAAATTAGAATAATTTTTTTTTTCATAGGGAGTCTGGCTGAATCAGGGCAGAAATATTTTTTTTCCAGAAATCAAAATGTGAAGTTAGGTCTTCAAAAACTAGTGTATATCACTGAATGAGAACTCTCACCACTTTCCACCCCCCACCACCCCCCTGTTTTTACCTGTAAGAGGATTGTTTATCCCCCACCATCCCATTAAGGGTTATATTTATGAGCAAATAATATTTTATAAGATCTTTATTGTAAGTTGCCTCTTCAATGGATGTATTATGTCATAAAATTTATTAGATACAAGATCAGATTTCTGATTTTTTAAGAGTGTCATAAAAAAATAAAACTTCTGTGGGGAAAAAAGAAAGGCAGTAACAGCAGCAAGATCTGAAGGCTCTTTCCCCACTTTCCTCTTCCTTAATTAACCTAACATTGCACTGGACAATCCTCAAGTAATGTGCAAAAGTGGCATTTAATAGCTAGAAATTATTAAGAAACTTTCAGCTGTCCTCTGGGAATATGCCTTAGTGCTTCTGTGTTCTTCAGGCTGCCAAAAATATCCCCAGTAATTCTCAAACTCTTTTGGCAGATGAAGGCAGAATGACTGGTTTTACAACAATCAAGATCAGATGGTGGCAGATCTATCATACACTTTTCTATATTAAGAAATATGTACACTGGGAAATAAGCTGTGATCATATGTTCCTTCTCTTTCCATCAATTTGTTGCTAGCAAGTTACTGTTAGCATTAGCGTCTGTGAAAAATGGAAGACAGTAAGGAGTTCAAACCAGTCGTGCTCTACGTGCCTTTTATTTCAAATATTCTTAGTGTGGTTTCACTGCTGTCTCAGGGAAAAAAAAAAAGTTCCGTTTTCTCTTTCACCTGATACTGAGAAACTGTCAGATACACTTTGATACTTCTGTGGCTTGAAACAGCAGTGACCACAAAGAAAAATACACCTTTTCTGATACATCTTTGTTTTTTTCGGTGAGAGGTGAGCTTATACTGTTGGCAAGAGAGACTGCCTTTGTTCTGCTAAGATGTATCATTTTAGCCATGGATGAGTCTTGGGAAACAAAAGCATTTAATTTTCTATCCCAACCAAGCAATCTTGTGAGAAACTACAACTAACACCACAGAGCATTTCTGCTGCATTTTGGGAACAACCTTGGCTTCTTTTGTATCTGCCTGTTTCTTTTGACGAATTTCTGCACCTTTCTTCATCATTTTTGTTTTCCTAAGAGTTTTGTTCTTAGAAATTACTCTTACATTTTTCTTGTAGTTATCTTCAATCAGTCTTCCAGTCTACCAGAAGGACTTGTAAAGTTGCTTCTGCATAAGCTTCAATTAAGCCTGATACATCCTGTAAACTGTAATTCCATTCGTGCTGAAAACGCAAAACCTTCTTTGTCGGAGTGTGCATTCGGTCTTGCTGATGGTTTCTACTGTCTCAGTGATTTGAGTCATCTCCTACTTGGGGATGTAGTTTCACGAACTAAAATGGACAGTAGGATCTGCATCCAGTCTTAAATCAGGATGACGCTTATTTTCCTTCATTGTCTTGAGTCAGCCTCCATGTCCAATCAGGCATCCTCTAGTCAAAGATAAATGAATTGGCTCAGATCTGAAAACTCAGTCTGAGGAGTCATGCTCGTCTCAGTTCCTTTAGATAGTTTGTTCCACAGCTACAATTCAAAGCTTGACTTTTGGCCTATCCATCTTGTTTACAGGTCTGCATGCAAAATAATAACAAGGATTAAAAAATTCCATTTCCTTTATTTGGGACTTTGTAATATAAGCTATAATTACTTTCCTCTGTTATAAAGAGCCCAGGTCTGGATTCAGGAAACAGGGATGCTGCGAGAGCCCAGAAGGATGAAGGTTTGTTATAATTCTTCAGGAGTCTGTTGACGGGGAATGCCTGCCCTGGCGTTCCCAGCATCTGGCCTGTGTCAGGCTGAGAGGGAAGCTCCATCCGTTTTTTTCTCTTCTTTTTTTCCTTCTGATCCAGAGGACAGCCGCAGGAGGATACCTCCCTGGCTTCCAGCCAGACCCCGGAGCGGTGCCGCTTTCCTCTCGGTTTCCCCACGCGGTTTGTGCCTTCGCTCCGCCATCTCCTTAGCAACTCGGAGCACACCAGCAGCACACAGCCCCCCGGAGCTGCAGCTCTATTTATAGGCAGCCGAGCCTGGATGAAAATTTCCAGAATGCTCTGGTAAGGCCTCTACGGGCACAGAAAACTTACGGGTCCTGCTAAAGGATCTGGCTTGGTGCCGCATCTCTTAAGTCTTGCCCTTCACAGGATGCTCAACCTTTGCAGTAAAACACACTCGCTGTGATACATAGCGAGGATTTGCTGTTTACATAGCTGCTTATTAACATTTCAGGAATCATGTTCTCTGTAACCCAGGTTAGGAAGTGAAATGCAGGTGCAAAAACAACAGCCTGGGGTAATACCAGGTTGTAACAGGCAAAGTCTCAAGGATGATGCCATGTCTATGATGTTTTGAGTTTTTTTTATTTCAGAGATACGGCTTAGCAAAATCTTAGAAAACAGGAGAGGAAAATATTTTTTCAGAGCTTTGTGGTTAGGTTTCTTTTTTTTCTTTTAATTATATTTCTTCAGGCTGAATTCTACATCAAAACCAAGATTTAATCACTGGTTGTATTGCTTACTGTTGTTCCACAAAGGTTTATTGATTCAAGCATTTCCCTTAGTCATGTGGCTGAGAAATTAAGTAAAGACTGTGTGGTGGTGCTAAGAATGACTCCAAGTATTAAAGAAATAAATGATAATCCCTTAAAATGGGTTTGCTGATGACCTTGTGTAGCACACCTCTTTTCAAGAACTTTTCATATATACTGAGCTGAAACTGTGAGACACTCACGAAGGAATTTAGTATTTATTGTGAGAAAATACCTTATAAGTGAATCTGATGAGCTTTTTGGAGATCCTGAAGTTACTATATAGCTAGTTCAATGATAGCTTTGTACTTTTTTATCTGGGCAAAATCATAATTAAAGACTTACATTTTTTTTTCCTCTTTAATCCTTGTATCTGGACTTCATACACCAGTATAGGAAAATTTTGGTTTCTGATCCCAGAGCATCCCTCCCTCCCAGATTTCCCTCATAACCTGCATTCCCCGCAAATGACTGCTAATAGGAATAGCCTTGTCACTCCACTTTTGAAATACTCTTTGACGTCTCGGAGTTATGACTGGAATTGTTCTTCTGGACACTATGGTGAGAAAATAATGCCTGCCTTAGACTGGAATAGCAACGAAAGTCCAAAGCAACATTTCACCTACTCCAGTTGGTAGGAATATAGGAATTACAAGCTTTGGTGTGTGCTTCGACATGCAAGGAGAACATGGTGAGGTGAAGACATGCACTGTATAGGCAAGCTGATTGACAGCCCAGCTGGTGCAGATCAGTAATTGGAAATTCATTGCACATAAATCTTCTGGTACTTACTGTGAGACATGGGAAGGAGAATATCTGAGCTCTGAAGCAGTTAACTCTTTCAGGGCCATCCGTGAAGATGTTCAGTTTTCCAAGTAATAAGACTGTTCAAATATTTCTCTTTAAATCCTTCATTTTTTGTTGTAGCAAGAAGAGTGCTGGTGGAGGAAAAAGCCACCACCATGTGCTTCAGTTGATATCATTTAGGTGAACAGCCTTAAATATTTAATATTTATTTCTTTTACAAGTGCAGCTTCAGATTGTCTTGGAAAAAATCATCTTTGTATTTGGTCGTGAACACATTTTTGCCTTTACAAAATGCATCTTGCACATGTTGCCTGCCAATTTCATGTCTGATTTACCTGATTTGTGTCTCCACATTGGTGGGCTTATTGTATGTTTGTCCATGTGCCAGCAGACTCTGCAACTGTATTTTAAGAGGTCTGTTCATGTCTAAATATTTATATTCTTTTCCATGAGACTGAGACTGATTGTATGTGCTAGCAGCTTCATCCCTGCACCCCCCTCCTTCCTCCAGTCCAAGTGTGTGGTTTCGGTACGTCTTCCTTCTCACTTGATTTCAGCACTCTGGTGATTTCCACAATACAGATTTGAATGTATAATTGGTTTCTGGTGACCACATTTTTTCTCATTTATTTTGGACTGCCTCTGTTCTATTACACACATATTTGTCTCATCATTAATGTCAATGCGAATTACAGATGAGAGGCTAAGTGTGGATAAATTAGCAACTACACGAAGCGGAAGGCGGCATTTAACTTTGTGAATTATTTGTGTGAGCACAGGACAGCTAATGAATACCTGAGGATCTGAACAAACAGGCACTGCCAGCGTGCAGAGCTCTGCTGACATCACAGTTCACAGCGTGGTGGCTGCGGAAGATGGGGGCTCTATGTGGGGCAGTGCAACCCTGCTGAGTTTTAAGGCCCACTCTTCTGGCAAGTGCTGTGGGTAGATGGAAGTGCAGGTTGTGGTTTTGGAGCCAAAAGTCGTGCTTGCCTCTAAGGGAACGCTTGTCTGTGTACAGTAAATAGAAGACTGAAAAGTTTGCTTCTCAGTCTATAATGTATTGAGACTTCTCTTGACCCTTAAAATGGTGTAAAACAGTCCAGAAGGGTGTTTCTTGCTGTAAAAATACAGCACTTGGATGAAAGGCTTCCTTCAAGATGGGCCATGTTCTCTGCTTCATTGCCTGTGGTAACACTTTATTCATTTATGTCGGGAGAAAACCTTTTGTCTTCTGCTGAACAACTTCTGCTTTGCTTGCGGTGCCTTGAAGAAACATTACAAGAGGTTTCCTTAAAGGGAAGCACTTGGCTATTTTCTGAGCTCACTTTCAAAGTACTCTGAATTAATTATAAATGAGTAAAGCTGTCTGGCTCTTGATTACACAATTGCCTATCCTGGATTCCCTCTAATGAAATGTAAGCTGGTCCAATCGCAGCAAAACGGGAGGTGCCTTCTCTTCATCCCTATCTTATGATCTGAGCTACTCTCAGATCTACTGTTCTGATTTTTCTTCGCCTGCAATTCTGCCAGCCTTATATTTCCTCTCCTCTCTCCTTGCTACCTTATTTTTATTAGGCTTTTCTTCTGGCTGCACTTACACCCCTACCCTGTTATAATTTCCATTGAAAGTAGTTAACATGCATTGATACAGTGCCTTTTTGCACTGAACTAACGCAATGCATTTTATTTATTTAAAGGATTCTAAGTGCCTATAGTGTCTAAGTGTTTGACAAACACATAAAAATACACAGAAGTCAAGCACTTAGCTGCCCCAAGAGGATGGGTTTTCCTCTGTTTCTGCCAGGAACATACATAAACCCTATTATTCATGTACCACGTAGCTTAGTAACAATTAAACTGAAGTCTTTGCTTTCTATATGGGGAACCCTGACCTCTTGTCTCCATTGTTTGCCACAACCTGAACCTCAAAAGGTATGCTGTATTTTATCCCATTTCTCCTTTGCTGCCCTCATTTTTTTATAGTGCTGGATATTATGGGCTGCAGTTCTGACTTCAGTCACATTTTCGCTTGATTTTCCACCTTCACTTGGGGTGGGAGATGGCTCAGTGCAAGTGACATGGGTGTCCTTCGGTCTGACATTTTTATTCTGTTTGTAATACCAGAAGTTGAGCTGTGAAGTCTAAATATGGACTGTAATAACAGTGTATAAGCCAAAGACTCCAGCCTGAGTTTTGGTGTGGAGGACATTGAGCCCTAGCCCAGTTGAATCATGGCACACATGGTGGAGATGATGCTACTCTGTCTTCTGCTCATTGAGTCCCTTGGCCTGGATGTCCAGCGCTGCTCTTGACCCTTCTGCCTGTTGAGGAAGGATGGGTTCAAAATGACTTAGAAAAGTAGCAACTAGGGCAACATAAATTTATTCAGCCTTGCTCCTCTCTCTACTTCCTTGTGTTGGTTTAAGAGCTTGAAGACAGGTTATGAAATTGAATGAAGCTGTAAATTTTCTTCTCATGACAATATTGTAGAATCTAAGGAAAATGGATTCTTCTGGGCTTTGTTTTTTCCTCTTTGCTGGACATAGTAAACCAAGAGTTTGGAGGTCCTCCTGAGGCTGGCTGAGGTTTGCCTTGAAAAGTAGACTGTACCTACTGAGTTACCATCCTCCCTGCCTTTGGAATTTGAAACCCATGTTGATGAATGCTGTTTAGTCCCAAAATTACAAGAGGGCTGATATTACTGTGCCAGACTTGGAGTCATGTACATTGAAACTAAGTTAAAAAGGGAGACCTGAACCTTTATAATTTTCCCTTTTTACAAGGATGTTCTCTCTCTTACCAATCCACCAAGGTTAGACCATCCCAGTTGCCTTTTTCTAACAGGGTGCTGCATTTTTTCATCTGCTCACTTCCAGCTCCCTTTGCCAGGACCTCTAGCTCTGAAGCTGCTTTTGTGGAGTATCCACAACCTTCAGGACTCATTCCCACAGCTGGTACTTGTGTTTAATCAAGGTATCAGCCCTGAGAGTTTTAACCTTCAGCAAACGTAGCAGCCAGCCTTGTATCCTTTGAAGAAGTAGTCCTGAGCACAAGTCACTTTAAAGACCCATGCACTTTGCTTCATAAGACATCCCCAGAATGGATGGAAATTGTGACTTGATAATATCTAGGAAATACCGTGGAACTTGTAGAACATTTGTTCTGAGAATGACAAAAACTGTCAAAATTATAAGGGAATTACACTTATGCAACCTCTCCTAATAATTGGCACATGAGTCTGGCTATGCTGGAAACCTGTGAGAAATAGATGGTTTTTCAGAGTGATTTCTCTATTTTCTCTTTCTTCCTCTCTAAATGGTAACTGAGACCTATATAGGCAAACCATAAAATATGAAGCATTTCTGGGGGAAGAGTGGGCAGGGGAAGAGGGGAAAGGAGTGGAGAAGAGCTTTGGTGAGAAAAGCATCACCAAACCAGTGGAGAACCATCAGAGGAGAAAATTTCTTTTTACTTATTAATCTGGAATTAACATACTTGAGCTCCAGCTTGGCCTTCAGGGATGTCCATCAAATGGGAGGGTGAGCTCAGGAATCATCCCATCCTAATGTGCCTGAAAACCCCCTACAAGCTGTATCTTTCCAGAATCTTCCTAGTAGACTCTCAGAGGAGGTGTCCACATAAAACAAGGAGTGATTTTGACTACTCTCATGCAATGCGTATCCTGAAAACATGTTGATGAGGGTTTTTATCACTTGACCACAGTGACAGGGTTGTGGTGGTGGGATGTGCCAACACACTTGGTATTCTCTTGAACTGGCTTGCAAAAGGTGCTTAGAAAAGTTGCTGCTAAAATAAAACAGGAGAAGGAGTAAAGGATGCAAGCGTGCAGTGAGCGGGAGACAGAAATCCTAGGCGTTTGCGATCTCTTGCCAAATTTATCCATCTCTTTTCCCACATTCTCTCTCCATTTCTGAGAAATTATTCTTAGCAGTTACTTTCTGTCTTCGAAGGTAATAGATGTGAGCATCTGTGATGTGGCAGAGATTTTCATTTGAACTGTTATTAGCATGTGTTGGAGTTATATATTCAAGCAAAGTGACACTTAAAATATATTCCGTGTTGTATGCCAACATCCTATAGAAAGGCCTGCTGTATCAGTAACCAAAATTAGCAATGGAGCCATGCTATCATATAATCTTCTCAGTGAAATCACAGACCACTACATAGCAATTTTCTTAGGTACTTGTAATGCTCTTACGCATACTTATTTTCTCTTCCCACTATTCCACGTAGTTGCTTCTTCAGTAGACTTTGGCTGGTATGTCCTAACCATCACTGCAGGCTCTTTTGGCTCTGTTAGATACAAGTCTCTCTCTCCTTTTGAGCCAGCTCCGTCCCTAAGCTGCCAAGCCGTAGCAGTGGGGGAAGGTTTCCTTGCTGCAGGGAAGGAACCAAAGCGTGGTAACTCAGTCTGAATTGGGAGAAGCGATTGGAGGGAGGTGTTGTATGGAAAAACTCCTTGAGAAGAGCTCTGTCCTGTGTTCATGCTCAGTGTGAGCAGGATCAGGGATAGGGATGAGACGTACATCATGGAACCCTAAACACCTGGTAGGATCCACTGCATCAAGCTGGCAGCAGCATCAGCCCAGGCTGACCCCTGATGCCCCAGGAGCTGTACTGCACTACCTGTAGCTGCCTTAGGACCAACCAAGCACTTACAGCTGAGTAGTATGAATTTCTTCCAGTGTTATTTTTAATTTTATTTTTATTTCAGTTCATTCTAGAAAGAACTCCTTCCTCCGCAGCAAATTACAGATCTTTCTAATGCTACAGTCAGAAGCATGAGAAATGTGCCAGCTGCTTTAACTGAGCTTGCCTTGAGTGGTGGTATCTGCCATGAAGCCACAGTAACAGATGCTTCATCTTGGTATGGTCAGTGGTCAGAGCTTCTTGGACCTCAATTAGATTTATGTGGTCTGTGCTGATACTTGTAGCGTAACTGTTGTGAACAGCAATGCTGTTCAGTCTTGTTTAAAATTAGGTTAGGTTTGCTCCTCTGTGCTGCAGTCAGATTTTGGATACAGTGTCATTTACTTCCCTACTCATGCAGAGCAAGAGCATCTCTGGTGAGAATGGTAAGAAATAACTATTGTTTTCTAAGTTTGTGTTCTATCATACTTTATAGGACCTTTCTCAGGAGGAAATGTTTTGCAGACCCACAGAATATGGACTTTAAAAATGTGAAAATTAGATCCAGTCAAGATTGTTGGGTCACTTGAAATAAAGTGCCTTTAGAGAGTTTGTTAGCATCAAGAGTATGTAAACAAGACTTCCCAATTCACCAAAGCATGATTAATTTGGCACAGAGAACAGTGAGCCCCTTATGCCTAACTGGGAGCTATGAACACCTTCTGAAGAGCTGGGACATGGAAGGGATGCAGTGGGCACTGCAGCTCCAGTTGGGATTGTTGGACCTCCGTGGTGGATGCCGTTGGGGAGGTAATCACCCAGCCCCACCGACTGGCAGCTGCACATTACTGAAACCCAAATTTTAAATAGGAAATTGGCCTTTTATCTTTGGTACTTGTTACATAATGGTGCAGAGACTTAGTCAGCTGAACCTCACCATGGTTTACTGCCTGGTTGTAAATTGTAATTGGCTGACTACCCTTCTCTGATGTTAAGTGCCTTAAAAGGTTGTTTTTCCTTTATTTTAGTTTAGGTTTAGTTTCTGTCTTTATGTGTTTCTCTCTGTTTATTCTGATACTAAAATGTAATTAGAAATTAAAAAGAACAAAGCAAACCTCCAACCCTACTGATGTATGTTAACATGAATCATCATCTCTTGAAAGCGTGTTTAATCCAGAACTCTGCAACCTGATATACATCCCCTTCATTTGGTAAATATTTAAAATATCTGCAGACATTTTTTCACATTCTTGAGCAAAGACCGCATCACCACGTGTTCAGCCTTCTTTCTGAGTACTGATGTTATGAAGCTGAGGTGTGTTAAATGTTAAGTGTTTTCTCTTCTTTTGTAATTTCTAGTATCTATTGTACTATTATGAAAACAGATACAAAGAAAGAGAGAAGCCTGCCAATTTATTTCCCTTTTAATAATAAAAATGAGTATATTAGAAAGAAAATGTAAGCAACTTTAAATAGTGCCAAAGGCTGTAGTCTTTGAGAACAGTTGAATTGGGAGGTTTATATAACCTCAGAGTTGATGATGCCTGTAATAAAGTGGATTAGCTGTTAGAAATTTTGTTACACCATTTATCTTTACTTAGCTAATCTTCCGTGTTTGCAATTTCAGTCATATGTTCTTTGGAGTACCCAGATAGATTGTGGTTGTCCAAAAAGAGGGCACATTTTGGTTGTCCAAAATGCTGACACTTCCCAGTGTAGTTTTGAAAGGAGACAAGAGAAAAATTTTCATAGCTTTTCCTCTGGATCACGTGGTATTGCCTGCCCCCTTAGCCATCATTAGTTCCTGCCCTCAGGTAGTAATACTGGCTTTTTCTCTTTTGGTAGCAACTCTTTTTCTTTGGTACATCTTTCAATCTTGGACTTCTGCTAGGTATTCCTTACAGCTTACATGGAGTTGCCTTTCATGTAAATAAAGCAAATTCTGAGCACAGTGCTTCTTCTTCCAAATAATTTTAGGCTAAATACGTCCTGTTCTGTGGATCCTGTTTGTGTAGTTATCAGGGCCCTATGTCTGATGGTGGCAGCAGTGGGTGGCCTGTGTGTCGGGTGATGCTTATCTGGAAGGACTGTTCCTGTCAGATGGGGTGTGCAGAGGCTGTCCGGGCAGAACGAGGCCTGCAGTCAGCACAGGCAGCTCACCAGAATGTCTGTGCATGGCAGACGCTTTTTAGAAGCCTCTTGCCGGGGTCAGGACCGTGGCACATCCCTTTTTCCCTGCCTCCAGCAACAGAAGGGTTTGTTTTGTTGGCAGCCACGGACCAGGACCTTCAGTGTGGCTTTCAAGATTTTTTACTTAAGGAGGACATTGACCAGTAACTTGGTCTGGTCATAGCATGCCGGTTTATTTTGAGGAATGCTCTCTATCCCTTTCTCTTCACACATATGAGGTGTCTGTTCACTGAATTCCCCACTGGCTTGAAATGGCCTACCAGACAGGGACTGTAATTTGAATTGTCGAATGATCTTTAAATTATTTTTTAGTAAAATAATGTGGGCTTTTATTTGGAGTAAAACTTGCGGGTAAATACAGATGGTAGAATTTTTAAGGAACACAGGTGTTCTTCTAATACCATGAATAGTGCTTTGATTCAAACTTGAGTAATCTAGAATGGTGATTTTTTTTTTTTTTAAGGAGCAAAACTTTAAAAATAGGTCAAATTCAGTTGCTTGTGTTTGAAGGAACAGTCTTTGCAAGTAAGGGACTTGAAAAGCCTGGAATGAGTTTCCTGCCATTCTCCAACACATTTTGTATCTCCTTGGGGAGGCAATTTAAGCTTTCAGTCATCAAATCATCATCTCCAAAATGGGGATGATAAAGACATTCTTAGTGCCTGGGAGTGTTGAGATGACAGACCAACTGATGGATCATTTATGGGTTCCAAGAGCCCTTATGTGCCCCTGTGTGGCTCTAAACCTCAACCTTTCCCAAAATGCTGCTAACCACTGAACCTCCATAGCCAGTGTAGACTTAGTGCATTATATCCTTACTGAAGTGGTTTTTCGTGTAAGCAATTTGATTGCCAGGGTGAGTGTATGTATGTATTCATTCACTCTGATGTTGTCCCAAAGCAGTTGTGAAGAGATTTGATCCCCTTGCTGAGAGAAGTGTTGTGTACAAGGTTTAGGACACTTTCAGGGACACTTCAGCCAATTAGCGTTGCCCCCTAATTCAGGGTTGGGGACTGAAAGAGAAATGTCATTTTGCTGACTCTGACTGTCAGGTTGGTATTACCAGTGATCAGTGTCTCATTTCAAATCCAGTTTGCCATGCTGTGGTGCTGGATCGGTATCTACTGTAAAGCATGATCAACATAAACTCTTGTGATTTCCACTGAAGGTTTTTTATTTTCCTCTCTTTTAAATTGTTACCTGGTGTTGCCCTGCTTAGTGCCGTGTTAATCAGAGGTGCTTCTTCCCTGACCCTTTTTGCTCAAAAAAACCATGTCGGCTAAAAGATACTTGTGAAGTGCACCATCTTCACCACAAATACAGGTGCAAATACATGAGCCTGGAATTACTGTTGCTGAAGAAACATGCCTTTGTGTCTATAAGCAGCATAGCCGCACTCCTTTGGATCTTCCCGTGTAAGTAAACCTTTGATTTGTGATATCTCTTGGGATAGGTGACCACGTCCTGGGATTTCTGCATGCCCCACGTTTATCTAACTATGAAGTATGTTACTTGGCATCATAAAGAATTTGTGACAAATGGTGTGATACTTGGATCTACTGCTTATAGTCACTAACAGAAATTTGTCCTGCTGCTGGGTTTTTCCCCTCTGTTAGCTAGAGGGAGAATCATAACCTTAACATTATTTAATTGGAGGCCTTTTGAGTTAATTAATTTAACTCTTCACTGCTTTTGATCGCATGGTTTTATGAATATTTTTAATTGATCTTATTTGTATGGAAATGTAATCTAACATTAATTTAACAAGATGGATTCAAATCAGTGGTCAACCCAGCTGTTCAGTCAAGGATATTGCTCAGTGCTATTTATTTGGTTTAATTTGAAGATCATGGCCACCCCAGAAACAAAAAAGGAAAAGCAGCTACTGGTGCTGAAATCCTGTAATTGTAGGCAGTTTCACTGATGGATACTCTTAGCTTGGAATTGTACTGGCTACAGCAAATAAATGTGGCTTTCTTTCCTTTCCACTGAGTTTTACAAATGCAAATAGAAATATGGAAAGGGAAAGGGGAGCACTTAACCTGTGAATTTCAGTCCAATTGCATTTAAGCAAACCACCCATTTATTCTTAGATTAATGGCTTGCAGGCAGACTATCAGTTGTGGGACTGTATTGTATTAATTTGCAACTGCAAGAGTTAATGCTAGTAATTGCTTTTCCTCTATAGAGAGAGCCTGTAGTAGATTGTTTTTACATGGCAATCTGTGATTGATAGATCAGGGAAAACAGGACCAAAGAAGGTTGCTGCCTCCCAACAACTTCCCTCTTCAAATTAAAATAATTTGCAATTTGTAGGGTGCCTTGTCACACGTGCTTCAGGAATGAAGCAGTAAACACACTAGGCTGCATTCCCTTAAAGCAGTGAACCTCTTAGTGCCTTTCTTTCACCAAACCAAACAAATCGTGTTGTTGGGAGTCCATTGAAAACAAGTGTGCTGGTGAAACAGTCCCCAGACCCCTTCAGCAAACTTCCTGTACGGTCAGGCAGCGGACCTGATGAAAGAGCCTGTTTGTGAACCTTTGGATTCCTTCCATTGATTTGTAAATCCACTTTATTAAAGTACTGCCGAAGCTAGTGAAATGAGCAGCCGAGGGCTCCCATCAAGTTCCTAACAAATATCTGATGCAGCTTGGATCACTGGTACTGGCACATGCTTTTGAAATTGTTTTTTTGTGCTGCGTTGGATCGTTTCGAGACTGGGGGAGCAGAGACGTAGGAGGAAAAACGCAGTCTCCATCAGCCACACATTACATGGCTGCTTTATTTTTCAATGCTGCTAAAAGTCCTCTTATTTAATATCGATCATACCAAGGAGCCAGCAAAGTACAGTGTTAATTGGGTCCACTGGAATTCTTGTCCCCTGGGAGAGAGAGCTTCCTAGGCAGGGAGGGCGGAGGAAAGGAGGGAGGGAGGGAGAGAAGGAGGGAGGCAGGCAGGGAGGAGGGGACCCACTGTGCGCAGCATAAAATGTAAGTGCACTAGACATCAAGGCTTCTGCTTGCATCGCTGGGAAGCAGTCGCGGCAGTTCCCACCCGCCCCCCTTTCAGAAATTAGCCAACTATTTTTTTCCTTTTTTTTTTTTGGTCTGGTAGTTGTTCTTGAATTTTCAGCTCCTTTCTTTTATTTTTCTTTGCTTTTTCTTTTTTCCCCTTCCATTTGCGGAGGGCTTTTTTTTTTTTTATTTGAATTGTTTTCCTCTCCTTTCTGCAAAGCTGCAAAAGCTCTGCTTTGAAAACTGCTGCCCCAGAGTGCAGTTGCTTAGCTGTCCTGTCAGCATTGTTCTAATGCTCATTCCATATGTATGTCACATAGGAGCAGTACCCTCCTCCTCTCCCTTCCCCCCATACATGCATTTGATTTTTTTCCCCTAAAGACCGATTTTTTAATTTTTTTTTTCCCTGAAGGAGCTTGCAAACAGGGAAATTCAAACTGAATGTTTCTGTGCTGTGGTTACTTATATAGCCAAGACCACATTTCTCTTAGAAAAAGTGTTTGCTCTGTTCCTTCTTTTCCCTACTCCCTCTTTTTCTTCCCTATAAGCACAAAGGCTTTAAAAACCAAAATCTATAGTTCCTTTTGCCTTTTTTTTTTTTTTTTTGCGTTACCGTGACAGCATGTATCTCTGTTGCTGAAGAATGAAGCAGGCAGGCTGGAGGTTTTTTATGTTCAGTGCTTTTGGGACCACTAAAAAGAAGTCTGCAGAGAAATACGTACAGCAGCTGTGCCAACTGAGTTTCTCATGACTGTTATCTGTCACTTATTCTGACTAAAAGGTAAGGGGTTCTTTAGTATTTTTGTTAAAGTCTTTGTGCATTGTTTGTGTGGTGTCATTTGACATGTGCAACTCCGTGGCTCAGGAGGGAGGTGGGTTGTGAAGATTTTTGTGTTAAGGTATTATAGGTCACCCAAGCAAAGCTCTTTGCATCCAGAGGAGAAAAAAAGATCTTGTTTCTTGGGATTGTTTCCCTTTTCATCTCAAATGGTTCCTCCAGCTTAGCTTGCAACTGATTGAGACATAAAGCTGGGGCATTATCGCTGCTGCTTATCTTTCCTGGTGCTGTTTCTCTACCTAGGGAGCACACGCACCCGGTTGGTGTGTGCGTGCGCAGATGTGGGGCAAGGCATAGCCCCGGTGCACGGCAAATACTTGGCAACATGCACATTCTCCCCTCTTACTGTAACTAAATGTCTTCAAGCACCCTTCTCAAGGTAAGAATGCCTGAGTTCAGCACACTGCAGCTTATGCCTGTTTAAAATTATTACTTGGATTACAGTGCATACTGTGGAAAGTTATTAGTTTCCACAGAGACCAGTTTAATTGGGGGGTATGTGTGCAGCGGTTCTGTTTTGTGCTTTCCATACACTGCTTGTGGGGGAGTATGAAATGTTATTTTCTTCCTAATTCTTGGGAAGGGTGAAGTTTACACTGTCTGCTAGGCATAGCAAATGAAGTTATAGCTGAAATCGATTAAAGCTGTGGAAAAGCATAGCCTTACAAGGCGCTTCAACTTAGCCTGAGAGTCAGAAGATACTTTGTTAAAATATTTCTTTGCTCTGCATTGCAATATGCAGAATTGTTAGCAGGAAGGCATCTTCACCAAGCTGAATTAGCAGTGAATGATGCCTGGACTGGATGATTATGTCATTTATGTGTTAGAAACCTGTTTAATCCACAACCTTGGTGCGCACTGTTTTTTTGTGCGTGTGTACTGAACACATCTTTCAACAGCCTCTTAGTTCGAGAGGGCATTGTTTTGTAAAATGTGTTAATGTGTTTCTGCTTTGCAGGCAGGCAGAAGTGCTCTCTGTAACTGTCCCCTTAGCTGTGACACAGCCTGTTATTTGGCATTTTGGAAAGGGCTGATTTTAAGGCTTGCTTTGCTTTCTTCCAGTTATTTGTGTTCTTACTTCTTAGCTGTTGGTTTTTTGCATGGAAAATGCATCTTAAGGGTGCTCATTTCTCATGCTTTGCAATCATAAGTGGCTGAGACAGTTGAGCAACCTGATTTAGTGGTATTCCTTTACCAGGAATGTTGCACTGCTTATTTCAATAACCAGGAATGCCACTAAATATGTAATTACTTTAAAAACAGTCTAAAAATACAAAATGTGAAGGAAGAGGGAAGAGTCCTGTCTGCAGGCATTCATTTCTTTCTGTACTGTGGCTGTTTATAATGTTTTTCAAAATCAAATATTTCCTAACACATACTCTATGACTCTTATTTTCCCCTTATTGTTGCTTTATATCAGCACTGAAAAAACAGTCATTTAGATAGCAGGTTTTCATAGATATCCTTTTTATAATATAGAAAGCAGTATAAGAAGCAGTAATAAGTTAAATTGGCATCTGCTAATTATGCTGAATACAGATTGCAAGCTCTTCAAGTCGTCCCTTGCCTTAATGCTGTTAGCATATTTTAGCACTGGCAACCAAAGGAAAGAAACTGGAATGTTCCTGCTTGAGGTTTTTTTAGAAAAAAAAAAAATTATGACTTGTGAGGAAGTGTGAAGTTTGGGGGGTTTTTAATGTTTCTGTGCTGGTTGTGAACAGAACATCATACACAGTTTGGTAGCACTTGGCAGAATTGTTGATCCCTAGAAACTGATCTGCTTGGTGATCGCTAGAATTAAATGTGACCCTTGGAGACAAAACCATTGTTGTCTGATATAAAACTTAGTCTTAGGGCAGGAAAAGTTTGAGAGTTAGGTTGTCACCAAATACGTGATTCTTTTGGATCTCTAAGAGAGACAATTAGAAATAGAACTCTTCTGAACTTAGTTGTAGTTCTTCATACTGTATGGCAATTTCGCTCACCTCTTCTCAAAACTGAGTGTCTTGGGCTCCCGTGGAGCGCTGCGCTTCTGCCCAGGTGTGCTCAGCTGAGCTCTGTGTGGTGCCTTGGGGCTGCGCGGCGGTGCTGCTGTCCGGCCGTGGCACGGAGCGCAGGTTGTGGCGGCTGTGCCGGGACAGGACCCAGCTCCGTGCCGCCCGTGGCCGCGGGCAGCGGCGCCGGCAGCGGCGGCGGCTCAGCCGCTAGAGGGGAGGCGAGAGCCGCCGATCCCGGTGCCTGGCCCCGCCGGGAGCCGCCTGTCCGCGGGTGGGTCCGCGCCGGGCGTGGGCACGGCCCGCACCCCCTGCGTGCCGCCGACGTCCAGCGGTGCTCGCTGGGGCGTCGTGTGGGCTCACACAGGTGCTCTTGTCGAGGAGCATCCCGCTGCTGTGGTGGGTGGTGTCCTGAGACAGGTTTAGAGGGAGCAGAAACGTGCCCCGCGCTCCGACTGCGCTGGAGTTTCTGCCTGTGGACCTGCCCTGCCTCTGTGCACAGCCTCCCTCTCGCCTGGCTCCAGCCTGCAGAAGAGGAGACTGAGGGGAGATCCCATTGTGGCCTTCAGCATCCTCATGAGAGGAAGCAGAGGGGCAGGCACTGATCTCTCTGGTGACAGGAAACGAGGGAATGGCATGAAGCTGTGTTGGGCAGAGTTTAGGCTGGATATCAGGAAAAAGCTCTTCACCCAGGGGGTGGTTGGTCACTGGAACAGGCTCCCTAGGGAAGTGGTCACAGCATCAAGCCAGACAGAGTTCACGGAGCATTTCAACAGCAGTCTCAGGCTTGTGGTTGTATTCCTGGGGATTTGTCCTGTGCAGGGCCAGGAGCTGGACTTCAGTGATCCCTCTGAGTCCCTTCCAACTCAGGATATCTTATGATTTTTACCAGTAACGATGGTTTGGCACATAGATTTACCATGAGTTGTTTCATCCTTCTGTAGAGAACCGGTATCTTGAACTTCAAGGATTGCTCTGTGTGATGGGGATGGGCACGGTGGGAGGTGTCCTGTGTGGGGAGGTGCAGGGCTGAGTGGAGATGGGACAGCTCCCAGCAAGGGAGTTCTCCAGGTCAAGGTGAGGTTGCCTAGGGAGGGATGGGCAGTGCAGGAACTGCGTGCTTTGGATGTTGGTGTGTTGTGGCACTGCTGTAAGTCTTGTCTTCATGTGAGCCTAATTTTGCTAAAAGTGGTGTCAGAGTCTTTTTAATAAGACATTATGATTTTGGCTTCAGTTTTGGGTTTTCTTACTCTCTTATGTGCATGTGTAAAATGCAAAGCATATTTAATGAGTGAATACTTCAAATGCTTCCAGATTAATTAAAAACAGTTCCACATCTGGAATAAATCCAGTACCTTTCATGGATGGCTTCAGCTTCATGGTTTTTCCCTCTTGTGAGAAGCTCTGTGAATATTCCTGTGCAGATGCTTGTGAAAACTGGAGTAGCAGAATCCAGGCTTATTTTACAAAGGAGGGAGAACTGGAACCCACAGAGATCAATAAAATCTTGGCCTTTATTCCAGCAGACTTTGGATAAGACCTAATAATATTATATGATTATATGATAGGCCTGTGCACAGTCAGGTTTTCTCAGGGTACCTTGTCTTGAAGGTAACTGCAAATCTTAATTAAAATTTGTTATTTATTGTGGTTCAACTGCTGTTTAAATTCACACCGGTTTCAGAGGGGCTTGAATTAGGCACCACAAACAAAAAAACCAGTGTTTTTATAATAAGCTTTTTTTCTTCTCCTTCTCTGTCCCCAGAAGTAAATAAAATGATCAGATTTTTCTCTGTGAGAAAGTTGTGATTTAAACTGACACAACTAAGTGACCTAAAGATAGTCTTATTGCATAGATAAAAAATGCAGGGTTGGGTTGTTTGAACTGCATTAGCATCAGAATGAGAAATGGCAGGGCAAGTTGGCTGAGGTGCCCATGCAGAACTGGGGAGGGTTGTTCTTTGGAAAGCTTCTGAGCTGGGAAGTCTTTTCTGAGCCATAAATAAACAAATGTGTGTCCTGAACAGTCAATGAATACAGGAGTCTGGGCAACTTTAAGCTGTTTGGGATATTTAAGAAACCCACATAGTGCTTTTGTTAGTATTGTTGATTTCCACTTTTTCCAATAATATTTCCATTTTAAAGTTTTTGTTGGGTTGGGGTTTTTTTTTAACTTGCTTTATTTATGCTGAAAGATACTGTTGATAATGTTTTTGTCAACACTTTCCTGTAATTCCCACAGCAGTTTCATTGTATGTTGCACCAAAATGCTGCCCCTGAAACTTTTGATTCTCGAGATAGAGATGGAGATTGCAGAGTTTTGTGCTTTGAGTACCTTGTCTTTGGAGTTGTCCTCTGGCTGCTTGTGCTGGATTCTCTGGGGATGCCAAGAAAATTATCTTGCAGGGATCCTACTGTGATTGCATATACAACTTTTCCAGGGGAACTCAGTGTGTTTTGCAGACCAAAACTAATTAAACCTCATGACATTCATGGCAGACAGATAAGCATAAACCGCGATAAGTAAACTAAAACAAGAAGAGGTGAAGAGCTCAAGTTTCCCATGGTAGTGAGCAGTGACATTCCCACTGAACCAAGCTGTAGGTGCCATGTACCTCTGAAAATGAGTGTGCTTTTGACTTGGCTGGGAGATTTTGGCAGTGGATTTTTGTGGAGATAGTTAATATTTACAGTTTTGCATCTAGCGCCTGCCTATTAAAGATTGAATTAATAGAAATCGCCTTAGCATTTCCTTGCTGCTGAGTTCTTGATGAGTCTGCATAAGCAGTATCATCTCGGGAAGTTACTGTAATGGCCTTATACCCTTCCAGACTTTTTTTTAAATTCAGAATTTTCTGAATTGACCAGCCTTGATTGGGATTGTAACTTTTTGCATTAAGTAGAAAGTGCCTGAGAGGTGCACCAGCTCTCATGACACTGAAAGGTTGTGACCATTACTGGGTTCTGACTTCACTGATGTTGTGTTTCTAGGTATTCCATCTACGATGGGGCTTTTGATAGAAATTTAATACTCTTGAAATTACTGCTGCCATGGCTGTTGATTGTAGGCAAAATAAAAAACCAGTGCTGGTGAAGTGGGTGAGCTGACCATGCAGTAAAATGGAATGGGAATGAGAAAGTTCACTCACTTAAATGCTTTGAGTGCACAACTGCTTCAAGTACAAGAGTACAAGGCAATGCCTTTAGAAAATAAAGGGTTTAGCTGGTCTGGTAATCAGATAATTATGGTGCTATAAGCCAGATTTGTAGGTATACTGATACAATGCAGAAATTCCCATTAGGACATGCTGTACAACTGGGATATATTGACAGAGAGAGAGCCGTGAGAGAAAGCTATGGCCCTAACTTGTGCAGCCTTTTAAGAAAGCATTTTAGGCATAGGAGCCAGTTACGAAATGTTAATTTGGTGAGATCTTTTTTTGTGGTATGTGAAAGTGAACTTTGGAGCTTGAGAAGAGAAAGCAGCAGACAAAGCAGTGAGATGTTCCAGGAGATGAAGCTGTTCAGGGTGGAAAAATGAGGATCATCCCTACATAGTCTGGAAGAGGGGAAGTATAAAAAAAAAGTGACAGAATGTACTGAAGATGTGAAAGTTCTTTAACCAATACAAGACCCCCCCCCAAAACAGTGTGAGTAGAGAGTAGGGCAGACAAGTTGCGTTTAGATCTTACAGAGATTACAGGGGTTACACTGGGAAAGGAGTGAAATTTGGGAAAACTGAAGAGACAAGGCGTAAAAGAGGAGGGAGCATTAAGGTGCTGGTGGAACCTCTTTTACCAAATCAGCATCCCTGAAAGCATCCAGGATAGTGACAGAGTTCTGTTACAGTGTGTGTTGTCAGTCAGTCATGGAAAAAAATGAGCCAAAAAGGAATGTAAAGGTCACATAGAAAGACTGCGGGGGCATCTGGAGAAGCAGGGATGTTGAGGTATGTGCTCCCATAAACTGTCATGTGTACTGGAAGGGAGAAATACGAAAGTTCATCCTCAGCGTGACAGAGTGGTGGAACCCACTGGAAGTGCTTTATATTCAGTGGTTGTTGAGGGGGAATAAGCTGCCACAGAAATCAGGAGAATAAATGAACGCTTGCTGAAATTGAGCTGAAAACCCAAGGATTTGGCATGATGCTCTAAGTGCTAACACCAAAAAGCAGGAGTTAATTTTGCATTGGCTTTCTTACTGTAGCCTGCCTTCCTATGAAACATCCCAGAGCATGAGCTGTTGATATTGGAGCATAAGTATTCATTTTTGAATCAATCTTAATAATGTGGGCATGAGTCAATATGCAGTAGTGCTTGGTACTAATGAAGTGGATTTCAGACCAGTGGGGTCCAGAGAAGAGTGCAGTTTCAGTATTTCTTCTATTGCACATTTCAGTTTGCTGAGAACTTGGAGCAAAGGACAGCATCTCTGCTTCATTTGTTGCTGGTTATGCAGTTTAATTAGTGCCCATCATTACTGAACAACTCCCATGAAGGTGAATACAGGCTTAGAGAAATCTTCAGCTCTGTGGAGAAACTCTGTAACTAGGTGCTAAGAAGGGGCTGTTCATACATGGGAAACAAAAGGGCCCTTTATGTAAAAGTAGCTTGTTAGCTTTTTGTTTTTAAGCTGTAGCATGTCTAAGCGATCAGGGTGTCACACACTAATAAACTGGCCAGTCCCTCTGGAATAGACATTCCTGGTGGTGATTTAGAAGGTGCATTTATACAGTAGTCTCCAACTTCATTACTGCGCTGTTTCCTTGGATACTGAACATTTTGCATATAATTACAAGAGGGACGTTAACAATGCTTTGTGGTTCTAATGGTTTTAAAAGTTTTTCATATTACTTGGTTAGTGATTCTCTTTTTCCTTTAATATTCCATATCAGAGAGGAAGAACAAAAGGAAGTGATTCTTGTCAGCTAATTTGCACACATTCTTTTGAGCCAAGAACAGGTTTTATTTCTTAGAGTGTGGAAATCCTGCATGCTATTTCTGGAATTATGTTGCTGAATGGGTTGTAAATAGGGGTTAGAGTGCTACTGTTCATTGTAACATGAAATTCGCACTGTTTGGGAACAATTTTACAATAGTAAAGAAAAAGCTGTTTAAATGCTGGGCGGTAAACAAAACTTGTTATGGGTGTGAAAGCATTTAAATACTTCATGTGTCTATTTAAGGCTTGGGTATTTTGATAGTGTTCAGTATGTTTCTCAAAGGTACTTTCTGCTCTTTACACACCATCTTGGTTGCCTCAACTCCGGCTGTTGTTTAACAAACAGTTTGAGCTGCCATGGACATGGAAAGGATCCTGCCTGCCCCAGGCACCCGTTCCCATCTCCCTCCCTCCCTCCCTTTTGTTCACAGGCGTATTTGTAATAGGGCAGCTCAGTCTCCACTGAGAACAAAATTAACAAAAAACAAATAAACAAAACCCAAACTAAACCAAAACAAGAATAATGAAGAGAAAACCAATGCCAAAAACATGTATATACACACACAAACCACAAAAAATAAAAACACCAAAAGAAAAAACCAACAGGAAAAAGCAGGGGGATTGAGCCTGGGACAGCTGCTTTGGTGGCCACGGTGGCTTATCCTGCTGTAAAGTGATCACCAAGCTGTGGCATGAAAGGATTATGCCTGAATATAATTAGGTTTAGTTGTGTAGAGTGTCTGCAACTCTTTCAAAGTTAGTAGGAGCCTCCAGGCCGTGGTGCCCAGGCTCACACGGTGAGGCACCGTCTGCTGTGGCCCTTCACTGATGCTGCACGTGAGCATGAAGCTCTGTGTGTGTTACCTCCATGGTTTTTGCACATGTCATTGTTCCACCGGCTGCAGAGGATCCTTTCATATGCACTTGAGGAACATCTGCTTGGGAGCAATATTTTTTGCATGTCAAAAAATGAATTAATGCTTTTGTGTTCTTCAAGACCCCGTGAGACCTTGGGATATTCCCTAGAAACACAGCAACAAGGATTTAGACTCTGAAATGTCTGTAACTGTCGCAGCCTGCGTAGTTATATGAGGTATGAGGGCAGCTGGGCGTGATGAAATGGGCTGTACATATGTGTGTGTGTGTGTATACACCCTCACTCAAACTAGAAGTGTGCTGCTCTCTTACTGGAAGCTGTTTTCCAGTTCAAAACATTGTACATTTTTTAGTGTTGAAAGAACTACTTTATATTCCTACTGATGCTTTTTCTTCAGAGAAACAATATATTGTGTAGTTCATTTAATAAAATGAAAGCATTTTTCCAAAAGCCAGAGAATACAGAATTTAATAAAGTGGCATTTGAAGATAAATTCTAGGGATGCATACGAGAAGCTTTTTAACAGTATACTCAGTTTTATTGAAGTCCTCACAGCAGCTTTCATATGCCAAGAGCTACTGGCAGTCTTTTCCCATCAAAGTGGTACAGAACTATATTATATACAGATATTTTGTCCTTACCCATAATAGTTTCACAAGCGAGACATGCTGCTTTCTTCCCCCTTCTGTGTGAATTTGTAAGTTTGCTCTGTAGGCTTATGCCCTGCTATTTTATATCTCTTTTTTTTTTTCCCCTGCATAGTTTCATTTTAAAAACACAGAGGAAACAGGTTAAATTATTCCCAGTGATTTTGATCTTTGACCTGATGCTTTCTGAAAAAATAAACCTCTTTTGGTTTTTTACCTTTCTGGAGATTTACGGGGGTCAGGTTGAAATGGTAGCGGACTTTCAGTCAGTGCATGGTGGAGCCTGAGGAAGAGCTATCTGCAAGTAGTGCCTGGTTATGTGGAACTTCATTTTAAACTGAGGTTTCAAATTCAGGAGCAGTGAGCCTTGCTGGGCATGAGTTAAGAGTTGTTATTTAGGCTGAAGTCCTTTTTATTTCATATGAGCAGTTTTCCCCTTCTCTTGTCAGAAGAAAAAGGGTAAGAGAATGGCGAATATGAGGCCTTAGCTTGTTTCTGTGACATGCTGTAAGAGGGAACATCCATGTACCTTTGCCTAGCGCAGCTCCTGGAAGCCGCACACCATCACAGCGCCTTTGGGATGAGGCAGGAGTGATGGAGCAGCATGGCACAGCCATGCCTAGGTTTTGAGGGAACGGGTGAGATGGTGTGGGGGTGCCAGGACTGATTACTCCCCTCTTGGTGAACAAACAGAAGGTGTCGAGCCAATGACTGTCTGTGTTTCAGGAACTTGGATCAGTAGCTTGGGGACATGGGATCTGCCCCATTTATTGGCAAGCACTAGGTTAGATGTTCAGCGTGTGATGTGAGGTGGCCACTTCACTAGCAACTTCTCTGCTTGTCAAAGTGTCTAAAGGATGGGCTGGCTCTATTAGGAAGATATATCCTCTGGGACTTGATGTGGCACCAGCAGGCAGGGAGCAGTCAGGCCAAGGAGTCTGACAGCAAACTGATGCACAGGAGGGAGACAGGATGAATTCATGGTCGGGGGGACTGGGCCTGACCTTGCCTTGTGTGTGTAGGTGATTTACTCCAGCCAGTGTTTGGTGGGCACAGGCTTGGCAACTTGACCTTTGGCTGCCACTGATCCTGTGTCCAGGAGAGCAAATAGAAAAGAGTGAGGCTTTGAGATGGGGCTGTTCTTCCTGGTGGCTGCCATTGTAAACAACACAGTGGAGTCATAACACTGTTGTTGATGTTGTTGTTGGTATTATCANATTATTGCCTGTGCCTTATTGGTCTCCATTTCATGATCAGTATCCACTTAACTTTCCAAGATCTACTTGTAATTTTGAAGACCAAACCCAAACTTCTGACCTGTGAATAAATGATGAGTTTTGAATGGTAGCCGTGGCAGCAGTTGTGAGAAACACAGTTGTATGACCCTATGTTCTGGAGATTTTGGTCATAAATGCCAAAAGGTGAGTATTGCCTTGTAGCAAAACCAGATTTTGCCGGTACCGAGGGCAGCATAGCGAGGCAGTGAGAGTTGGAGTATGTGGGAGGGGTGTCCTGTGTAACCTGGAGCAAGGGGCTTGAGAGACTGTGCCTGTTTCCTCATCTGGAAATGGGCTAAGTGTGTGCACTAACCTGACCTTCAAGTATGCACAGAAATCAGGGACCTCAAGGGCAGTGCTGTCAGGGCAGGTGGAGGCACTTCGCAGTGGAGCTTTTGTGACAGCCAGTGAGTGTGGGTGCCTCAGAGAAGTCCAGTGCCCGTAGGGATTTCAGGAGGTAGATAGCAGTCGGCCGTGGAGTTTGTTCCTGCTTCCCAGGATGCCTAGGGGTGAGGCTCTCCAGGAAGCCTGGGCTGCTGTGGTTGTTTAAAGTGCATTTCATAGAGAAAGGGCAGATTGTAGATCTGTGTGGATGCTTCTCCTGGTTTTCCATGCACTGCTCCTGTAGATATTTAAGGAACATGCTTCTCCAGAGGGAAGCATGGAGCTCTGTTAGTCAGGAGGGCTAAAAGAAAGTCAAGCTTCTTTTTTCTTCTTTTTTAAATTTTTTATGATTTTGACATTTGAAACTGGATCATAAATAAAAATACACTTTTTCTGAGGTTCTGCATCTTATGCCAAATATTTTAAAGGCACTTTTCCAAGGTGATTATCAAAAATCTGCATTAAGAGATACCTCATTTAATCTAACATATGCTGATTGCCATGAAGATATTTTCAACAGATACTCTGCCACGGTGTCTGTTATTCTTCAGGACATAAATAGCTGCTGGACTGTAGATGACTCTGTGGGTAACTGGCGACTTATGGGTAACCTCTTTTCTGGCACAGAAATAATGGGTTGTTTGTTCCTGCAGTTGAAGTCCTGATGTGTTTTGATGTTTCTGATTTACATTTTCAGCACTGTTCCTGATACCATTCAGCGTTCTGTGAACAGTCTTTAAACTTGGTGTTTATTTTGGAGCGTTGGTTTTCCAGCAAACAAACATGTGATTAGCAATTAATGGTTTTGCTAGAAATAAACAAAAGTGAACAGTTCAGCTTTAAATAGTGATCTCTGCTCTGTGGAGCTTTTAATTGAGCCATGCTTTCAAAGTTGAACCTTGCCAAACACGCAACCGGCTTTGAGGGACTCCCAGCTGTGGTGAGTGAACTGGCTGAGTTGGAAAGCTGAAGCTGTGGTGGTTTGAGTTAATGTATGGTTAGCTAAAAAGTGGTTATTGTCTCAAATACCTGTGCATGAGCCGACCACTGGAGCGGGGAAGAATCGAGGTTTCAGTACGGATGAAGTGTTTGAATGCGGAGGGAGTTCCAGCATGCTGAAGATGTCCAGTGCTGTGCTTTCCCTTGATGGCTGCTCTCTGGATGGTAGTGACTGGTGGAGGTGGAACCAGAGGCTCTTCCACACAACCAAGACAGATCTAAGTGCCACAAGCACTCCCCCATGTGCATCAAAAATAGTATGTTATTATATTCCCTTAAAAATAATTGGATTTAGCACCTTGTATGACTTTGAGCATTTATAATGCAGATTGCAGTCCAATGCCAGCTTTGTTGGAAAGCTTTCCTCCTTGCAGTGAAATCACCGTAACACATGAGCTGGAAGGAAATTTCTAGGTTTCTCTCAGAACTGTTAGGTTTAAGGCTGACTCCATCTACTTTTCTATTTCCCACATGATGTCTGCAGTGCGTATTCCACTTATCTGAGAGAAAGTGTGATTTATTTGACCTGATGTAGTTGTGCACTACTTTTTACTTAGGCAGGTTAACCAACTGCTGTGGCCTGAGCTGGATGTAATTTTAAAAAGTAATGGCAACAGCCCTCTCTCTAAATACTGCCTCTTTGAACAAATGACAAACCTTCTGATTTTTTTTCAGAAAAAGTTGGAGAGCAGCCACTGTATTTATCATCAATCCTTTTTTTTGTTGTTCTTTTCTTTCTCTTTTTTTTGTGAACAGCTGTGGGCTCTTGCAGTTTGTCCAAGTTTTCAGAGATTCTTTCATCAGAAGGCCACTGAGAGGGAAATTTTGGGGAGCTGGCTTTCAGAAAGGTGACTGCTCTGCAGTGCCTAGCACCCAGACCCATGTAGATACCTCTAGCTGGTTGTAGACAACTCCAGTGTGTTGCTCCAAAAGCAGCTCCGTGTTATGCCTGTGACACAGCAACAAGTGCCAGCACCCTGCAGATTCCCAGCCTACCAAAGGAAAAATGTTCATTGCTAAATCTAGGTTTTGTTCTCAAATCTCAAACTTGTTAAGAATCTCAATCAAAATATTTTCTCCTTCCACTTCCATCATGATCTCTTTCTATTGCTGTGTGTCACAGCTCTCTTGAAGAGAAATGGCACTGCAAAATCAATAATCCAATTCCTGGCTTCAAGAAAGAATTTCTTTTTCCTTTCCTTTCCTTCTTCCTGACTAGGTTAGTAAGATCTAGCTAGTTCCCAAGTGGTTTTTCTGTTTAATTGTGTTTTTTATTTAAAGGCACCTGGCTACGTTCATATATCGTCCTCTGTGGAGAGTGAAAAGCTTTATCCTACAGTCTCTTTGTAAAGTCCTTACTCGACTATCATGATTTTGATTTGGCGTCTCATAATCATAGAACCACAGAATGGTTAGGGTTGGGAGAGATCTTTAAATATCATCTAGTCTAACCTGAAAGTCTTTTCCCTTAATCTCCAGTTTATGTTGTGTGTTTTACATGGAGCTGTCAATGGTGGAGAAGCTTTTGTATATGCATCTCTATTTTCAATCTCCCTTCATTTACCCGTCTGTAAAGGTCTGGACCATTTAAGCTGCCCTACCTCCCCATGCAGAGTGTCTGAGGGAGATATATAGTATTTTTTTCTTCTGAAAGTAACAGCTTACTGCTGTTCTTATACCTACATACCTATTTATGGCCCTGGAAACAGTAGTTGTAAATCTCATGGATTTCTTTCTTACTATAAACTATATCCAGATAGTTTATACAAGCCTCTGCAAGCTGTCAGGAGGAGTATGTGCAGTATCCCAAACACAGAGCAGGCCGGAGGCAGCAACCGGCGGCAGCTGGGACTGGCGGGTATGAGTTTGCAGGGAGACAGCTATGGAAGAGAGTTCATGGATGGAACTGAGCCTTGTGTGGCAAAGGTGGAATATGCTTCTTCAGCTGCAGGTACATCACCTTCACATCAGTGCTGTAGCCCAAAAAGTGCTTATTTCATTGCTGTGTTTCACAAACTGTTGTAAAAAGTTGAGATTCAGGTTGCTTTAGGGTTTTGTACAAAGACTATCTCATCTCAATTGTGTTGTTGTTGTTCTTATTATTCTAATTATTATTATTAATGTATTAGAAATATTATTTGCATCATGGAATGGGCAGAGTTGCAAAAAGCTCAGTCAGATCACTGCTCAAGTCCCACTGTTTGCAGCTGGAATGTGCCCCATGGCAGGCTGTGGTCCTGCTCCCCATCTTCAGCAGCCTCTGAGTGTATGAGTAGAGCTCTTGCCCCTCAGGATCAGAAATGCATCTTGGTAAAAAGCTGGCTGTTTGGAGGGGATCCAGATTTACTTGTAGTGAAGGGAGAGCTGAGGAAAGACCAGCAGTGACAGGAGTGGGACTCCTCAATGCTGGATTTTTGCTACTGACATTATACCTTGAAAGAGCTTTCAAGCTAGGACTCCCTGGATGGGGGTCAAAGTAGATTTTGGGAAAAACATAAGGGAAAAAAAAAAATGCCAAATAAGCAAGAAATAGTATCATTGAGTGTGTTCCATAAGGAAGCTCCCATGAAAATAAGCGGCTCATTTTGAAACTGCCCCAAAGCATCCCCATTTTACAGTGACTAAGAAGCAGGAGCCAGGGGGGATTTGAGATACACAAAGCGTGAAAACAGGATAGTAGCCTTTGTTTCCCTGGAGGCAGACCACCAAGGGACAAACTCAAATCCTTTGTAAGGTGGCTCCCAGGAATTCACTTCTGACAGATCTCACATGGCGGCAAATTATTCCTCCCCCCTCCTCCTACATTTTCCTCAAGCCACGTTTCATCCTCTAGGGGAGAGTCCAGCAGACCCTTTGCACCCTTTCTTTGGGAAGAAAAATGCTCGGCTCCTGCTCGCAAGTGGAAGTATTTGCTGATGAACTGATACTTGGCAAAAATTGGTGTTGTATGGAAAAAATCCCCAGCACCTGCTAGCAAAACAGAGTTATTCATAACATACAGCTGGGTGGCTAAATCTTCCCTTCCTAGGGACAGCCTGAATTACACTTGCTGCACGCTGAGTGGCCTGTCTCCCGTGTGGAATGACATGCAGGCAGCAGGAGGATTTGCAGCTCTGAGAAAGGTTAGGATTTATAGTGCTGTCTCTTGCAAGGGCTTACTCTGCAGAAATGATCATTTTGTCTTCACCTTCTCTTTTGGGGATAAACACATCATGATATAATCATATATATGGAAAAGCAGATCTTCGTGCTCATCAGGGAGCAGGTAGCTCCATGAATATATCTCCTGTTGTTAATCTGTCAGTGGCAGTAAGGTTTTTTTTTGTCTTCTGCCTGGATTCGAACACAAATCTTTAATTCATTTCTGTATGGCACAAACTCTAAATTCTTATTCTGTATTCTGATTTCTTTTCCTGACCAGTAAATTGTTAGCTTTTCCTAACTGGATGAATTATTGTGGAGTGCAAGGAAGTTGTCTGGGTAGGGGAAGTGTTGTTCAGACATGCTTTTTTCCCTTACTCACTGTTCATTTGACAGCATGATAGTGATATTGCCTGTGTAATGAGAGGAAAGTTAAAAGAGTCTCCCTCTAGTCTGTACTTCAGCTTTGCAGGTAGAATGACACCTTGGTCTTTAAACTCCTAGATCGATATCTTCCATGTGCCTAAATAATAATTTTCATGAGTTCAGAAGAGTTTTCAATGGTTCTATGCTATGGAAGAGTCTTCTTCCAAGAGGGCATCGATGTATATTTGCTCTCACCTCCTGGTTGCAATATGGACCATGTATTTGTTGTCAGGTTATTTTCTATCACTGCTGCAGCTCGATGCAAGCCTTTCACAGGTGACAACTGCAAACCTACCACAATGCTTTGCAATCATCCTTGTATCCTTTTTGCAGATCCGCATGACCTGGTCATGCAGAAGTTTTTTGTGTAGTCAAATTGCTGTTGTTGATAGAAAAGAGCACTGAGCAGAAGAGGTTTCATGCCTTGTGTTTTGATGGTTAGACCATGAGAATAGATTGGCTGTTGCTGATGTTGATGTTTGAGTGATGGGAGTTACCTTGAAAGATTAAGGGCACTTCCAAAGAAATCAAAAGCTTCTGTTCCTGCAGTAGATGCATGACTTCTCTACGTACTATTTAGACTTCATGTGCATGTGATGTTACTATTCTTCTGCTTCCTAAAAATACCTTTACATTTTCAAATATACTCTTTCTGATGTAAAACTGCTTATTTAGTAAAATTTAAATAACTGTGATTTGAAAGAGAATTGTGACAACTCTCTCAAGGAAGCAGTAGTAATTTCGAGTTGTAGTATTTGTCCGTACTCTGAGTCTCCAGTCCTGTCCTGTGTGAGGAGACATGCTTCCTTTCCCAACTTCACCAAGAGAACTGCAAATTAAGATGAAAACCTTTCAGTCAAGGTTTCTTAACCCCTTTTTTTTCCCCATACACATGAGTGCATAAATACCTTGACTCTCAGAAATGTACCTGAAGTTGAGAAACTGTTTTTTCCTCATCATAGCTAGAGGACCTATATATGAGCTCCACTGGATTCTTCACTCTTAGTTGAGTGGGGCTGGAAGTTAAAGCACAGATGGGTTTCTGTGGCTTCAAAGGACATGTAAAAAAATGTTTATTGGTTGTTTCTTATTAGTTAGTCACATTGCCTGAATTAATTTGCCTAATGACCAACTGGAAACGTGCTCACAGAGTATAACTGGGCTTGGAGGCAAAGTAGGGAAAGAGGAGAAGGCTCTTTTGTTACCCCTTCTGTGGCCTGCTGAAAGCTTGTTTCTCCTGTTTGCTGAAGAAATTTGCCTGTTGTATTCCTTATATTCTATAAAAGCTGTTTTGGCTCTTGTTTACCCAAGAGACATATGCACTGTTTTCTTTTTCAAGTATTTTATGGTGTGGTGATCTTTGGAATTAGAAGAATTAGCCAAGGGAGAAGGAGTCAAACCAAGGAACAGATAGCACCCGTTTCATATCTGCACATGGAGTCAGAGATGCAGTTCCTAGGACTTTAGTCTTCCTTTTCTGTCTGGTGGGGTGTTATGTTTGGATGCAGCCCAGACTGGAGGTTGCCAGAACCAAGATGAGATAAAGAAATGATGATCATACCTCTCTCAATTCCTCTAAGGAGCACCAACCCCCTACAGGTCCTTGCAGCTATTCTGCAAGGTTTGGGTCACATAGTCTTTGTTCAAGGAGCGAAAGGAAATGACTCAAATGGTGAACTGAATTTAAAATCATAGAATTCTCCATGATGTTCAAGTTTACTTTAAAGAGTATTAAAAATCAAGACACGCTGTTCTATTTTTCCATTTTTTCCTTCCCACTTCAAGGCCAGAGTATTTAATGAGAAGTAGAGTGAAAAGATTCTGGACTCCTATATTGAGTTATTTGGGTAGTTAGAAGGGAGTAGTTTCCTTTTAGTCTTTTCTGCTGTTGTAGAGCAGTTTTCCTCTTTCAGAAAGCTTTTACCTTTTCGTTTTTCCCTGTTCCTTTTTCCCTTACTTTCCTTTCTTTTTTTTTCCCTTTTTTTTCCCCCTTCATACTAACCATGTTGAGCAGTACTAGGGATTTTTTTTTAGTAGTTCCTGCCCAAACATTTTAAAATCAAGATAAATTAATCACAGCCTTTCTCTTTGCTTTAAACATAACATTTTTTGACAAGAAGTGCCTTTAAAGAAATGCCTCCTAATTTACAGCGGGTTGCTTTGTACTTTGTTTCTGTAACCTATCTCATTACATTTCCTGTGTGTTAAGTATGTATGTATGTAAGCTCTTAAAAACAAATATCCCAGAAGAAAGGAATTCAGTAAATGAATAAAACATTCTTGGGTTGCCCAAGTGGCAGCTTAATAGCTCATCCATTGGGACTTTCATATAATGTAATGATGATAGCCATAGAAATATATGGATAGATGAATAACTTCAGTGGGGAGCTTGTTACAACTTTGCATACCACATTTGAGATTAAATCAAACTCTGGAAGTGTCGCCTGATGTGAAGGTCCAGTCTTTCCAGAGCCAGCCGTGAAATTCTACCTAAAAACGTACAATCTGTGTGTTTGTGTATACATATGTACACCTAGCTAAAAGGTACTTTCAGTAGCACACACGGACGTATACATGTGCTGCTTCTAGGTGGAATTTAGTGTTTCAGGACTGATACTGATTGCACTGAACCTCTAAAACTTTGTGGACTATTGACATGAATGGGTTTGCAGCAGTGTTTTCGAGATTAAGTCTTAGCCCCAGCTTTCTTTAAAAAATATAAGATAAATGGTATAGGAACATAAGGTTGTCATATTATATTGCCTAGGATATACACAGCTTTTTCATTACAGTCCCCTAATCGCAGAGCTTTGTAAATACCTGCTTTGCTGCCTGTCTGCCACAGCAGTCTGTAACCTTGGGTAGGGTTGAAAATAAAGTTTCAAATTTTTTTTTTTTTTTTTTTTGTAGTAGTGATATTCTCAGGAAAACTGATTTCCAGTCATGCTGGACTTAAAAACCTGATATTGATGACCCTGAAAGATGGAGAGAAACCAGGTCATGCTGAAATATGGCATAGAGAGGAGAAACTAGACCACCAAACGAGACATAAATAGGATAAGAAAATTCATTTCATTACTTCAAAGAATAGGGAAAATGAATTTCTAGGAAGTTGCTGGACTGTGGTGAAAGAAGTCCAGGTGCTCATATGAAACATAACATTAGTCTCTATTATAAGCTGGCAAAATTCTCTTTCTCTTAGCAGGGGGAGAGATGGGTATTGTGGTATAGACAAGGGATGCTGAAGTGCTCTTCATGAAAGGCACCAGTACATTGATTGTCTTTTGATTGTTTTAATAATGCACGGAAGAGGTCCAGCCCTTCATTTTCCCACGAGTTGTATCTCATTAGAATTTCTCATTTTCATTGGCTGAATTTCCTCGGCAGTTTATTGTATGTTGTGTATATATACAAAAAATATTACTACCATCGTCTCCCACACTAGTCTGAAGCAACAACTTTAAGTGCCAGTACTCAAAAGTGATCACATAAAGCCCATGAAAATAAGGGACTTCAGGTTTTCATAGTGGTGGATTAAACTGATGAATGTTTCTTGTGCTGAAGAGTAAGGTGCCACTGCTTATCTTTCAGCTGAGTGAAATGGCACAACAGTAAAATAACCTTTTGTAGATGAAGTAGTCAAGAATTCCCTCCTGGGGCTTCTGGAGGTCAACCTGAGCATGGGGAGACCTGTTTCCTCATCTACCGAAGCATATTGGAGAATTGTGCTAATTTCATGTATGAACTGTATGGAACAAGATGTTAATCATGGGACTCACAAGCTATGTGCACAATAATTGAGTGGGCATGTTCAGAAAAGCAACTGCCACAAATGAAATTTGCTGGCTACTGGGGAATGCAGATCCAGAAGGTGATAAAATCTTACATTTTTATTCTCTTTTTTAAAGAGTTCAGTTATATATATTTTTAATATAATAGAAAAGAAAATAAGAAGGAAACAAAGGCGGGGAAGAACAGCATGTGAAAATAAGTGTATTGAAAGATGAGTGTTTTGACAAACACTTGGGAGAATTGACCAAATTGATCAGCGTGTTAAACGATGGGGTATAAACTGTGGGATCAGAAAGTGTTATGTGTGGACATTGCAACATCAGTATGATAAATTGATTGTTGTTAGTACTGAAACTGCAATAATCCCTCTGTTACATTGGAGGTGATAAGTAATATAAACTCATATTCCAAAACTTGCGTGCAATTTTTAAATCTCCTTGGGGAAGTTGAAATCTTGTTGGAAGTTTAAATTAACCTGTGTCATTGACAACCTTTTCCTCCCTGTATTCTAGCTTGGAGAAAACTACATTTTCAAGTAACTTTTAAATGACGATGAGAACAACGTGCGTGTGCAGTGGGTCTTTCAATAACTGTCTTTTAAAATTGATTTTTATGATTTTCACAAGTAGCAGTGCCTGTACTCTGTAACAAAGATACTTATTCCCACTGCCTTATGGTAGCAGGTGCCTGGTTTCCTCAGGCTCCTTTCCTCTGCTTTCAAAGAGGAAGCGATAAGCAGGACTTGGCTCCCAGCTTCTTCAGTGCCCTCCAGCAACCTTCAGCCAGTTCCTCCACTTATTCTGTCTCTGCTTAACCTCACAATTTAGATTCTTGAAGTGAGGCTCTGGACCTTCTCTGAAGATATCTGTATTTAAAGTAATGACTGCATAATGACTTTCTTAATCTGCTTGTTCTTGGTGGCTCAAATTTCATCATTCTTAACTGACCATAAAAGAAAAAAAAAAAAACAAAAAAAAAAGATAATATTTGACTATCACAGTGCTACATACATAGGAAAATCCTGCCTCTCTTCCAGCCGTTGGGACTGAAAGTGAATTTTCCAATATTCTCTGAAAACAAATAGGTTTAGACTTAGTTGGAGCTGCTGATAAATAAGAAAAAATAATTTCTGCATCTGGTTCATCATTCTATGTAAATTGATACAAATATGTGTGGTGGATTTTAATTGTTTTTTTCACTGTGGTTATTATTCTGGGCTGTGTGGACATGTATATAGATGTGGTAGGGTCTTTTATGTTAAAAAAGTGTGCATACATACTTATATGTAGTTATATATATGTGCATGTATGCACACATGCATATATACTACTCAGACAGGTGTGAAAATACCCAGAGGCTGGTGTGATTGTATGTGTGTGTGTATAGCGTTCTCCCTTTCTGTTTTGTTAAATAAGTGGTGAACTGATATTACACAGATTTTACTTTTCATTAGAAATTTAATAAGTAATTTTGACATGTCACTTCACAGTACAGTTTTTATCTCTTGATCAACTCTTTACTGTTTTCTCTCTGTCCCAGGGTGAAAGAATGATGTGATGGACGTGAATATGGGCCGCTGGTCAGGCTCACGGCTACCTCCGTCATGCCTTGCCCTTCTGATTGTCAAGTTCCTGGCCTCCATTTGCCAGGTGGCTCACGGGACTGCCCCACTTGGCTTTCACTTCACACATTCCACTTACAATGCCACAGTGTACGAGAATTCTGCAGCCAGGACCTATGTCAACAGTCAGATGAGGATGGGCATTACCATGGCTGACCTTTCATGGGATATCAAGTACAAAATAGTGTCTGGTGATGATGAGGGCTTTTTTAAAGCAGAGGAAGTCATCATTGCTGACTTCTGCTTCCTCAGAATAAGGACTAAAGGTGGGAATTCTGCTATATTGAACAGAGAAATCCAGGACAACTATTTATTGATGGTAAAAGGGTCTGTCAGAGGAGAGGACTTGGAAGCATGGACAAAAGTGAACATCCAGGTTTTGGATATGAATGACCTAAGACCTTTGTTTTCACCAACCACGTACTCCGTCACAATAGCAGAAAGCACCCCCTTAAGGACTAGCATTGCACAGGTGACTGCAACAGATGCGGATATTGGGTCCAATGGTGAATTTTATTATTACTTTAAAAATAAAGTTGATCTCTTCTCCGTTCATCCTACGAGTGGTGTTATCTCCTTAAGTGGCCGGTTAAATTACGATGAGAAAAACAGATACGACCTTGAGATTTTGGCAGTGGACCGTGGGATGAAACTTTATGGAAACAATGGCGTGAGCAGCACTGCCAAGCTTTATGTTCACATTGAACGTATAAATGAACATGCCCCAACAATAAGTGTAGTAACACACGTTCCCTTCCCATCAGATAAGGAACCTACCTATGCAGTTGTTAACGTTGATGACCTCGATGAAGGAGCCAATGGAGAAATAGAATCTGTTTCTATTGTGGCTGGAGATCCTCTAGAACAATTCTTTCTGACTAAAGAAGGGAAATGGATGAATGAGTACAAAATCAAAGAAAGAAAGCCTGTTGATTGGGACAGCTTCCCTTATGGTTACAACCTCACTCTCCAAGCTAAGGACAAAGGATCTCCTCAGAAATTTTCTGCAGTCAAACTGGTCCACATTGCTAGTCCCAAGAAAGAAAGTATCCCCCTGAAGTTTGAAAAAGAAGCATATGATATTTTGATCAATGAATTTTCACCTCCTGGTGTGGTGGTTGCAGTAGTTAAGCTGATACCTGAGCCACAGGGCGTGGAATACAGAATATCTTCAAGTGAGGAAGCCGAGTATTTTAAGATCAATCCCAACACAGGCCTTATTACTACTGCTCGTCCTTTGAAAATCATTGAGAAGGACCTCTATGAATTAGAAGTATATGCAAACAAGGGTGGTGATTTAAAAGCACAGGTTACTGTCAGGTTAGAGGATGCCAATGATCACATTCCGGAGTTCCAGCAGCTCTCCTACAGCTCATTTGTCAATGAAAGTGTCCCGGTGGGGTCTAGCGTTTTGGCAGTGTCAGCAGTTGATGAAGACAGGGGAGAAAATGGATACATCACATACAGTATTGCCAGTCTGAACCCATTGCCATTTACAATAAACCAGTTTACAGGTGTCATCAGCACATCTGAAGAACTGGATTTTGAATCCTCACCAGAAAGCTACAGGTTCATTGTGAGAGCTTCCGACTGGGGTTCTCCCTACCGCCATGAAAGTGAGGTGAATGTCACCATATACATAGGCAATGTCAACGATAACAAGCCCCTCTTTGAAAAAGTGGCCTGTCAGGGAGTGATTTCATCTGATTTTCCCGTTGGTGGTCACATCACTGCTGTTTCTGCAATAGACATAGATGAGTTAGAGCTTGTGAAGTACAAAATAATCTCTGGAAATGAACTTGGCATTTTTTATTTAAATCCAGACTCTGGTGTCCTGCAACTTAAAAAATCCCTTGTTAACTCTGGCATTAAGAACAGCAATTTTGGCCTTAAGATAACGGCAACTGATGGAGAGAACTTCGCTGATGCTATGTATGTTAATATTTCAGTAGTTCATGGTAAAGTGTCTTCAAAGACCTTTAGCTGTAGAGAAACTAGAGTTGCTCAGAAGCTAGCAGAAAAATTGCTCAAAAAGGCAAAAGCAAATGTGAAGCTGAATTTGGAAGATGGTTTTCTTGATTTTTATTCGGTCAACAGGCAGGCACCTCATTTTGACAAATCCTTTCCTACTGATGTAAAGGTTTCAGAAGATCTGCCGGTTGGTGCCACCATCCTGAGGATAAAAGCCTATGATGCTGACTCAGGCTTTAATGGAAGAGTACTTTATACAATTTCTGATGGTAATGTAGATAGTTGTTTCAACATTGACATGGAGATGGGGATACTTAGTGTTCTCATGCCCCTGGACCGTGAAAAAACAGAGCTCTATCTCCTTAATATTACAATTTATGATTTAGGTAATCCGCAGAAATCTGCATGGAGACTGCTGACTGTCACTGTGGAGGATGCAAACGACAACAAGCCTGTTTTTTTACAGGACAGTTACTCGGTTAATATTTTAGAAAGTACAAGTCTCGGTACCGAGATTATCCAGGTAGAAGCCAGAGATAAAGACCTAGGATCTAATGGTGAAGTGACTTACTCAGTACTGACAGACACTCATCAATTTGCAATCAACAGTTCCACAGGAGTGGTATATGTTGCAGATCAGCTAGACCGAGAAGCAAAAGCAAACTACACGCTGAAGATTGAGGCTAGGGACAGAGCAGAGAGTGGCCATCAGCAGTTTTCTGTTGTGCCTCTGAAGGTTTTTTTGGATGACGTTAACGACTGCTCTCCAGCCTTTATCCCATCCAGCTACAACGTGAAGGTCCTTGAGGACCTGCCGGTTGGCACTGTCATAGCTTGGTTGGAAACTCACGATCCAGACCTGGGCTTGGGAGGCCAAGTCCGCTACTCGCTGGTGAACGATTACAATGGGCGCTTTGAGATCGACAAAGCCAGCGGCGCCATCCGCCTGAACAAGGAGCTCGACTATGAGAAGCAGCAGTTCTACAACCTGACCGTGCGTGCCAAGGACAAGGGGCGCCCAGTTTCTCTCTCTTCTCTTTCTTTTGTGGAAGTTGAAGTGGTGGATGTTAACGAAAATCTTTATGCCCCTTATTTTCCTGACTTTGCTGTCATTGGATCTGTAAAGGAAAACTCCCGCATTGGTACAAGTGTTTTGCAAGTTCTTGCTCGAGATGAGGACTCTGGAAGAGATGGGGAGATCCAGTATTCCATCAGGGATGGCAGTGGCCTCGGGAGATTCAGCATCGATGAAGAAACTGGTGAGTTTTGTTTCTAATTTCTCCTTCATAGAGGTTTTTTTCCAAAAACAAAGCTGAGGCATAATTGTTTTCTGTTACAATTAACAAGAAATTCAGTTCTTAACAGGCAAGATAAAATTATAACTAAGAATCTTCCAGGCACAGCAATGACATGATTTAATTACCTGGTTATGTTCATCACTCTGTGGATGTGAAATAATACACATTTCATTTCAGCAGCTATGACTCCATTTAGAAGGCAGTGATAGTTACAGAATGACTCACTTACAGTCACTGCATTATCTGTTGATCACTGTAAATTACTCAGGCCACCTCCACACAGTCACAATGCTCATGACCTTGAATCCAGTGTTAAACCCAACGGAAGGAAATAAGGAGCGTGAAAGAAAGATTGTTTTGTCCTGAAACCTATTTGTGGTCTTGTTCTTGTTGCTGGGAGTCATTTTTCATGGGAGTAATTCTGGAATGGCACACCATCCTGTTAATACACTTTCTTATAGTGTGGTGTTCATCAGTGTTGGTGTGCTTATGTAAAAGGTGGAAATCTGCGAGATGTTCATAGCTGTAAATGACCCGTGCTAGCTCTTCTTTGGTGGTGGTACTATTAGAAACATTGATGGTAGAAAGCATTGTTAATATAGTGAAGGTTTTTCAGATGCTGAACTTAATTACCATCTTGTTGGAATATGTTCAAAATACTAAAGTGGGTTTAGTAAAACACTTAAAAACTGGCTGTTTAAATGTCTGATGGTTGTTGGGAGTAATGGTGCAGCTGTGCACCACTAGAAGTAGTAAGGAAATTAGAAAATATTAGTCAACAGTTTCAGAAATTATATTAAATATGTTAGCTTTGTGGGTTTACTGTGGTTTGTATGTCTTCTTCTGAAGCTTTTAATTGAGAATGTGGTATTAAACATAAGATTAAAATGTATGTTTTGGCAAATCCAAACTGTTTAATCAAATGTCAACTTTCTAAACTGAACATTATGAGAAACAGACGACATTACAAATGCTATGGCTCTCATCTAAGTATAAGCAGAGAAAAATATTTTTATTCTATTTTTGCTACAGCCTTGCTGCTACAGCTGTACACAGATGATTGCAGTCAAAACCTTATGTCCAGAAACATCAGACTTGAGTGTCAGAAGTCAAGAGGGCACCTAGTGTAATTTCCAGAGACGTTAGGAACTCACATATCCTACTGTGCTGATAGTAGCAGAAGGCATTCAGGCAACATTATTTAGACATTTGGACATGTGTTTAAATATTAAGCTCCTCCTGCATTTGAAAATTGTATCCTACCTAGTTATTGAGTAGCGCCAACTTCATCTCAGTGGGTTCTTTGTAAAGCCCTGTGAGGTTGGTGCAAATGCTGCAGTATTAATACAGAAAATCTCAGCATTTGACATTTACTGAACTCAAAAGAACTGATAGGGAAAGTTACTCAGTGCTTGTCACTCCTAAGTAAAATAACCAGTTTTTACCCTGTGCCAACACTAGTAGAGTTGATGGCCTAGAATAAATTAGGTCCCTTGTTCAGTAAAGCACAAATTTTGTTTCAATGTGAGTGGAAATTATACTCAGTGTTCCACATCAAGTATACTTCCTTCCTTTCCAAAAGTTAAATATATTTCGTGGAAGCAAAAAAGCTCAAAATCTCCCAAGATGCAAAGGTTTTTCTACCTTTCACTCTTTCATGAATGTTACATGAAAATGAACCAACCTGTGCGATTTCACTTAATCATTCCAGAAGAGACTTGATAATCCAGCACATCAAAAGATTTGGGATTCTTGTTTCTGATTTCCCCAGATGTTCAATACCATGTAAGCCTGCTTGAAAGCAGTTTGAAGAACACTTTGGGCGCAGAGATGCAGCCAGGGCGATGTGGAGGGCTGGGCTTCAGGGTTGCTCTGGGTCATGCTGTTGTAAGCTGAATACAGGATTTGACCTTCTGTGTCAAATAGAATGCAACATTAATACTCTGCTATTGAACTGGTGGCAACTTAAATGCTACTGAATGATGAATCAGCTTTCTAGCTGTAGAAAAGGGCTTAAGTCACATATTGAATTAATTTATAAAGAGATAGCTGTTTATTTACTTTCAATGCAGTTCATTTGTCACTTTTAAACTGACCAACTCTATTGGCTTATATACCGTCTCTCCTGAAATTTGTGAAGGTAAGCAGGAGTGTGAAGTACAACAAATCAATATTTTTGGCTGCTGCCTTAATGAAAAGATGACTGCAGCATCCATTATAATCATTAGGATATAAACTGGGCCAAATTCATCCTGATATATGAGCAAGCTGGACTGCAAGCAAGTCTGTGCTTTCAGCAAAATTCTGCTCAAGTGCATTATTTTTATTTTTATGAAATACTACATGTTAATGGTGCTGCCCTGTGTGTTGAGTGAGATGTGCTTTTGCTCCCTGAGGCACATTGGTACTGAGGAGTTGAAATGAAGAGAAGCAGGCCTTCATGATGGCCACACACTGCACCATGCAGCTGCACATTTGTTGTCATGGTGGCTGCTTCTTCTTCCATCAAAGGTGTATACAGGTGCATAATGGTGCATCTGGAAAAAACGAGGCTCAGGGGAGATCTTCTCACTCTCTACAACTGCCTGAAAGGAGGTTGTAGTGAGGTGAGGGTCAGTCTGTTCTCCAAGTAACAAGTGTCAGGATGAGAAGAAATGACCAGGAGAGGTTTAGATTGGGTGTTAGGGAAGATTTATTCACTGAAAGAGTTATGAGGTATTGGAACAGGCTGCCCAGGGATGTAGTGGAATCACCATCTCTGAAAGTATTCAAAAACTGTGATGTTGCACTCATGGCCGTGGCTTAGTAATGGACTTTGCAGTGCTGGGTTAATGGTTGGACTCAGTGATCTTGGAGGTCTTGTCAAAGTTAAATGTTTCTATAATTCTGTGATCTATCTCCACCAAGCTTGATCTAGCTTTTGGTGTGGGTTCCACAGCAGGCTATTCTCCATTCAGGTCAGAACAGTGGATTGCAGTCAGTGAGCTTGGGAGTCTTCTCTGTATTGGTCCTTATGGATCCTTCTGCACAGGGTAAATGTGCAAATCTGTGTGCTTTTGTAGTTTGGTAAGAGTTGTACCCTGGGGATGAGCTTGGAATTCCCTTCCTACAGTGCTGCTCTTTGCCTCAGGTCATACAGAATTGGTTTGGAAGATTATTGTTGTTACAGCATTCACTGCTAAGTATACCAGTTCACATGGTGGTAACCTGAAGCGTAACAAGTATTTGCCAGCTAGAAGTGTGAATCATTTCCAGATTTGCTTCAGTGGATTAACTTTCCATTTCCAGGCGTCAGAGCCAGTACAAATCTGTAAATAGTAGAAAGTTTCCTGAAGTTCCTGACCTTTCAACTCCATCTGTGGTTTCCCACTACCTTAGATAGAAAATGAAATTTCTCATGGGTTTAGAAGTCAGTCATGATTTGTAGCTAAAAATCTGGTTTCAGACTTCTAGAGGTTAAAAAAAAATGATGGACTTTTTTTTATTTATTGACTGTTGATATAAATGTCACAAACATGCCATTTGAAAAACTTGCACTGAGGAACATGTAATGTGATCCTTCTGTCCTCTTCAGAACTGCCTTTTTTTTTTTTTTTTTTAATCATGCTCATTTTCTTGGAATCCAGATATGTAATCTGTTATAAAATATGGTTGTCTACAATGAGAACTAGTCACTGCAGGCTTCTTCAAGTCAACAGAAGGAAACAAGATACTGAGAAACATGATTCATTTCACCGTAATGTAAAAATAAGAAGTAGGTTGGGTGAATCATGCTCTAAATATGTGCAAAGGTCCTTGTGAGACTAGCTCAGGTAGAGGTCTACACTGAGTGCCTTGCTTTGTTCAGACAAAGTCCCATCCCTGTTAACTGTGAACAGGAATATATGCTGTCACCCTTACTGCTAGGTAATTTGTTATGACTCCTCTCTACCAGGTTCATGGTTTCAATCTAATTTCTGGGAATTATCTTTCATTCCGAAACCCACACAGAAGTGCAATTCTAGAAATAAAAAGTAGAAAAAGGTTTTAATTGGATAGGGGTGAGAGAAATGTAAATAATAGTTTATGATTTTTCATTTTCTGACAATACATTGTTAATGCATCCCGCCCTCTTTTCTTTGTACAGAAATTGATCAATGTCTGATACTTTGATCTTGCAGAAGTGACTAATAACCTTCCCCTTGAGCAACTCCAGTGCTCCAGAGAAGCTGGAGCCGTCTCTTCATCTTTAGTACTGCTTCCTGCCTGGTGTGCATCTCCATTCTCTTTGCCAGTCTGCTAATTGCAGTTCCTTAGAAGAAAATTGTGTAAAACTCTCTCTTATATCTCTAGGTTGTTGTGACACAAAATGAACAGAGATGGGGTAAATAATTTTGTGGGATGAAAGTGTGCTCTGAGTTTCCGTCACAGGTTAGCTCTAACAGTTACGACTGCTCTTGTGGAAATGGTCTCTGTCAGAGGTCCTACACTGCCTTATTAAAAACCTGGATTTTCTTGACTCTGGTATGTACACACTCATAGTGCCGGTACCAGAGCAAAGTGGTGTATTTTTGTTGTTTCAGGAGTTGGCGGTGAGTCCAACAAATGCATATGGATTTATGATTATCACCCACCTTGGGAGACTAAATTCCACCTATCAGAACCTCTTTTCTGGCTGCAGGGAAGATTTGAACAACTAGTGGGAGTTCATGACTTCTTGAAAGGTTGAGTTAGATGAGATCAGGCCTAAACGCTGGAATCCTCCTTTTCCTCTTTTGATGATTTGTAGTTCAACTAAACTGCATTTTTACTCTAGCTTCACTTTTTAGTCTGGCATCTGTCTCTACATGTTAATGTAACAGCCTGGCACTCAAAGAGTTTCTATATTTACCCTTACACTACCCATGGATAGGAAATGATCAAAGTGGGTTCTAGAGGAGCAGAGAGATGAGACAAAATCAGCATTTTCTGCTGCAGAGGCTTCTGCAGGGTTTGTCAGAGTTGATGGAGCAGCATCCTGACATGCAAGGAATTACTAACTCCACTGCACAGGTGGGAAAACTGAAGCAACAAATTTTTTACTTGTTCTCAGGAAGCATGGAAACATCTGAAGTTCCATTGAAATTGAGCATGAGGATAAAACAGTGGTGTTAATGAAATGCTTATGGGATCTTTAATATTCTTGCAAAGCCCATGAACACAGACTCAAAGAATGCTTTCAAAACTTCCTAGGATTGTTCAGGAACCTGAGTCTCCTAACTTTAATTAGAACTTTAAATTTAGGCCTTAGCTGACACTAATTTCCAACCCTGTAGAGGACCTCTGAAAGCTGTAGATGACCCCATTAATGTAGTATCTTTAGGTGTTTCAGCCCTAAAATTCACATTGACAAGCCAGTCTTTCACAGTGCTGAAAGCTTAAAGGTACTGTTAAATGGAGGTAGAGTTCAAATTACTGCAGACTCCATGGCTTTATTTATGGTGCTAAGGATAGTGGTCTGATCTTCTATTTGGATACCTCAAAAGTGGTAGAAATTCCTGACAAACTGTGGATGGAGAAGATAGTTGGTGCTGGAAAACCCTAATCATGACTTCAAACGACACGTAATAGAAACTAGAAGCACCAGATGATATAGCTTGCAATAAACCAGATCTGCCTGCATGTATTTGGCAGAAAGGAATAAATTTACTGCTTCAGACTCCTCGTTGCTGTCTCCTAAAGTAGTCTTCAGTTATGGTGTATGCAGCTTGAAGGACACCTTAATTTGCTACAATTTGAGTGGTTTGATAAATATTTATGTGGGACCATTGCTAGTGTTTCCTTGAAACAAAGTAAAGTAAAATGAAAATAGTTTGTGATACACGTTTTTCTCTCTCTCAGATGTTTAATTTTATGGAGGTGTGTAGGAGCTGGTGGGTGGATCTGGGTGGACTCGCTGGCAGAATTTAATTCACTATAGAGTTCACAGACACTAGTATTACAGATGTTCTTCATCTTCCTGGAGAGTGTAGGCAAATTGCATTACCCAGAGCTAGTATTTTGGAGCCTCTTTATTATCCCAGGCTTCTAAACCCAGTTTTCAAGGTACCTTCAGGCCATACCACAAGAGAGGTGCCAGTGGGTGTTGCTGGGAGGTGGCTTGCGAAAAGAGGGCTGCTCACAGGGGAAGCACTTGGAGAGGCACTCATGATGAGGTCATCAGCCCTCAGCCTGTCCATAGTGTCTCTTCTGAGCAGCCTATTTGAGGAGTGTGGCAGATGGATCACAGAGCACAGTCCTGGCCAAAATCTGGTCTGTCAGCCTGTATCTGTGTCAGGCAGGAATGAAGCATTCCTGAGAGCAGCTATTTCTGAGCCTGTGGTGCTGTGTTATTACTCTGTAAGTTATCTCTGGCAGCTTTTAACAGTGGAAGTGTTCTTTAATAGAAGATTTCTACTTTTAGGACAGGAATCACTAACACTTTTCTTTTTCTTTAAAATTAGTTGTGATAGAAACCGAATAATTTTTATACAAATTCTGTGTCTGTGCATTTATAATTTCCCTGTCATTTCTAGACATAAATTAGTAAAGAACAAGGCTTGTCTTAGTTTCACTGGAGCAAATTTAGCTTTTTTTAAAATAATATGAACCCTAAAACAATGCATCAACTTATGAAAATATTTACTTTAAAAGGCTCTGAGTATCGTTCTGACATACTTTCAAAGTTTCCGAAGTGAGGCCAGTCATGCTGAATTGTTTTATTCAAGCTGTTCAGCTCTCTAGGCTTCATACCCCATAAAACAGCTTACAATGTACAGTTTTTATAGCTGGCTGTAATTTGCATGCTTTCCTTTCTTTGGAAAATGTTTAGAGAATCACCTTTATTATTCAGGATGCTCCTGGTGATAGGACATTTTGTTTCAATCTCTGAATAGTTTATTTATTAATAAAGTAATATGTAGTCTGTATTTCCTCCTGTCACCTTTATTACCCTTGAGAGATGTTTCCAAGACCATTTTGTGTTATATGTTCTGTTATCCTCTCTCTTAGTGTATAATCCCAGAAGTGACCTCTATATTAGCTCATGCATCATCATCCATTAAATTACACCCAGGTACTCCTGCAGAAAGCTTATCTCCAAGGTGCCAGCAAAGGGACCAAGCCACAGGGCAGTGAGTTAGATGATATTAGAGGAAAATTGACTTCCAGTGTCTAGTGTTCAGTCTGAGCACATGAGCATCAGCTCTATCCTGGCATCACTTCAGACCATGAGCAGCAGTTCATGGTAGTTCAGAGGAAACTGGAGAAAAAGCCATTTTAGCTGTTCCAAGGCACCAGTAGGAGCCAAGGGCGTTCAGAAGCGATGTCATTTATGCAAAAGTGCGAGCTTATGAGCATATGGAGGGCAATATGAGCATTCCTCTCTTCCAGGGATATACAGAGGAGGATGTTTGGACAATGTCTAAGATTACATGGAGCCATTTTGTTGCACTGCCTAATCCTTTCCTGTAACAAGTCCAAGAGCGAGAAATCTCCGCTGACCAATAAAATTGAGGACACACTTTGCTGTCTGACCTTGCAGCAGGTTGTGTGGCTTCTTAGGGAACAGTAGAACTGGACAGAGTTTATCAGGCAGTTGTGGAACTGGTTTGGAGTGATAACACTAGACTGATCACATATCTCTTCCTGTGCTTGAATATGTAGGTGGGCTCAAGGATTTATCATGGAAGCTGGGTTAAAGGGTATTTTTTATAAAGCTGTTTGCAGTTCAAGGACTACAAGTAATGGTTAATCAGTCAGTTATTTGGAAAGCTTTTCCAAGCTTTCATTGCTCTCATTGCTAAAAAGGATATCATATTTTAAGACTGTTTGGCTAATTTCAGTGTTCAAGTCTTGGAACTTGTTAGGTGTTTGCCAACAAGATAAAAAAATAAAAAGCCCTTCCACTTTCAGATCTCTTTGAATTCACATATACATGTTTACCTGAAAATAGATGTTTGGAGATGAGCTTCTGTAGCTCATGGAACAGATTCTTTTAATTCGTAGTCTGCTGTTTAATGTAAACATTTTATTGCATTTTATACACTTATGGTGTCTTATTAGCATTGAAGTGTTGCCAGTAAGAAATAACTGAGAGAAAGCCAAACAGAGTGCATGTGGCGAGGGAGTTTTCATTGCAGTTGGTTTGCGTTAGGTATTTGCACTAATACACCTCTGTATATCTCAGAGTGAAGTCGTCCACTGGCATTGACCTGGTCATTTTGTCCACGGTGAACAAAAGGGGTAGATCCATTCAGTTGTGGCACGAAGTTTGTCACAAGTGTTGCTGCAGTGTTCCATCAGAGTGGGAAGTGTGTGGAGGTGTAGGCCTGTGCTTTGTTTCCTCCATGCAGAGAGCTGTGGTACATGTCAGTACATCCCCCACCTAAGTGATTGGGAATATCAGGACGTGCTGTGGCACTTACCCACCCCTCCACTGAGATACATGTGTTGATTTTTTGCTCTCAGATGTCTCAACTTTGCAGCTGTTGCCCACTGGAGACAGTCTGGTTACCACAACTCCCCTCGAGAGCGAGGCAGCCTGAAGCTACTTCTCTTAGGAAATGTTTTTCAATTACTTTGATGATAATCTTGGAGTTGAGCAAAATGTGCTCACTGTACATGAGCAACAATTCTTCAAGGTGATGGATGGGAAAGGTGAGAGTAATCTCATTGTGTGTGGTTTCATCAGCTCCCTGCTTCCACAGTGTGATGGCAAGGTCTGCCTATCTTTCACAGCTGAAGCTTTTGGTTTTTCAGTTTTGCTAAAATATGCATAGCAAATTAATTTCTGATTTTAGATCTTTGCAGCCCATAATGAATTGTATGCGTCTTTATTTGGAGAATTTTCGTATTCATTTGAAAATTTTACTGAGAATTTGTGTTCTGGAAATGTAACTTTATGTCTTTTACATATGTCATTAAAAATGGTTTTTCTTCTCACCAGTGGTTCGTTTTATTAGGTAAAAGATTTGGCAAAAAGAAGAAAACAAACTGTTACTGTGAATCAGTTGATTTTCTTTTTGCCCAAAAACTTTATTTTTACAAGAGAATAACTATGGGGTTTAATTAAACTTGCTAGAATACTTCACAGTCCCAGAACACCTTTCATCTAAAGTACACAAATTATTTTCCACATTTTAATGAAGGAAGCTCTTTGATGTACAATGCTTATGTAGTTTCCATTTTACTGAAAGGTGTAGGTAAGTTAATAGTTTGAGATGTTTTTTCTCTTTTTTGGAAGGGGGGAATTGACAATGCACAAATTCATTAAAAGCCATGGGAACTTCAGGTGTTTGACATCTCTGTGATGAAGCTGTACTTAGCCAGAGCAAATAGTGATGAGTGGGACAGATTCTTCTGAGTCCCAGCGTGTTATTCCATGTGAGACTACCCTTCTTAGGCTGTACAGGATCTTGGAGCTGGATTTAAAAGGGTTGGATTTTACTATTTCTTTTTGAGATAGTTTGTCAGGATTAACTGGTTTTGTTTGCTCTGCTCTACTTCCGCTGGATATGTTAGTTTGTTTTTGTTTTTTACTTTGCTTTAATTATCATTTAACAGTAACTCTTTGATGATGGCAGGTTGTAGCCTAAGCCATCATCAGTGATTAATACAGCTTCCTCTGGGGTGATAACCTGTTTTACTGTGGGGGAAAGAGCAGTGGATAGCCAAGCATCAGCAGTGAGGTCAATCCAGGGATAACCAGGGTCCCTGGGCTGCCCACAGGACTGGCAGCTGGACAGAAACCTCAGCCAGCCTTTGGGGCTGATTCTCCTGGGTGGCACTGAGTGCTCTGAGTGGCTGGGATGGCCTTCCCAATATGGGACAGATTTCCCAGTACGGAGCAGCCTCTCTCCCTTTACCCTCTCTCAGCACTGCCTTTCAGAGACACTTACCTCATTCTTCTCTTTAAGGAAATCCTGAAAACAGCCGATTAAGCCCCTGTGAGCTACTGGTACAGCTTCCATTGGAAACCTAACAAACATTTAATGTGCTATTTTCACTCCCACTGTACCAGGCTAGGGCAGTCTGTTCCGTGCCTTCTGTACCTCAAATTAGTGGTGTGTCTTCATCTCCACGAGGAGCAGTTGCACCAGCCATTTGCTAATTAGATGAGATTCTTTTTGTGAGTGTGTGGCTCCTTTGCAACCCAGTGTGGCTCTGCCTTTAATGAGGTATCTTCCTTTTTGGAACATTCAGTGTGGGCAGTAGTTCAGTGTGGGCAGCAAGCTGCTTCTGAGGTACAGAGTGTCATGCTGGAGACAAGCAAAATAATCAAAAAAAGGAAGATTGTGCCCATAGTGACATTTGTAGAGAAGATGGGGGCTGTTTATGAGTCAGGGCCAGGACTGGCATTTAGCTGTGCTGGCTAAAGGGTAAATAGCAAAATCTGTTTCATAAATGTGACCTAATGAATTTAGGACTGCTGATTCTAAAGTTTGTCCCTCCATCAATTTATTGTCAAAACCCATAGCAGCTTCTCTCTAAAAATTGAAGGTAATATCTTAATAATATTGGAATTTTCTCAGCTATAAAGAATGAATTTATTGATGCTGGAAGTGGAAAAACCCATTCAGCTGGTGGATGTTGCTGGCTGCAGCCATTTCTGCATTGCAAAGTGCTCTACTCCTGTATTGTTAGGAGCACAGAAGGGTTCCTGTTGTCTTTGTGTAAACATACCAGTGTTTGAAACTTTGCATATGCTTCTGCTCTTTCATGGGGATTTCCTTTAATTGCTTAATCTCTCATAATGAACATTAATCTGTCACTGGCAAAGATAAAATCCTACTAATTCTCAGAAAATCTGTTTTTCTTTCTCTGTACCCACAAATTAAAACCCGTCTGATAAGAGTTGGAAGCTCTATCTCAACATTGAATGTGGTCAGAAATAACTGTGGACACACTGTCAGTCGTAATCTAGTCCACTTTTACAAGAGGGTTTGGACTTCCCTGGCAAGTCCCTGGAAGATATGGGAACCTCTGGTAAACGGGCCATGGATCCCCTCTCCCTGGTCACCTGGATCTAGGAGAGACAATCTTATTGGTGGGGTTCCCAATGGGTTGATGTATACATACAAAAAATACCCCAACCAAGCAAACTAACAAAAAGCTTTTGCAACTTGAATTGCTTCTGAAGAATCTCGTGTTTTCAATTAAAAAAAGGCTGTGATTGCCACTCCTTTATACTTGGCATTTTTCTTTTCTGACAGCAACAGAGGTAGCCATTCCTGATCCTGAGTGCTATTTCCTACTACTTCCCCTCAGTGGCTCTGTTTTTCCCACAGCCACTGGTGAACCAGCTCAAGAAAGCCATGAGGGAAGAACTCATCTTTTTTTGGAGGAAAAGAGTGGGGGGATCACCTTCCTGGTTGCATTTACAGGCCTTGCAAACACAAGCCATTTTGGTGGAGCTAGAGAAGGAGATCAAGTCCAAAGCGAATGCACAGAGCTGCAGTAGTGTAATTCATGTCATTGAAATTCATACTGTGACATTTACTTGTCAACATGGGAAATTTGTAATTCCCTGTTTTGTAGAAGTTGCTTGGTGGAGAGTCGACCCGATAAACCAGAAGTGAATTTAGCTGGATGGACAAATGGCTTGGAAATAACACATGCAGGAGCTACTGGCTTTGTTGTAGAAGAGGCGGTTGTGATGGAGCGAGCAAGATGTGTGCTAACGTGGGGATTGGGTGTGTTAGCTGATTGGGATGCTTATTTGTGGTGTTTATGGTATGGGTCCCTGAGCCTCGAGCTGAAATCGCAAGTCAGAACTATCAGATGGCTAAAGCTGCTTACTACATGTCAGGGAGAGAGACAGAATCCCTCTGGCAGTATAACTAACCTTTTCATGCCTCACTTTACCTGTCTGTACAATAAGTCTAATGATCATCACATTGTCAGAGGCAGTTTTGTGCCAGTTGTGATACTTGCATGATTAATGGCTTTAAAATGCTGTGAGTGATTTTGATGGAAACACGTATCAAAATGCAATGCAGCAACTGGCTAATGCAGTCACTTATTATTTGGAGGGTGTTAAAAGAGAAGTCCCTTCAGGAGTCACTTCTTCCCAGTTTAATCTCCCAGGAGAACTGTAGAATCACAGTGACCTATTTAAGCCAGTACATTTATTCCAAATAATTAACAGTAGAAATGTTACACTGACTGCACTGGACATACTCAGCAGCCATGTGCTCAGATTGCTCAGTCATTTCTTTCAGCCTTCCAGGGGTGAGTGATGCTTCAAATCCTGGCTCCCTGCAGTCCTGGGTGGAAAAATGCTAAACACATTTCAGGATCAAGTGAGACAAATCGTTACTGATGCTCCCTGCATGCCTTAATTGCTGCGTCTCCGTTTGACCTAGCCAAGGGGCTGGCTATGGCTTCATGTTGCAAGTAGTCCTATGATGCATCATTTTAAATGGATAAAAAATGAAGCTGCAGTATTGTTTTCAGCCATTCTTCCCAGTTGTGGAGCTGATAGCCATAGATGGATAGAGCTGTTGAACTTTTGCCTCGGGAAAGAATTCCTTTTAAGATATAATGGGAGACCATTTTGGTGGACTCAGAATTTTTTGGAGTTATGCTTCTGGCTTTCAGATGACATGGGGGAAGGCTACTTCAGTCTTCCTGAGACAGGTAATACTTTTTGTGGTACCCTACATAATTTATTGAGGGCGCGTGCTAGGATGGGGCTCTGCTATTATCCAGAACCAGAATTTTTGTACCATATTATCCCCTGGAAAGTAGGAGGACCTCCAGCCCAGCATGCTCAGCTGCAGGGCAGTAGACAGCAAAGCATGCCAGAAATGTGCAGGTTTTGTGTCCATACCACGGGTGCAATGTGAGCCTAGCAAGGAGGGAAAGCTGTAGGTGAGAGCAAAGCACAGCAGAAGCTCATTTGAAGATTCTGTCTGTTTACCTAAATAAATAGTTCTGGCAGCTGCTAGCTGACTTGCCTGCCTAGAATGTTTTCCGTGTCAATTAGGAGCACTGCCATGGTGTCCTCATTTTAAATCCAGTACAAGGCTCACCAGAAGTGACAGAAATTAATCTGAGCTACTAATTCCCATTTTTGAATTTGGGGCCAGGAAGTTTGAGGCAGCATGCAGAAGCTGGAGAAGCAGATTAATGCTGCCTGCAGCTCATGGTATTTTGGCTCAAAAATGTGCTGGAGGAAAACATGTCTGCCATGGCTTCACTGTCTTGCCAAAATGTTTGCTGCGTTGTATGACATAGAGGGTAGTAGTTGTTTTAGGGAAGCATCCTCTGCCATCTCATATTCTTCCCATTTTGATTAAATTTATGACTTTTACCCCACAAGCAGAGTTGCAGACCTCTCCTTTCTGTCATGTGATGCTTGACCTTCTGTGTTTTTTCTTGGCTTTTTATGGTTTTATCTTCTTGTGGAAGTGTCCTTCTTCCCAGTACAGTCTAAATTCCAAGCAATTAATCAAACCCCTGTTGTCTCCACCTTGTGCTGCTTTAACTCCAGAACCAGTTGGGTGGGTTTTTCAGTTTTTCATTAGCTGGAGCTAAGTACAGGACTAGAAATCTTCCTAAAGATTTCAGGAATCTATCGTGATTGGGAATAATTTCATGTGCCAGTGTCACAGCCTGGCCCACCTGTATGAACAAGGCTAGATAATGCAGGAAAGAATTTTTTTTATTTAATGGAGGTGCTGAAGGTTTAGGCAAACACAAATATTATTGATGCTACAGCCTTGGTTGAGTTGCTTGATGTCACTGAAGTTTATTTATTTATTTATATGTTCAAAAGATGTGGAATCTTTGGGATAGAAAATATTATGAAGGCTTTAAAGAGTTATTAAACTACATAGCAATAAAAAAAATTACCCTATCCCTAATCATTCATATATTGTCTTTTTTTTGTGTGTGAAAATATCTTTGTGTTTCTAATCAGCCAGAAAGGAGGTTGGTCTCTTGATAGTGATATTGCTAATGGCGATAAGCAAACGCAACACAGAAGAAGTCGTGCTGAAGGTAATGTACCCTGGTCCTTGTCACCAGCCTCCGTTTTGACTTTTTCATTTGTGCTGGCAGTGAGTGATGTTAAGAGTGTCTCCTGGGCAACACACTGCCTGAGAGGTGTGATTTGTGGTCCACTATTTTAGAGAAACTGCAATATTCTGCTTCTTACTAAAGAGAGGTTTATAAACATACAAAAGTTGGGAAAATATTATCTGTCTTTTAAAAGCAAGATCTGTGAACAGATGTATGTATCTATTCTGTCACCATACAGATGGGCAGAAAACATTTTGTTGTCATGGCAACAAAATGTATAGTGCCACAAATGAAAAAGAAATATATAAAAGAAAAGTATTTGTCTTGCCAGTTGTTTTATCTTGGCAGCAGCTGCTGAATTTGAGTTTTATTGTCCTGAAACTTCAATACAAAATCCTTCAGACCACGTTTCTCCTTAATGCAATATTTGCATCCTGTAGGCTTCCTGCAATTTGCCTTCAGATCTCTTTACACTGGGAGGCATTGGCATTTCATCTCTAGTTATTTATTTAGATATGGTTTCTCTCTTGAATTAACATGGGGCAGTGAGCAATAGATGGAGATATCTGTTCTCATGAAGCAGTTCCTAGATGAATTAATGTTTCTATTTTGTTGTTAACTGAGATTTCCATGTTGCTCAGCATGATGGGTTGTGCCTTTGATATTAGGGTGAAACAGGAACTGTTTAGGCTGTAATCAAAATTCCTGTGTATCTGTATATAAAAGTAAGCAGAAGAAAATAGTGTCGTCTATTTGTATTATTCATCGGGATATTCTGGTCTGAAAAAATCAGTCTTTGAAAATGAAATGACGCAATTCACATGACTGTGTCGTGGTGGTGGCAAGGTCACTTTCCCATCAGCGTGGAGTTGGGTTGTGCCAAGCACCCGCAGCCCTGTGGGCTCAGCCTGTGGCAGTGAAGGGCCTTGAGGGTGGCCTTGGTTCCTCCATGATGTCCCAAACTGGCGTGCAAGCACCCATTGGCTCTGCCCCCATGCCGGTGCAGGGTGCTGCTGTTTTACCTGAGGCACAAATACAGGATGCCAGCAGGAATTACAGTATTTGGCAATGACCCCGTGAAGGAATAGCAGTAATTAAGTAGCTGTCAATAGTAAACTCAGAGCCATGATCAAAATTGCTTTTACTCCTGTGTCTTGCTAGCTGCTTTAGACTACTTTTTAAACTGTTTTCCAAAAAAAAAAGAAGTGAGAATTGCTGGTACCACTTGTCTGCTTTGTTGGTTTTGTATAATATTGTGAATGTTTAGGGTGCATTCTCTTGGTCACTGCAAATGAGGTATGTAGCCAATTCCATTTAAATGACTTCTTTTTTTTTTTTTCTGTTTAGCTTCTTGAAGCAGTGTTTCTTTTTTGGAATAATTAAAGAGAAAGCCAGACTCGCTCTCTGAAGGTCAGAAAAGTTTATAGCGCTCTTCCTTGCTTGGCTTTTGTTTTCACACAACATGAAAAAAAAAATTAAAAAAGGGATTTTTGGGATTTTAGGATTAGTTAATGTATTTACCCAGCCTTTAAAAGGTAATTTTCATGGGATAGAGAGATCTTGTTTACAATATGTATAAAAAGATTAAAAGGAGTTAATTAAATTGTGTAAAACTGTAAGTAATCTCCTGCCTTCTTCTGGCAATCTGTTGTACCTTCAGTTGAGTGGCACTTCCTATTTCTACTTTTTCTTAATCTTCAATTAAGTAGAAAGCTTTCTCCCATTTTTTAATTCTGTCTTTTATTTCCTTCCAAAGCCTTCTCTAGCAAATTTGTGCTTACCCTGGTATGTCCTCTCTTCCTGTCTGTCCATCATGTATTTTTATTCTCTACCATCAGCACTGGCGTATTTAGCTGAATGCTTTTAACCCAATGAAGGCAGTGGGATTTAAATACCTGTCTGAGTGTTTTGGAAGGGGATTAGCTTTACTGAACTCAGCCTTTTATTATGAAAGCAATGTTTCAGTCTGCATCTACAGTTGTGTAGATGAAGAGTTGAGCCAGAGATAAAAAAACCCCTGAGAATAAAGATGTGCTTCCAGTCAGTTTGCAGCCTCTGAATGTTGAAGAGTCTTCTGTTTGTATGGTTTAGGCTTTTAAATTTGTCTATAAGGCCAAATGCCTATTTCTAGAACTCAAATCCAGTGAACCAGTCACAAGAGTGGTCTATCCTGCTGGGTCCCTCTTCTCCTCTTCACCAGCACAATCGTCATACCTAAGGAGAAGAAGTCACAGAGCATGGGGGAAGAAGTAAGCAGTCAGCTTTGCCTTGTCTAAATGCCACTGTTCTAATTTACATCACCTAACAAGAAAATGTACTTTTCATTTTTTTGTCTTCTTCAGTATGTTATCAGAGCTGTTACTACTGTTTGTAATTGGCGCAGCCTTGGCCAGTGGCACATCCATCTCGGAGCTCCTTGACATTGGCTCTGCTAGACCTGGGGGAAGTTTTTGGCACTATCTCATAGAAGCCACTCTTGTAGCCCACCCTGCTACCGAAACCTGGCCATGCAAACTCAATGCACCTGCCCATGGTGGGAGGGTTGGAAGGAGGTCTTTAGTTAAAGAGAGCATGTTTAAGGTGCCTTCTGATCTGAGCCATTCTGTGATTCTAATTTTGCCCAGCAGTAGCTGTCAAGTGCTCTGCCTCTTCAGTTGGGAGAATTCCCCCTGTAGAGCACGGCTCATTTTTTCGGAGGAGTCCACCATGGCTCTTGCTGTGCAACAGACTTCAGCAGTATTCCAGCTAGAAAACTTCCACTGTTATTTTTCTCCCTGGGTGCATATTACTTGTGTGCTCACTGGGTCTGATCTCACTTGTGCGTGCTAGAGCTTGCTGCCTTCTTAAAACTGTGCATGCAGCATGAAAAGATTCATGGATATGAGCCCTTGCTAGTTCACAACCGGTAAATGAGCTAATGATGATACATCTTCCCCTCCCTCCTGCACTCAGAATTTTTATTGCAAGGCCAGTGTCATTTGTTTTCATCTCTAGCAAATCCTCCCTACATCCTTCTCCATCCTAATAATTTCCTTTGAAAAACACCTACTGCAGTGACCTCCATTTGACTATGAAATTGAAGCACTAATCAGCAGGGCTGGTATCCAGGAGCTTTTGTAAGTGTTGTATAGTACAGACCCCTTTCCAGCTAAAAGCCGCTAAAAGGCAGCACTTTTTTAAGCACATATTTTCTTATATGAACTTTAGTCTGAGCATCAATGTCCCTTCTTAAAAGCAAATTTAAGAAGACAATTTAACTGTGAAACTGTTTGCAAAATACAAAGTTCACCACTAATTTAACCCAGGCTAATAGATATCATGTAAGGTTGAACAGATTAAAGTGAAACACTTTACAGGCTTAGGAGCAGCCTGCATGGGGTTTTCCATGTGAAAATTTTAATTATGGATCTTGATGTCCTCTGGTTCTGCCTGAACAGTGAGCCCTGCCATGAGTGTCTGCTTTATGAATGGCACTTCCACATGCCAATGGCACTCAAAGCAGTCATAAATTCCTATTTTAATGTCAAATGCTTGGAAGTACATAGCTCCTCTTTCAAGTAGGAGCCAGGATATGAAGATTGGAGTGCATGCCTCAGTGGAGGAAGATTTTCTGAATTTTGGAAGGTGACTTGGACAGGTCATGCTCTTATCTAAAGAAATGGATTTTAGCTGAATTTTGAAAAAGACAAATGTGTGTCTGCATTACATATTTATTACTTAGTGTCAATAAGTAAATTATGGATTTGGCAGATCTCTGCAATAGATGTCCATAAGTGATTCTAGCAGTCTAAGCTGAATGAAAAAGCAGATTTGTGGACTAACATGTCTGTAAAAGGAATTATGTTTTGACTGTGCAAGATTTGTTAAAATATATTTTTGTTCTGTTTGGGTAGTGTTGCATTGGATAAGTACATATGTGGGTGTACAGAAGCCTGCTGAATGGTGTATTTTTTTAATAGCAACAATTCAGTTCCTGAGTTTTTTTGAGTACATGATGAAGCAGTATGTTTCAGTCATCATAATTACTTTGACCTTGCAGGTAATTTAATGATCTTCCTGACCCCTTCCATTATGACCTTTGGCCTTCATTTTAAATGTCCCAATGGACAAGTGTGGGGACATATATTCTGGAAGATTTTTTATTGGTGCAGGGATGTGTGGCTGTGTTTGGACAGCAGGTAGAAATTCATGCTGATTTTTCTATAAATATTTTTGGACCCAGTCAGTATGCAGAGTGCTTCTCCTCCCCCTGTCACAAGAAGCCTCCTCCCTTCTCACCATCCATCTTGGGGCTGACTTCATGCCCAGAGACTGCCCCTCTTTCACACAGTGCATGCTGGGCTGATAAAGGAGGATTTCCCTTTTGCCACTTTGGCCCCTTCTTTCTCAGCCTCATCATTACTTCAGTGATGTTCCAGTGTCTGGCATGGAGACAGATAAACCTTTTTAACACTCAGCTGATTCAGAAAGCTTCAGCTGAATCCTGATGTATTGCTGGCCTCTCCCTAAGACTATGTTTAGAGCTGCAGTTCATGCATTTTTAAAAATAATTATATTTCCACCACATTAGGAGGCCCCCTCTTTTTTTTTTTTTTCTCTGTTGTCTTCATACTTAATTAGTCATTCCTTAAGTAAATACCGTGGTGCCTCCCAAATTACTTGCACCGTGAGGGAATACAGTTCCCTGTCTCCCAAATACAATCTGTTTTGTGCTTCATGGGAGTGATGGATTTGTCTCATGGATAAACTTACTGAGAACATTTTTCATAACTTCTTAGCTTGAGGCATGTTTATGTTTTGAATCAAATATCACATTTTTTTGAGGTTTCTCTTTTTTGAAGGCTGTCACTGTCTCATTCCTTTAGAAGGGATGAGGTGGGGTTTCCTAGTGTTTCTCCTGATGGTCTCCTTAGTCTTTTAAGCGTCCCATTCTCCTTGTTTGAGCTAGTTATTTCTTATATTCCAGCAACGTAGTATAATTTGTAGCTTTTTGTTGCCTTCTGGTCGACTACCAGTTCCTTAACTTGAAAAATGTTGTGTTTCAACTTTTAATGTCCTTTGTGTGTTTAACAGTTTGCACATGCATCTTTAAATCTCAGCATTGCACTCCGGGTTTAGGTGGAAGGAAATGCTCTCCATGAGATAAAGCTAATCAAATGATAAAACTCTAGTCACTCTTTGAACTCCTAATTTAATGAAAAAATCACCTGAACTATAAAATGTGTAATTATGCTGATTTTCATGACATTTGGGTCACAAATGGATTCTTCCTTGTGTACAGATGGCATCAATTAATACCCGTTAGAGCTTTCTGGTAAGCCAAAGATTTACCAATGTTTTCTGATTAAGTGGGTTTTAATTCATGCTTAATTATGAAGTGAGTCTTTCTATATTAGTATTACTGCTCAGATACCTGGAGATTTCCTTTTTTGTCGTAGTGCTAGAAGGCTCTACCATGGAAAGTTCTTTTGACTGGGAATATGCCTTCTTGGAGAATAAGTATGTTGAGATTAAAAGAATATTTTTGACTAATTAAAATTCCCTCTACGTGGAAGTACAGATTTGTATGGAATATTCATGGTGTTCATTTCTGTATTGTTGAAAGAAGACCGCTTCTTTTTTGTTTATACCCCAAAAGTTTGGCAGAGCAACAGAAATATGAAGTTCCCCGGGCTGATCTCCACTGGTGATGTCCAGAGTGACTGGGGCAGTGCTGCCCATTTTCCATGCTAAAGCAGATCTGTCTTCTCTACTGGAAGGGTGTGCTAGGTTAGGTGGTAGGCTAGTGTGAATGCTGAAACTGGAGTGACTTCACAGATAAATACTGTTCAGGCCATTTCTTGGCAAATTCAAATTACAAATAAATAAACCTTTGTACCATATGGCAAGAGGTTAAAAAAAAAAAGTCCAGTTTTTGGAAGGAGAGTAAGGAACCCTGTTTCTGGTGTCATGTTGCTCTTACATCAGCATCTTCTCCCTTAAAATACTTCAAGCACTTTCAAAGAAATTGCTATTTCTATAGCATGCAATACATATGGAGTATGTAATACATATGCATACATACATATATATATATATAAACAAACATATTAAAATTGCATAGTAATAATATTCCTTACCATTTTTTTATAAATCTCTCTGGGAGATATTAAATTTTCTCCCTTCAGTGTCATATTTTGAACTTAAATCCTTCATCTGCTATGTTATCATTCTTTGATATTTCATTATTCTGACTAAATTTTGTTAAATTATAAGCATCGTTTTATTTCTGCAGAAATGCTAATAAAAGATGGCATGCCTTATTTGGAATTTTTTCTTGAATTTTATTAATAACAAAGTGAGCTAATCAGGTAATATTCACCTTGAACTTTTTCCTTTAAAGGGAGATAATTTCTCATCTCTTGCATTTTTGTGTTAGGTGGAAATTTTCCAAGCACATTCTGACAGCTACATTTGAATATCTTTGTAGAGTATAGTTAAATATTCTGTAAGCAGTACTGCTTAATGATCTAATGATCTAATGAGAACAATACCAGTCTCTTGCTACATTTTATTGCTGATTCTTTACAGTTAGGAAATGCATCTGGATCCGTTCAGCATGCAGAGCTGTTGTCAATTCGGGTTATTCAATATGATAGCAAATAAAATAATATTTTAACCATTTAAGTGCTGACAAATTATAATTTTTAAGGTTCAGTGCTTTTATTTTGTACCCTGAAGAAACCCTTCATTTTAGAGCATTTAGTAGAAAACTGTATTGGTGCTGTAAAATAATGACTTTATTTCACAGCGATATGCTAGTTTATATTTTATATTAGTGCATATGCAAAGGTATTCACTCTTTCCTTAATGGAGTAATAGAGTGTGGATTTTACTGGAGTGTTGCCAGCCTCAACCTACTTTCTGTATGAACTATTAGGACAAAAGAAGCTCCTTAAAATAGGTATTCAGAACATGATATTATGGATGTAATTCATAAAGCGGCAAGAATGATTTCAAGAAGAAAAAGTAAGGCTGTATAAAATTACATTATAAATCTCAAGCTGGGGAGGGATGGAGGGGGAGGAAGACGTCAGAAGGATAAAGAAATTACCCTGGTCTTCAGGGAGAGAAATGTTAATCCAACACTGAGTGTCTTTGAAAACTTCACCCTTTAGTATTCATATACTCATGACTGTGTCTGGAACACTGCACACTGAAAGTGCATTAAAAGAATAGGATTAAGGTTAGAAAGTCAGAAAACTTGCAAGTTAGGGAAATACCTGTGTGAATCTAGTCTGTCCACTCTCTGCATCAGGTACTCTTTAATTATACAATCATTAGTGGTAGCAGTAATATTTTTTCATGGCCTTTATTATTCAAAGCACAGTATTTTGGGGACTGTTCATTACGTTGCTTTTCCCTTGTCTATTATTTATTGTAGTCCAATTCACTATTTTTTAATGTATTTTTAAACAAGATAAATTCCATTGTATTTAACTCATATTCCCTTCATGCTCTTCACTCCCCACTCTATCTTATATCTTAAGTTTTCTTTGAAGACAGCTCTGAATGGCTATGGAAATCATAGTTAGGATTCAGCTAGAGTTGAGACTTGCAAGTGGAGACCTGTGGGCAATGACAGGTGTTTCTGAGAGTGAGCCTGCATTTGGCCAGCTGAAGGGCTAGCGGGGCCATTTCATACATCCCAGTATTGCTTATCCAGTCTCCTGCTGGAGCTGCAGAGGAGTATCAATCCATGCATAATTTCTGTCACATCTCTCAATCCCTTGAGGATGCCTCAGGTAATACGCTGAGGAACCTTAAATGGCACTAAATGACAGTGTGGAGGGAACTGATTTTTCAGATGTTCATTGAGCATGAGAGGAGTGTAGGTGTTTGGCTCACGTTGAGACACCTACATTTAAGAATCTGAATGTGGACTTGGACTCCATCCTTGGTAATAATGTTAATAACACATTGCAGATGGGAAACAGAGGCACAAAGAAATTATAACAGAAGATACACAGAAATTTTTCGGTCTTATTTTTCAGAAAATACAACAACTTGTATTTCAAAGCACATCAGAAAATTGCAGAATGTTTTAGATTAGAAAATCCTCTAGGCCATCCTCTTGGTCCAGCTTCATCTAACCTCAGTGTTGGGTCCAGTTCCTCCAGGCAGTCCTTGTCCAAACTGGTTGAGCAAATGTGTCTGGGAGCGCTATTCCAGAGCTTAACCACACTTCTGGCATTGCGTTTTCACTTAGTTCTAACAGAGGTTTATTTTGCTGCCACTTGTGATGGTTTCCTCCCTGTGCTTTGTCTTCTCTGCAGCCTCTCTTTAGGTGAGAAGACTGCAATGAGATTTTCCTCTGCCACCACTAATCTTTTCTTCCCAATCTGTACAGACCCAGTTCCCTTGTCTTCTTCTCATCCACTGCATGCTTGGGCCCTCTGGCAGTCTCACTGGAGAGACATCAGTTTGACATTAGGGGCACTGGCACTGGAGAGTCTAAAACTGGGCCTGCTTTCATCGTCACTGCATGGAGACACTGCTGGCTCGTTGTGTGTTACCCACCAGAACCACCATGACTTTTTCCTCTCCCTTTCCTGCTCCCTTTGGGCTCCAGTGGATAACAGCAAATCCCAGTGCAGGATTTTATTCCTTGAATTTTTAGATGGTTCTTGTCGATTGTTTTCACATCAGACAATCTTCATCCTACTGTAGTGCCTCTGAAGAGAAGCCCTGCTCTCCACAATATGCATTGTTCCTTCTAAACTGGTGTCATTTGTGAACTGAGTGAGGCTGGTTTTTATCCACCCAGGTTGTGGCTGAACAGCAACAGTTCCACTCCTGACCTTTTAGGATCCCTTGTCACAATGGATGCCCGGATGTCTGATGAGCCAGAGCACTTGGAACAATAGACCTCTGTTATTTTTATTTTTTAAACTTTTAAAAATGGTTTTCATCAGTGCAGTTCTTGAATGTTTTATTAATTTAAGCTGAATGTAGGAAAAGGTTGAGTTGAAGGCAGGTATGTGGTATAGAAGGTTTAGTGAAGAAATGCTTTGTAATAGGGTAAAGTTCCAAAAAAATTAAGAAAGATACTTCTAAAATTAATTTCAAGCAATTTTAATGTCGGCACTGCAGCCCAACTGTTTTAGCCAAGCTAATAAAATGTGTTTATAAAATGGCATGTGTACACTTACTTTATGATGTGAGAGCAATGCCAAGTGTGAGGACTTCCCGTTTCACAAACTGGCAGTTTCCCTAAGTTATGTGTAGAAATAAACTGCTTTCAGTGGTGGCTGTGAAGTGTAATGATTGCAAAGGGAAAGCAGACGTGGTTGCAAAGATAGCATTGAACTGGAAAGGTGACTTGTGATGTTTGTAATGAGAGTTTTGATTATTAATCAGCAGATGGATTCTTTCTTATTAGATGTTTTCTGAAATAAGTGTCAGCACATTTTGGTGTTATTCCTCATAAACTTCTAATACCTGGTATTAGCATCTCTGTGGAGTACGGGATTGATTTTAGCCTCATGGGGTGGGAGGGGCCAACTCTGGCTGTAGGAACCAGGGTGCATCCAGGAGAAGTTTATTTGCAGCCTGGTCTGGATTAGGTATTTGATGCACTTACTGGCATTGTGTTTTCCCAGTCAGATGGTGTAGTGCGTGTTCACCTGACATCACTTGTCTAGAAATTGTCTGTTGTGTCCAGTCCCTTGAGCTGCCTCTGTAACAGGCTCTTCTGAGGATGGTTTGCCCTCTGGAAATGCCTCTCTCTCTACTCTGAATGCACAGCGAGTCTATCAGACCAGGCTGCACCAGACACCAAACTTTTAGACATGTAAGGATAGTTGTAGAGAAGTTGTACCCTTAAATAAAATATAAACTGACTTCCAGGAGTGTGGGAAATGGCACCAGTTTAGCTGCTTAATATCTGCCTTTTTCATTAGGAAGCCAGACACCGAAACTTTTTGATTTGTGCTTGTAGGCTCTGTGACCTGCAGCTTTAGTTAATCTCAGTTTATTTAGCTGTGGGCAGATCACATCAGTTGGGTAAAATGTACCCAGTCCATGGAGCAGAGCCCAGCTGAGCCCTGATGTGGAGGCAGGATGGGCAATGGAGCTAATGTGCTGGCAAAATTATGGGAGTAACTGGAATATCATCCAGGAATTTCTTAACCATCTGGACACATCAAGAGAGATTTAGGGATGGTGCACATTGATCAGTCAACCCTGAGTGATTGAGGGTCAGCTGTATCTCCCACCATTCCAGGTTTGGTGAACATTCCTGTTATGCTGCCATCTGATTTGAACCAGCTTCACCTCTTCTTGCTCACTGTATTTTTCCTTGCCTCAATTTTAGATGCATTATAAGGTCTTTGTTTTATTGTAACTCTTGGCAGAACATGACTACAGTTTTACATTTCTGAGATTATAGAAAAAAGAAAATGTGATTTCTCTCTCCTTCTCTTTCACCCAGAATCATGTCTGAATTTTGTGAGCTCAAAAAAGGAGCTTTTATTAATGAAGATTTCAAGATAAGACCTTGTATTTTCTTCCATAGCAGATTTCAGGTTAAGACACTAATTTAAATGCATTTGAAATCAAAGTATGTTATTTCCTTTTAATTTGAAAGGAAGATGGATTTAAAAGCAAAGCTTATAGGACTGCTTGGGTATGTTCTGTAAATTGTTTGTATAAATTATATGAGAATAAATAGCAGAGAGCTTTAACTCTTTCCTTCAAATTTTCCATGGATTTGAACTTGTTTATTCAGAAGTTAGAGAGTATCATTTGTGGTATTTACATTATACTGAAAATCATCTGCTCTCTATTTTCATTATTTTTCATGCTGTGAGGTTCCTGGGTTCCTTTATTTCCATGGAGTTGGACAGTCAGGGCAGATGGAGAATCTGAGAATCCTTTATCCTGGAGTGTTCCCCGTTTTCTTTCTCTACCCTTCATTTTTACAGCTTGCTATATTTTGTCCATCTGGTATTTATAGCAGTTTTAGCAATTTCAAATTTCTTTCCCTCTTGCATTCCCTCAGAAAGTAAAATGAAGTAAAGAGGAACGCAGATGCCACAGCTTGCAGCTTTAGAATCATAGAATCAGGGAATGGTTTGGTTTGGAAGGGAGCTGAAAGATATCTAGTCTAGTTCCACCCCCTCTCCCGTAAGCTGGGATGCCATTCACTGGATCAGGTTGCTCGGGGCGCCATCCAGCCTGGCCTTGAGCACTTCCAGGGATGGAGCATCCACAGCTTATCTGTGCAACCAGTGCCAGTGCCTGACCACCCTCACAGTAAAGAACTTCTTCATAATACCTGCTGTAATTCCCCTCCACAACAAATACCTAATCTAAATCTGCCCTTTTTCCACTGAAAGCTGTTTCCCCTTGTCCTAGCACTACCTGCCCTTGTGACAAATCCTTCTCCAGCTCTTTTGCAATTTCTTTAGGTACTAGAAGGCTGTTAGTTCTCCCTGGAGCATTCTCTTTTCCAGACTGAGCACCCCCAGCTTTCTCAGCCTGTCTTCATAGGAGAGGTGATCCAGTCCCCTGATCATCTTTGTGGCCCTCATCTGGACTGCTCCAACAGGTCTTTGTGCTGAGGACCCCAGAGCTGGACACAGCCCTGCAGGTGGGGTCTCACCAGAGCAGAGCAGAGGGGCAGAATCCCCTCCCTGGCCCTGCTGGCCACGCTGCTTTGGGTGCAGCCCAGGATGAGGTTGGCTTTCTGGGCTGTGAGCACACACTGTTGGCTCATGTCCAGCTTCTCATCCATGAGAATCCCTCAAGTCCTTCACCACAGGGCTGCTCTCAGTGAGTTCTGGTTGCAGTCTGTGCTCATGTCTGGGACTGGCCACACAGGTCTGCAGCTCCTTGCACTTAGATTTACTGCACTTCTGAGATTCAAGGGAGGTGCTTGGATTTATGGAGGTCTCCTCCTCGCACACCATGTACTAGTCTTGTGTCACAGGATTCCTTCTGGCAGAATTTCCAAAGAGAAATTTGAAGAAATTTTTAAGGGTTTGTGGCGTTGTTGGTGGATATAGACTTATTAATTTATAGCCCTGGGCTGATAAAAGTGCTGTCTGATGTCAGCTTGATAACTTGCAAAAAGTAATTTGAAGGTATCCGGTATTTTAAACCAGATTTTTGAAAGCCATGAAGATTTATCATTATTGATGTTAAGAATTTTGGAAGGGATATTAGATCTTGTGCTTCAGAGTTTCATCCAGTTTCTGAATTATCTTCTGTTGTGGCCTTGAGTTACTTTAATAATAGCCTAAACATCAAATGAGATTGAAATCTGGATGGCTCATAACCCCATTTGTCACTGCCATAACCTACTTGTGCTTCTTAGGCTGTGGGCTAGACCAGTGTCTGACTTCTGCTGTCCTGACACAGTAATTCAAAAGAGGAGATTATTCCCTGTGTTTCTGTAGGGACCCGCTGATAAATAATCCTTGAGGAACGTCAGAAAACTGTAAATATTTTGGGTCTGGTCCTGTTTAGATGAAAACAGTGGATTTTTTTTTCAGTTCTTACTTTTCTTTTTGTGTTTACATGCCTTTGGGTTTTATCTTAACAGTTAAAGATTCAAGTATATAAAATAGTGCGGCCACTGAAAAATGACAATTCTTGAGTCAGAAATTGAAGTCCAGAGGCTATTCCCAGTGTTCCATCTAGCAGGATGTGTTGCCCACATTAGTAGGTGTCAGTGCCAAGGGTTTGGTGAGTTTCCATTGGTGCTGCCTGTGTGTGACCGAGGTGCAGATGTGACTGCTGGAGTTTCACCTTCTCAGCTGAGTTAGTGGCCGTTTGGGCAGAGAAGCAACAAAAGCAATTCCACTGTAAGGGAATAAAATCTGGTGGTTTTGCTTTAGATTACTCCATAAATTTCATTCTGTTTCCAAGAGAAAGTAGCACTGTCCGTTAAGGTAAACAATTTCACAGTCCATTTGGCATCATACAATGAAGGGCTGAGTTCAGAAAAAACTCTGGTACACCCTTGTAAGACAAGGGAGGGAGCTCTGGTAGGTTTTATTATTTTTTTTTCCCCTCTGAAGTTTCTAGAAGTGGAATGCCAAGCAACTAACAAGAATATTGGTGGTCTACATATACTTTTGCTCCAAATAAGTAAGGACTAGGATCTGTATATAAGTTGTCTTGGTAGGAATTAATGAATCCATGAGGATTTTCTATATTTTGAAGATTATTCTTTTTTTAATTGATCCAAAAAGCCCAAACTGAACATTTTCACAAACTAAGAATCCAGCGAATCTAGGTCAAAATTGTCAGCTAATTCAGTTTAGTGTTGAAATTGTGGTTAACATTAGATTTTAAGCTGATTTTAAGCTTTTACAATGAACTTAGAAATGGAATTTCTTATTCTGAGTTTCTCAAAGTAGAAAATTCTTATAATTGTTAATGATTTTAATTTCCCAATTCTAAATTAATTTTATTAGTATTAGTTTTAGGATGCAGAAAAAAAAGAAAAGGAAGAGAGAAAGAAACAAGGAAAAAGGTGTGTCCAGTTGCAGAACAGTTCTGGAGTAAAATTCTAAACTATTTCTGGTTTCTTCACTGAAGACAGCTTCCTGTGGGGAAATGGAGAGCAAGTAGCTGCCATACTGAGAAGAGAGTCTTTGTCTGTTTCACATTGTCATCTCTTAGGTTTGCAAAACTGTATTCTTGGGATTTTAATGCTAGATGTTAAAAGTTGTGTTTTGGAGGCATACATAGGGGGCTGCTTTCTTCAGGAATTATAATTGAAATGAAATGATTACCTTACAATAGACGTCCTAATCTTTATACAGTGAAAAATAGGATGACTTTCATCCCTGCTGTGCAGGTTCTGCTGTAAAATCCCTGCCATTTTATATACCTTTTAATCACAGTGTTAGTCAAAGAGCAACTGTAGTTAGTGAAGTACTGTATTTAGAGTTTTTCATTTTTTTTTTCTTCTTTCAAGTTGGGTGTGAAGCACTTATTTTGAATGCTCTATTAGTCATAGCCAAAAATAAACTCTCATATCCCGCTCCTTCTCCTCACATGTCTTCTGGGGAGCTCTTCTCTTGCTCCTTATCTCAGGAGACTGGTGGGTTTCATTTTTCTGTGATAGACACATACCACAGCTCCGCTGCCTGGTGGCATGCTGCAGTTCAGTCTTTAGCAAATACCTGTCCCTCATATGGGAAAAAAACGTGGATTTCCTTGCCTTCCATCCCAAACCGCCAATGCCCGCTGGTTTGCACCGTGCTATACGGAGGCCAGGGGATGCATCCCACCATCTGTGTTGGCTGCAGCCCTCTGAAGTGCCTGGTTGAATCATGCCAGTGGTCACCCAGCAGTGGGGACTGACTGGGCTGCTCCTGGGCACTGACATCTGGATCCTGCTGCGGGAAAGCAGAGCCCAAGGTGCTGCCCCTGCATCCTGCTCCTGGTGTGCCAAGGGAGATTTACGGACCTGATCTTTTAGCTACAGGGTAGGTGATGCACAGCAAGAGTGGCCAGAGGTGTTCCAGCAAGCTCTGGGCTCGAAGGGACAATTGGAGAGTCCTAGGGTGACCTTATGGGGCTTATATCCCCAGTCATCTGTTCTGTTTATGCTGGATATTGAGTTCTGCACCTTTCAGACTGGCTCTGAGAGCAAAGAGGGGGGAGAAGAAGCACGGAGTTTGTTTTCAGAAACTGCATTTGCTCCCCTGCATCCTTCTCATGGATGGTGTTGTCTGCAGCAGGGACAGCAGGAGAGAGCTCACCTTTGCTTTTAGTTAGTTTTTAGCTAGCTAAGGCAGAGAAATTCCCCAGACTGTGGCTTTTCTTTTTCTTGGAACTGATTGGCCCTGCTCTGGACTGCAAACCCAGAAGAGCACTGGGAGCTCACACCTGTGCCCCACCAGGCCACAGCATTTCTAACACCAGAGGGACTGGGGACAGACTGAGTGAGCTCAGCTACATCCCATGACAAGGGCTTTCTAAATTTGCCATCTCTTCTGAACAGTGAAGGGTTTTATTGTTTAATATTACTCACTTTTTATGCTCGTGAATACTTTGCTTCTTAAATAAACAGGTTTTTCCAGTTTTCTCAAAAAAATCTTTTCCCAAACCAGTTGTGGGGAGGGCTGCTTGAATCTACTTTCTAGAGGGACCCCTTTGGAAGTTTCCTCACAAATTTGCCGTAAATCAGGACACATGCCAACAAAGTAACTTAGAAAAAGGTGTGAATCTAGGACGAAATGAAAAAAGGTGTAAATGAAGGAAGGCAGCAGCATATATCGATTTTGTTGGGATTTTGCATTGGGTTTAAGACCATAGAAGTCTTTCTCAAGTCATAAGGTTTGGAGTTTTTTATGGCACATCTTTCCAAATTATTGTTTAATCATAACCAGGAGGAAGGGAGAAATCCTCTGATAATTTGCGCTCCTGGAGGCTGTAATAGAGCTATTGCTGGGGAAACAGTGCTGTATTTTACTTCTTGTTGTATTTTCTGTTTTGTCTGATCTAGTTCTAAAACAGTTCCTTGTTGTGGATGTGACAGCACTTTCCTTGAGATGCATTCAGATAATAATCGCAGGCCAGATGCAGAATAGAGTGGTCTTTCTGAAGTATCTCAGGAATAACAAAAGGCATCTTCCTGTTGCTGAATTGCTACACCTTGAGGTATCTAATTTCATTCTGTACCTTTGGAACTGATATGGATATTGTGATTTTGCTTCCTCAGAGCATGTGAAACCTGGGAAATTTTGGTGGATTTTTTTTGTGGTTTTGGTTTTAGTTTCCCCTCTGCCCTCAGGAATTACTTTGCAGTTGTAGAATTTCAGTTTGCTTTGTTTAATGTGAAGGGCTGCATGTTAATGGGTCAGAGAAAATTTTTCATCTTGAAGTGTCTGTTCTTTAGCAGGGGACAAATGCAAGGAGCATGATATAATTATATTTATTCTTCACATGGGAAGAATTTATTCTTCCACACCTTTTGTGTTGCTTATAAAATACCAGTCCCAAAGTAGTTGTCATTCCCCAAACTGCTCATATTTAACACATACTGGCTTGCAAATCCCTCTAGAAATAACTTGTGTTCAGTGCAAGAGTTAGTGGGAAATGAGACTGCCTGGGACATCCAGAAGATGCTGGCCTGGCCTCTCCCAGCAACCTTGAAGGATTTATTTGCAGCTTGCCTGTCCCTGCAGCTACTAGGTCTGGTTTTATGAATGATTTTAAACACCTCTCAGGGGACAGCAATAGGACTAGGATTCAGCACTGTCTCTCCTTTTCAGTACTGTTAGAGGACATAGATGATAAAAAAGACAGAAGAAACTGTCACAAATTTTATGTAAAAGTGGGGATTTTGTCAGAAATCAATCAAAGTTCCTCACAAGGGGAAGTAGAGGGACAGGCACTGATCTCTTTTCTGTGGTGCCTAGTGAGAGGACCCAAGGGAATGGCATGAAGCTGTGTTGGGCAGGGTTTGGGTTGGATATTAAAAAGTGCTTCTTTATCCAGAGAGTGACTGGGCACTGGAACAGGATGCCCAGGTAAGTGGTCACAGTATCAAGCCTGACAGAGTTCAAGGAGAATTTGGGCAATACTCTCAGGCACACAGTGTGATTCTTTGGGCTGTCCTGTGCAGGGCTGGACTTGATGGTCCTTGCAGATCCTTTCCAACTCAGGATATGACTCTGTTCTATGATTCCAAAGTGAAGCTCTTTGGAGATGCTCTACAGAACACCAGCCAATTCTTCAGACATGTGGCCAGAGGGAGATGGGATTCATCACACCTGACTTTAGCCATTTTGAAGGTAGCTGAGCATTTTTTAGGTAGTCATCCGGGCTCTTGCCGTAAAAGCAATAGAGAGAGCCCTCTGCAACACCCAGTGCCACCTCTCCCAAGTGGAATACCTAAGATGGCTGGTTGCCTGGTTGGATGGTTTGGAGATGCAGTCATGGGCAAGAAGCGTATCTTCCTTTGAACAGAATTTGTCTTTGAATTTATTTATCTGAATAGTCTGGTTGGTGAGCAGGAGAGGTCACTTGTAAGTTCATCTTCCTTCACAACACGGGGTATTAGGAAAACTTCATAGTTTTCAGATAAAAGCAATCAATACTAGAAGCATATTATTCCAAGGAATGCAAGAAGATTGTTAGTTCAGTTGGAATGTTATTCCTTTCCATGCAAACACTGAACCAGTCCTTAAAGAACTCTAACAACTTTCCCTTCAAGTTGAGGTCATCATCAGTGTCCCCCCCTCACTCTCAAGTGCTGGATCCAGATGACTCCAATAGTTTGCCCATAGTGTTTGCTCCTGCAATGAAATCCTGTCTATATATAGTGACTTAAAATAAACTGATGGATTCAGTTTTATACACAAGCTCATTGATTTAATAAATAGATATTATTAAGCGTATAAAAGTTGAAGGAAAGTTAGAGAAACACACCAGCTAATTAATCATGTAGACTGCATATTCGTCCCTGAGCTATATTTGGCTACTGCTTAGCAAGTAAAGGGTGAGTAGATCTGTGCTTGATTACATTGAAAGAACTCTGTGTTGGCAAAGCAGTGAAAGCAGGTTTGTATTTACTTATAGGGACAAAAGCAGCATTCCTTTGACATGTGAGTTGTGCTTGTTTGCTGCTTACATCCCTGTTTGGAATAACTTACACCCAGCTTGCAATTTACCCCACTGCTCTAAGCGCCTTGCAGGATTTGGCCCTGGCAGATTAACATGCATTTACAAATCCAGCTGGCTGTTTGGAAGCTCCCAAAGGAGTACTTGATTGCCAATTACACTGTTTCTCCTTTCTATCAAATTGCCAAGAAACAGTAACTCAATTGATTTAAAATTATTTCTCTCCCACGCAGTCTGTAAGCCATGGAAGCAGGTTATTTTGCTCAGTTGCATGGTGGTGTTTTACCCCATTGAATTGTGGTTTTAGGATTGCTCATCATGTGCCCTGCTGGACTCCAGTTAATAACTTGTTTGTGCTACATTAACTGTGTTTTATATCAGATAATTCTGCCTTCCTGTTAGGAAACAATGTCTCATAGTAAAAGCAAACACAGCTTGTGTCTAGGTTTGGGCAGGTAAATTTCAAACCAGTGATATGCATTTACTATTTTGTTTAAATAAAATACAAAGAAAGGTGTCACAGTCATAAAGGAATCAAGTTGCCTGTCACTAGGAGAACAAACCATGTCTTTGCTTATTCTTTTCAAACAGTTATGTTAAAAGAAGATTAATAAGGCAGAGAATGCAAGCATTCAGGCTTAAGTGATTTCAGGGTGAAGGCTGCCCAAGGTACCCTTCCTCTCTTGTGTCCTGCAGCATCCCCTGGTCTGAATTTGAAGGATCGAGCAGTCGCTGATTACCTTATTCTGTTCCCTTCTTGAGTGGTGCTTGGGCTTTGAATGTCTGTTCAACTTCTTTCTCTTCCATATTCCAGCTGAATTTGTAGACCAGCATTTGAATAGAGAATGATTAACATCTCAAAAGGCATCTTTCTGTAGATGATTTTGGGTGTCTGACTTGTCTGAGCACATACCCCTAGAAGGCACCAGATATGTGCTGGAAAAAGCTGATGCCAGCTGGATATGCTAAGGACCATTACACCTGGAGGTGCCAGGCTAGGTGGAAGTATGGTGTGTGCAGGTAGAAGCTGCCCATGAAGCCTTTGTTTCAGAATATGTCTGTGACAGAAGAGTTGGGATGCAGTTGCCCTTGTAGCCTTCAGCTGGGCTTCTGTCCTCCTAACTCCCTTTTTTCCTCCCTGCTTGCCTTCCAGCTCATGCAGCAGCTGGCATGAGCACCCTCATGATCAAGAAGCCCTCTCAGCTCTGTGGTCCTGACTTACTTGAGAGCAGCCTCATTGCCTGCAGGCGAGGAGACAGTGGGGAGAAGAACTTAGGCTGCTCCTGGACACACACAATAGTGATTGTTGTTTCAGCATGTAACTTCCTTGGTTGGGAAAGATAAATATAAAGTACCCTTGTGTGGTTGTGATAAATGGCAAACCCATTTAGTAAACAGACTGTCTAGCATCAGCTGTCATTAGATATGCATACAACACACTTTTCCATTGGATTTTGCAGTTGTTTTCTTTGAAATACTGAAGTGCAGGAATTTTCTCACTGTAGGTTTTGGATGAGAGTTTATTAGGCCCAGGATTTTTCTGCCTATCCTTGGTATAGCTTTTTCCATCCTTCTCCCTTCGTGCCTTGGGAGGCTGCTGAGATCACTGACAAGCACAGTGCCTGTACTGATCTCTGGAACAAACAGGTTGCAAAGCCTGGTACAGCCAGTAACAGCAATTGCACATGACATCCTGTGATAGGGAGTGGATCTCATCTGGTTTGCATGGAGATTGCACAGATGACCTCTGATCTTGTAAGAAATGAGCAGCAACTCTTTGTCAGTGACAGTTTTTTTGAAGGCTTGTAATTTGGGAGAGAAAATGGGGCAGCATTTAACAGAGAGAAGAAATAAAATGCTGGGACTTGAAAGCTGCTCCCATGCCAGTTCAAAGTCCATCTTGCAAATGACATGGAAAGAAGAAATCTTCAGACAGCTCTGATTTTTTATGAGTCATAAAAAAGGAATTGTTCTGTCTTCAGTAAGTTTCACAGGTACTCACCATGGTGCAGGAAATCTGGCCTGGAAAACCTCAGACAGTTACAGGATATGGTCTGGATGAGTAGCGAGTAAGCCATCAGAAACAGTGTGTGTGGAAGGCATTTTCAGGCCACCACAACACCAGGTGTTGGTACCAGCAGCTAACACGTGCGGATTTGTTCATGCACCTGCACAGCACAACCAGTTATTTCCGTGTAGCACTTCATGCAGCTGGCAATCCACAAGCTGCTTTCTCGTGTACAGTGCTATGAATGAAGATCAGAATACTGGCTTGGTTTTGGATAGCTGTTACACTGAAATACTGTAAGCTCTGTGATAGTTAATGTCTATCGAGGAAGCAGTGTAGAAAAGCAAGACATAGGTGTCCACAGCGTGTTGGGTAGAGCCAGTTCACTCCCCGTTGCAGAGCATTGCTCGGGCTCGCCCAGACACCAGTTTGTGGTGAAGAATAAGACCATTTCAGTGACATGCAGACTTCTTTATACAAGCAATTTGTAAAGCCTTTGGAAATAGTATTAGATAAACAAGACATTGTTATACAGTTGACCAGCTAAGTTGAGCTTTAGCCAGTAATCCTGCTTACTAAGCATATTATCAGGAGGAATACACTAGTCTAGACACTTTTTGTGATTTTTAATTTTGGTGTGCAGTTACTCTGAAATAACAGGCTTTGAAAGAAAGTTGTCTGAAATGGCAAGTTCTTCACTGCAAGCATTAAGTACATTCAGGGAGCGAAAACATTAAGCACTAAAGGACTCTTCAGCCTAATGGAGAAAGAGAGCACAAAGGAGTGTCTAAAAGCTGACAAATCTGCACAGAAAGTGAGACATTTTTAATAGAGTTACAATCCATTGGAACAAATTATCCTTGGAAGTGTTGGATTTTTCTTTCTGTTTTCAAATTAAGTCTTGTTTTAGCGCAACAAAACGGATCTTCTATGAAACAGAATGTACTGAGATCTGTAGGGGAGTTGCTGAAAGATGTATGTTTACCTGTAATGTAAAGATCAAGTTAGATGATTTGATGGAGTTTTCTGAACTTGTATTGTGAATTTAGTGGCAACTGCTTGTCCATACTCCTTCCCAAAGTATCCGTCGTGTCACTTCCCTTGATTTCTAGCTTACTTGTACATGCACATCGGTGCACAGACGCCTTTTTTGTTTGCTTGTTTTAGTGGGTTTTGACACAATTCAGTTGATCTGGAGCCTCACGATGTCTGAGCATAGCAAGCATAACTGTGATGTTTTCTGAGAGGAAGGAAATAACTGCTTCCTTGTAATGCAGATACCTCAGGCATCTCTCAGTGCCCTTTTCATGCACCCTGTATCAGCCTCTGGTCTGAAAGGGCTTCTTTTGCTTGTTGATTAATTGGCTGTGAGATGTGGAAGCCAACCTGAGCCAGTTCCAAGGAGACCCATATTAATCACACCATCATGCAAACCATATATGGCAAACTGAGTAAGAACTGCTTTCGAAATCTTTGGGAGTCTTTAAAGCAGAGGGACAAGAGCCATACTTACATACTTTTGATAGCTAAATAAAGCCTAAGTTCTAAGCATGAAGCTCCAGCAGACAAATTAAATGGACCATCTGGATTCCCTTAATGTATCCCTCCAAAAAGATGGGGAAAAATGTTTATGACTAAAGAATGAATGATCATAGAATCCATATGCTGAGCAGGGACCCTTGTTGAGGGACAGAGAAGGAGACTCTTGGGACCTACCTCTAGGTTTAGGTAATACCAGGGAGCAGGCTTTTGGGATCACCTGACTGCCAGTTTCAGCTCAGTTTACACAGAAAGTCAAGATCTTGTTGCCTCTGCCTTTATCTTTTAGGTGGCACAGATGTGCAGGTAGAATCATAGAATGGATTGGGTTGGAAGGGAGCTGAAAGATCCTCTAGTTCCACCCCCTCTTGTGTAAGCTGGGATGCCATTCACTAGATCAAGTTGCTCAGGGCCTCATCCAGCATGGCCTTGAGCACTTAAGGGATAGGACATCCTCAGATTCTCTGTGCAACCTGTTCCAGTGCTTCACCACCCTCACAGTAAAGAACTTATTCATAATACCTAATCAAAACCTACCCTTTTTCTTCTGAAAGACATTCCCTGTGGGAATCCAGGACACAGGAAATATTCCTGTGCCTGTTCTGAGAGGTCTTATTCCTCAGGAGAACACAATTTACAACTATGGCCATGGAAAAAGCTTCCAGGACTTTGTGAGAAGTTCAGTTTTTGTTAATGTATGTAATAGATAATACTGTAGTTTATCACAGGGTGAAAAAGTAGATTTTGGGTTTTACTATGGAAGGTAGATGAAAGACAAGATGGAGGACTTTTGGGTGTTGACTCAGCTTCTTCCTTCTTCATCTGCTCCATTTTCTGCAGTGTTGATAGCACAGTGATTAGTTAGACAAAGTCACAATGCAGATGTTACATGACAGACAAATGATTAGGAATTGGTAGAAAAATAAAAACATACTACATGTTAGGTATGTTGTAAAACTTAATTGGATAAGGTGTCTGTATAAGAACTCTTGAAATCATCCATTTTGTCTCTTTCTGGCACATGTCACTGAAGTGTGCAGGGCCTGTTGTCACCTAAGGCTCTGAACTGTGATAAAGAAATAATAAAAAACTGCAGACCGAAGCCAGCGACTCCTGCTTGTTTCGTTCCTGGTTCCTGACCCTGGCACAGACTTTTCACAGGGGATTCCCGGTATGGGGGATCCCCATGGCTGGTGACAAAGACTCCCACATCTGGTGCCCTGTGCCATGCCGGAGAAGACTCTGACATCTGGTGCTCCTGTGTGAGGAGGGCAAGGAGTGTTTGTGTCTGCCAGAGAGCCCAGTGCCAGAGGTGACTCTGACATCTGGTGCCCCTGTGTGAGGAGAATCCGACAATTCCCCTTTGTTTTTTCACTACATGCCCTTATGAACAGTCCCTCTCCAGATCTCTTGTAGCCTCTTTAGGTACTAGAGGGCTGATAGAAGTTCTCCCTGGAGCCTTCTCTTCTCCAGGTTGAACATCCCCAACTCTCTCAGCCTGTCTTCAAAGGAGGGGTGCCCCAGCCCAATTACCATCTTCATGGCCACCTCTGGCCTCTCTCCAACAGGTCCATGTTCTTCTTATGCTGAGTTCTCCAGAGCTGGACGCAGCACTTCAGATGGGATCTCACTGGAGGGGAGGAAAGGTGCAGAATCACCAGCCCAGGACACAGTTGGCTTTCTGGACCATGAGGGCCAATTGCCAGGTTGTGTTGAGCTGCTCATCCACCAGGATGCCCAGGTCCTTGTCCTCAAGGCTGCTTGGACTTGTTGAACTTGCTGAGGTTCATATGGACCCACCTCTCCAGCATGTCCAAGCCCCTCTGGATAGCAAAGATATATTGAACAGCAGCTTTATTTCAGGAGCCATTCCCATTCTGTGGCCCCTGGGGGAATCAGGGCTGTGGAGGAAGTAATTGTATGTGTAGGGCTAATTGTACCTCAAGTCTAAAGGCATGGGTACAGGTGACTGCAGACAGCCTGAGCATGCTGAGATCTGGCATTGCTGAGTGTTTGTGGCTTGGGCTTTGCAAACTGCACAGTATTGCACAACAAAGAAATTATATGTAATTAAAATATGCTTCATTATTAATTACTTAAATGCAATTAAATGATGCTTAATAGACTGTGTAAGCTCACGCCCACACCTAACTCTGCTGTGACTCTCCATAATGCACCAATACACCAGCTCTTCTGAAAAGGCAAATCCACTCATTAAGCAGGTGTTTCCTCGCTCACTCTGCTCTATTTTTTTCACTAAAGTTTTGCCCAGGGGGAAACCTGATTATTCACTTACAATTAGAGGAAATCACAGCCAGTTGGTAGTGAGTTGGTGTGAAAACACTTTTTACCGGCCTTGAAAGTTAGATTTTTTTAGATTTTTTTGGATTTTTTTCAATTCCATCAGTGAATTAAGCTCTGGGAAGAATTATTCAGAAAGCCTATGCTTTAGGAAGCAATGGGACTCTGTTCCAGGAGTGTTTGTTTTCTTTAGATTTCTCACTTCCCCTTACTCTGACTCTGTCTTGTTGCTTTTCTCCTTCCCACCTGTCCCATTCTCTCATTGCTTCATGTTTTTATTTTTCATTCTTTCTGCGTACCTGTGTCATGTTCTTCCTTCACGCTTTTGTCAGTCATTGCTTGCTTCCTATTTCTCATTCCGTCCACTGCTGCCCTGGTTAGCTCCCCCTTCTCTCCTCTATGTTTTTTTTCCCACCCTCCCATATCTCCCAAGCATCACATAATGAGGAACAGATTGGATTCCTTACTGGGCTCGTCAGTGAAGAGCACCATGTTGATGCCAGGTTGAGCTGATATGATATGATACTACAGACAGGAGTTGGAAATAAGTAAACGTGGTTATTGTGGCATATTGAGATTCTTGGCTCTTCCCCAAGGGATTTAAAAAAAAAAAAAAAAGGGAGGGGGAGAAAATTGATGGGGGGAGTGAGAAACCAGCTGAATAGTCTGTTGCAGCTCACTTAGAGGGGGAAAAAACATGCAGAGCATCAACTATATTTTTAGGGGCTGGTCTTATAGTAGCTTCATCAATCATGCTATTTTATATTGGTGGATTTACACAAAAAAACCAATGTGCTTTCTGCACTTCTTGTTTGAAAGGTCTCCTGCACCACTGGGAACAGAAACTTTGAGGTCTCCGTAAATTGCTTGCAAGACTGGTGTTGGGATCCTGTCTGGGTATCACTCAGAGTTGATATGTGATATTTCAGTTGACTGCATCCTGTATATGGATGGGATTTTCAGTTTAGAGGAAGCCTGAGATCTGACAGTCCCATAGAGGTGCAGTATAAACAGTTATTTTTTATTGATGGAGAATTGATAACCTGCAAGTCCTCCTGCAAATAAAGCAAGCGGTAGCATGATCCAGACTTAATGACACAAATTTCTTGGTACCCACAGACAGCATTTGTTCATGGTCTTTCTTTTATTTTTTTAACTCCTTCTGGTTATTATGAGTAAACAGATGATGTAGGAGTAAACAGCCTGTGCCAGATAAGGGTTTTTAGTCATGCTGTCTGATATCTCTGGGTTTACCTCAAAAATACCTTTTTTCATCCCAAAACTGAGACCTTTTAACTGAATATTAGTACTTTTGCATTAAGAAGAGATCTCAGTGCTCAGTTTTCTTCTACCGTGTCCTTGTTTGCCCTAGATAGAGCTGTGCTGCTGAAGGAGTGTGAACCAAGATGAGAGGGACATAACCTCACTGTGCACCTGCGTCTGTCCAGCCCTCCGTGTGCACTATGTGTCCTGCGTGTACATTATTATACCCAAGGATCTGGTGGTCCTTAGCTTGTGAAAGTGAGAGCAGCTTAAAGGAAACTGTATTGCACAAGAGCTGGGCAGAAACTGAGCTTCACACATAGGACCTGAGTAACCCATTTTTGCCAGTCAGCTTTCGGTGTGCTTGATGGACAGTTATTTATAACTCTGTTTCAATTTACACACATCATGGCTTTATTTTCTGTTTATACCTTTTTAGTGATTTTAATTTAAGTGCTGCCCTGGCAGGCTGGTTAGGACTGAGCTGGGGGTAACTAAGCAAACTACCTACATTTGACTTTGGACTCCTGCACTCCTCAGTTGGAATACTGTTCCAATCCAAAGTCCTCCAGCCTACACACAGGGAAGGAAGACACCCATGTGTTCTCCAAACAAATAAGGCAGTTTCCAGCTCAGCTAGTGGGTGGACCTAACACATCCTGCCTTTTGTGATGACATGCCTGTGACAGGCCTCTTTGATGCCTCTGTTCTTTTCACGATTCATGGGCATGGTGGAGAGCACGCATGGACTGCTTGGGGTAGATTGACGTGATGTGAGCAGTGCTCAGCATGTGAGGACTGCACCCTGCGAGTCACCTTTAGCCTCCTGCTCATGGGACTGCGGGTCCTCTGGAAAGGATGAGGTGCTAGAAGGTGGGGGCTTCAAGTCTGTTTTCTTACCTGGCAATGATACATTGGAGGATTTTCAGCAAATCTGTACGTTCAGATACCCTGGCAGTTCCTCCTGATCTTGGTTGCAATTTGCTATGGAGTATTTCCAGAGATTTCTGCTTCTCTCTGTGAGCAGGGATAAAAGCATTCATTTACACAAGTGATTCTGCTGGTAAATACATTATCTTTCATGAGGTCCTTTAGTACCAGGGAGATGAGAGCCCTCTCAGGACAAGAGTACACTTGAGGCTTGATGATGTTTCCATTGTAGTCAGTTGGCTGGGACAATGAAACATCAGCTTCCCTGGGGAATACTCATGCAAATTCAGCCTTTCTCCTGGATATTCTTTGTCATAACTGTAGGGGTTGATGAGCTTTCAAAATTGACTGTCTCTCATTATATGGATCAGCCGAAAGAAGGGGAGCAGCAGGTGATTCCAGGTACAGCAGTGCAGAGTTAATGTGCGTTTTTGTGGTAAGTATTCAGCTGTTGAGGCTCCAGTCTGCCTTCACTCCCACACATGAGTGACAGGCTTGGCCACACTGTCCAACTTGGATTCTCTGCTTCCAAAAACAGGGTTTGGGCATCCTCCTACTTGGGATGACATTACTTTGCCAGTGAGGTGGGAGAGGGTATCCACCATTCTCAAAGTTTTAAAAGACTTAATAAAGCCACTGGTCAGGATTTCTGAAGAGGATGTTAATCAGGGCTTTCACTATAAGTATGTTTAGTGTGACTCATCATCCTGGGAAAAACAGTTTAAGTGCTTAAGAACTTGCCAGTTATCCTGCTCTAAGATGCACTGGAGGAAGGGAGAAAGAAGTCAACAGAGACTGCAATACCTAACCTATGAAGTTCAACAAGCCCATCCTAAGGCTCCTTTGTTCTATAACTGATGATATTAAATGGATCATTGATCACTTAGCAGAAAATTAATATTGGTGTTCTAGGGTTTTTCTTGAAAAAAAGGGAGAACTAAAATGCATACAAAGAAATTGCACTGTCACCAAACTAGTTTTTTCTGTGAAGCATGACATTCATTACATGGATAAACAAACAAACCTTAAAGGATGAGCTATTTGCCTTATCGCATTAATATTAAAGAGTGAAATCACTCTTGCTCCAGATGCGATAGTAATATGTTTCTTTTCTTGAGGAGCAAAGCGTTGTCTTTGCTGTCTCAAGGAGGAATGCTCACAGGAATCTTTCCTCCATGAAATGCCACTTCTTTGGGCAGTGTATCAAATGATGGCCTTATTCCACACACTTCAAAAGGCAGCAGCTTTCTAGGAATCTTTTTTTCACATTGCAACGGATATTTTAGATCTAATCTCTGCCTTGAGATAATAGAGCTATTTATATTTCTCTAAACACCAAAAGCAAGGAGACATCTTAAGAGAAATGAGTGAAACCCTTTCCTTCCCCACAACCCCCTCAATTTGTACATTGTCTATAAGATGATATTAGTCTGGTCATGTAGCATGCAACACATGTATTGCAGAAAGTACAGCTCCATGGCGTCTTACCCATCGTGTGTCCTAGGGTTTTCTGTAGTGACAGTGCTTTCCCTCCTGTCTAAGTACATATCTGATATGCAGTCCTCTTGTCTTTGCACTAGACCTTAGTGATGATGCTGTAATTGCATCATCTGGCTCAGCTGCCTCCCTTTTGATAACTATTATCTTGGGCATTAAGTGGGATGGCCAGACTTTCTCTTCTGTGGTTTATTCCCTGCCTGCATGAACAGTGTGTGCATGCAGGAAGATGTTTTGCTTGGTAGAAGTTTTGCTTTTTGTTTTTAAATATGCATGTCTGCTCCATGCTTGTATTCCTGGAGGAATTAAATTTTGTGGTCTTGGACTGGGCCCCAAGAATGCTTTTACTGTAGCACTCACTTATTTAACTCTCATGGTAGACATCTCCTCTGCTGATGGGGCAGTAGCGGGACAGAAAAGAGGCATCTGCATTGGGTTCCTCCTTGTACAGTCCTGCTTTATCATTACAGAGAAAAAGAGGAGATGATTTCCTCTTTTCCCAAAGGACAAGGCCAGGACTTGGAGGCTGCTGTGAGGAGCAGGATGCTGTGTGGGATGGTGGGTGAAGAAGATGCTGCCAACTTCTCAGCACACACATTGTCTGGCCCGCAGGACACGGGTGTTCGGCTGCTGTGAAATTGCTCAAGGCTCTGCCCATCACTTGGACCTGGGTTCTTTCCAGGCTTTTGAACTTGAGTCAAAGCTGTCAGACTTGCTGTGGCCAAAAAACAGGTCCTGTTTTCAATGGTAGGATTCTCCTAGCTCACAGAGGTGTTCTTCTGTGATGGAATTTTTTTTGCTTTTTGTAATTTTTGGGGGGTGGGGGGGGGTTTTGCCCATTTCTAGAGTGTACTGTGTCACAGAGCAGCAAAGAACACTAGCAGCAGGGAAAGCCTGAGCTTTGTTTGTTTGGGGGTTTTATTGTTTTCTTTTGTTTTCCAGTGGGATCCTTTGAGAATTGTTTAAATACAATATTTCAGCTGATACTAACCCAGGCCTGTTTCTTTTCCATTCCTTAAGGAGGATAGAGTTAAAGGAACAGATTCAAATTCAAAAAGATTTTGAATTAAAACCAGATAAAACAAGGACAGACCCCCTAGTACTGTACGGGCATTATATACAGTTGGCCACAGTGGTTGGGAAGAGTGTGGGGTTACCTCCAGAAACATCATTTGCAGGGTGTAAAATAAATAGAAACATGTGGGGGAGGGTGTTATCATTTGGGGAAAAATTCATGCATGGAAATTGTCATTTAAATAAATACAAAAATGGATAAAGCAAACACATACAGTAACTGCAGCATAATGTCATCTGCTATTTATTTCTGAAGTCTAAAGCAAACAAATATGATCTAATGGAGAAAATGACTTCTTTGAAAGCCAAAAAAAAAAAAAACCAAAAAAGACAGGGTGTGCACCCCAGTCTGTGGATCATGCCTTTTTTGTTTGTAGTAAAATTAGAAATAATCAAATACATTGGCCAGAGCTCAAAGTATTGGCTTAAAGCTGAGGAGAAAAAATGTTTGGAAATACTGCGATATTTAGTGGGAGTCCAAGTGCCTTATGCTTCATTCTCATCCACATTGAGGGCTTCATGGTGAGACCACATTCCTCTCCTACACAGTGGTTACAGGAGGTGGTGAGCTGTGGGAGTAAGTGCTCAGGCACATCCCGGGGGATGTGCATGACATGAAAACAACTGTTATTCCCCCAGATCCAGGCAGAGGTATCTGTATTTTATTTTAGGCATTTTTGGTATCAGTAGGCTTATTAATGATGCTCCTCTGCTCACATCTGTTACTAATAGCTTTAAATTTTATCAGTATGGAGTCAGCCCCAAAATGTCACACTAGTAAAGATATGGCTTTCCTGACTCTTAAAAACATTCTGCTCATTTTAAATGATCCCTGCTCACCTTCTGCATCCAGACTGCAGTTTGGGATCTATGTGTGCTGCTGGATATGTTTGGATTGAGGGATTTTTGGAAGCAAATCCATTTGTCCCCACTTACTGGGCTTTGATCCAGATTGGGAGAAGGTCTCACAGGGCCCAAATGTGCTGCCTTTTGGACAACTGAACTGGGAGATAAGCACCTGGTACACTCCAGTAGCATGGATGTGCAGCCACAGGAGCAGGCTGGAGCACACTCCCAATGTACAGAATATAGCTTTGGGCTCCTCAGAACCCATTACTTTGCTGTACAGACATGCTCCAGTTGCATCATGCTGTTGCTGGCATAGGCAGCGTTTATTCTGTCTTTTAGAGATGGAATTTAAGACCTGAAAGGATCATTATTCCTCTTTTTGAATAATGGAAATGATATATTACTTTATGATTTTTCCAGCTTCATGGTAGCACATGTAGCTTAGGCAGTTTTGGTCTAGGAAACAATGGAATAATTTACAGAATTATATACTGGATTATTTTTTTATTCTTACTGTGAATAAAATACTGAATTTTACTCTGAATTTGCTGATATTTTATTCTTCATTCCTGTATTTGTTGACACCTGCCTTTTTGAGCTGTTCTGGGGGTTTGTTACTTCATTTTCTGCATCTTCTTGCATAGTTCACTTTCGTTCAGTAAAGCAGACAGTTTCTGATGCACTTCATTCTGAAGCTATTGTATCTGTGAAGATGGTTTCTGCCAGTCCAGGATTGAGAGACATGTTTTCTAACATAAAATCTGCTGTTTCAGTGTACTTGCATTTCTACAAGGCTTCGGACTTCGTACCACCAGATATTTTGTTTTGACTTCTGTAGGCATAGCAGTACATGCTAGATGGATTAAAACCTGGTTTAATGATGTGTGTCAAAGTGCAATTGTTAAGGGAGAGGGTATCAGTGAGGAAGTCACTTCTCACTATAGACTCCTGGGAGCAGTTCTTATCCTGATGCTGCTCAGTATTTTTGGCAGCAACCTAAAAAATTGTCTGAAATCTTTACAGATGAGATAAAAATAGGTAAGGGTGCTAAAGATGAGGAGGCCGTTTGTCATTGTGGGTTAAAACCAGCTAACTCCTGAAACATTAAAAAAATACATTGGCCAGAACAAAATAAAATAAGAGTATCATATTCTGATGCTGGCAGTGGAGTACTGAGCAGAGATGAGAGGAGACTTCAGTCATTGCAAGGAGATACAAAAGCAAGGAGCTCAATATGTTGTTTATATCCAAGAAAACATTATTTGATGTCTTCATGCCTCCATGTAGTTGCACAGAGAACAGTTATTGAAGGCCAGCATCTTTGTGGTTCTCCTGGTGAAATTATTACAAGATCCAATGACTGAAAGTCTTTGTGAGAATTTTTTTGTTTGAATTAGGGCTGCTGCTTGCTAATCAAAGTCAGTAGGTAGCAGAATGGCTGCAAAGGAAGATGGTAGTCCCATGGCTTAGAAAATCTAAAAAGAGTTCCTTAGGAAAAAAAAAGCATGTATATACACACACATACACTCACTCTACCTGCTCATCCTGACCCTTTATCACCCTGGACAAGAGTGAAGATTACTAGTGTTGTCTTCAGGAAATTTTTAATACTTGAGGATTTCTGAGGCAGCTGATAAATAAAATCAGTTCTATGTTTCTTCTCTCAGACTTGTCCACTAGGTTCAGAATGGATAAATCACTGCTTTATAAATACATCAATAACTACAGATGTGCTGTGTCTCTCTTTTTCTATTTTTCTCTTTGTTTGTTTGAGGTTTTTTGCGTTTGTTTTTTTTTTCTTTTCTGTTCCTTGGGGAAAGAGGGACCTCATTTGGAGATAAGAAACTGAACATGGTGGACAAATGCTTAGTCCTACCAGTTTGGCCAGGGAGGGTTATTTCTGTGGTCAAGATCACAGCGACAGCTGTTTGAAGGGAGGAGAGATTTTTCTGCTGCATGATTAACAGAGAACTTGGGAAAAAAAAAAAAATCTCTGCAGCAGGGCTCATCTATCATCTAGGGCAGTCATTTTTGCCTTTATCTTCCCTAATAATTTCCCTGCCATGTCTCTAGTAGGAGCTGTGAGCACCAAGGCCATTTTTTCCCTTCAGAGTCAGGCAACCTGAGAGCAGTTCACCTTAAGGCCAGTGTCTGTGATGTGTCTGAGGAGTCACGCCTGGTAGTGCCTGCCTCTCCAGACCTGGCACGATGGCAAGGTGAATTCCACTCAAAAGTGGTCTTTTCTCTTGGTGAACTATAGTGAGGCTCATGAGCATTGAGCTTACATACGAATGTGTTAGAGGTGGCCGTGTTTTGATGCTTTGAATCTATGGAAAGTACAGCAGAAGCCTTGCTTTGCTTCTGCTTATCAGCTTTACATATCAGCAGTGAGAAACCAGTGGTATTTCACTTGGGAAAGACAACCCAACCATTATCTGTGAAATAGTTTTTCCCAAATAGTCCATTTGATCATGGGGAGCAGTTATAGAATTCAGGAAAGTCTGACAAAGGAGGGTAGAAATAGATGATGGCTGTGGATCAGTTCACATAGAGAAGGTTATCTCTGCAACCTTTAAAGGCTAGCAGTTTAATTTTTATTTTTAAATGAAAGCTTAAATTCTGCAGATGGCTTTGATAAGGTGGCATATAGATTTTTCATCTCCTGTTTGTTATTACTGTGAGGTTGGGAAAAGGTCCTGTGTTAAGGATATCTGGGAGAAAAAAGAAAAAAAAGAAAAAAAAAAAGTGTAAAGTCTTCACAGGCCCGAAGCTAAAAAGGGAAGAAAGCCAGTCTTCCAGGAATGGCACATGAAAGCAGTTTAGGGGGAAAGTATCTGTTTGTATTCCCACTGTAGTTCCTCTTTGCCACTACCACCCCTGGAGCGTGTTCTTGACCTCAGCAGCAAATTACTACAGTAAATGCTTTTGTTTATATTTTTTTTTTAATTTTTTTGTTCAGGAATGAAAAAAAAGGTTGTGCAGGCAGGGGGGTGGGCAGACCAGCTGAGAAAGTAATGTTTATCTCTCCTTGTGATGGAACAGAGCAGTCTGTAATCATGATTTATTTAGTTTTGATGTGCAACCCACTGAACTTCCCTCTCTGCATTTCTTGCTTTTGCGGATCAGGCACAAAAATTTAGCTACTGTTAATAACTGTGATTGTTCAGCTGTTTGCAAAACCCCTTGAAAATAGCAAAGTGACTCGTAGGTTGGTGGACTTGTTTGGGGTTTTCTTAATATATTTTCTCCCTCATGGAGAGGATATTTTTGTGCAGTTTGAAGTCTAGTGAGAAGTTACTTTGATGTTCTCTCTGCCTCTTTGTTCCTTTTTCTTCCCCCTGGACGGGTAAGATAAATTCTCACCAGTCCCAGCTAGAGAGGGCTCCAATTGGGAGGGAACAGGGAGGTTGCCCACTGCTCATCCACTCCTGTTCACATCTCAGCGTTCCATATGTGGAGTTTCAGTCTCATTCTTGGGGCATCACCAAAGCAACTCCCTTCAACCCAGCTTGGGCTTTAATTTTTGCCCCCTTTAGGTGCAAAAGAGCAGGTGATTTAAATACAGATACTTAAAATGCATGGTTATACTTCTACAAAGTGTTGGCAATGTTGTAGTGCTCTTTTTTTTTTATCTTTCTGAGATGTAGTCAGCAGAGGATGGTCAGTGAATTTTGACTGCTGTTGTGTGTGTTGGCTGTTGTTCAGAAGTCCTCTTTGCCTGGCTGTGGTTCTCCCTGTTGCCAATCTGTCTTTTGAGAAGGTGTTTGCTTTTAATGATTCCTGCCGTGTAGCAGTGCTGGCAGCCGGGGTGCCATCCTGTCCCTGAATGACAGCTCTGCTCCCAGTCCCTGCTGCAGAGATTAATATGAACACTTGTCTCTAAAACATTTTAATCTCACTTTTGGTCGTTTTGAAAAATGGGTAATCAAACCCTGTAAATCATCACCTAGAGACAGTAAACAATGCTTAAAAGTGTTCAACACCAGTCATGGATTGCGCCTCAACCTTAAATCATCGCTGACCAGCACCCTGGCAAGCTCATCACTTAGTGATGTGGCATCTTGGGCAGGTGCCCCATGAACAAAGCTGAGCAGCTCTGTGTGCTTCTGTCTGGCCAAGCTGCATTTCAGCTGTGACTGGGCGGGTTGCTGCCCTGCATCACCTGACACTAGGTGCAGGTCTTGCCTCACGGGCTGTTGGTGTGGGGAGGGAAGAGAGGTTTGTGGCCTTTGCAAAGACCCAAATGGAGACTTGAATTGACAAGCACCTCCACTGGGTTTAATAGCTCTTTCTACAAATGTTCTGGGATTTAGGTAGAAGTGCGCATGCTGTGTGATAACCCACAAAACTATCTAGCTGTGCAAGTTTGTCAGTAAAAACTGGATTGGTTTCCTGTAAGAATGATTTGTCTGCCTTAATTTTACATGACGGTCATGAACTGTTACAACACCATTAGAAAAAACTAATGCAAAAGAATGTTTTTCATTCCTAAAAATGACCTTGCCCTTTCTTTGTCCAGCAGTTGGGCACTTGTCAGATGATGCCAGTAACTGCAATTCCTGAAATGCATTTGCTGCTGACCTGTGAAAATCTCTGAGGCAGATACTTATGGCACAGGCAACACACTCAGGCACCTTGTACAGCTGAACTTTGTTAAACTGAAAGAAAGTTATTTCTTGGTAAATGAAACAACCCAAGATCTCTAAAATTCCTGCCAGCATGTGAACATCAATGTTTGAGAGATAACAGAAAGTTGGAACAATAGAGAAGAGGCCATATGATGCTATCTAAATAAAATTTCATTAAATACAGCTTCATCAAGTCCTTCACTGTTAATAATGTCAAGGGTGGTGCTGTGGGTGTCACCTGGACCCCACTAGCCAGGATATGGCCAGGGCTGCCTGGCATGAGCCATATGCACAGGAAGAGCTGTGGGTCTGCAGGGGCAGAAAGGAGTTAGTCCAGGAGATCACTGGAGTATATAACTGAGAGTTAAAACTTTTTTCTTACTATCTTCATATTTGAATTAAATTGCAAGCTCAAAGGAAATGTGAAAACCTTAGCAAGAGTGTATTAGCCCAGGCTTTTCCTCTGTCTTCCTGATCCTGTGCAACAACTGAGAATTGAGGGGCCCTGCAAAGGCAGTGAAGGAGGGGCATGGCTGAAGGCATGCAGGTCCAGACCTGAGGTCAGTGGAGGCAGCAGCATTGCTTGGAGAGGCAAAACTAGGACTTCACTGAATATGCTTCCAGGGGATGAAATTAGACAATATATTCTAGGCCTTCAAATAATTTTCCTATATTTGATCCCATTTAAAAAACATGGAAAGATCTGTTACTCATCTGGTAGCATGGGATACTGTTTTGCTTCTACTTTTGATTCTTTTTTACTGTATTGATGCTTTTTATTTGGGTGAAATTAGTATTTTGGAGTTTTTCAGATTTGCGGTGGACATTTGTTAATTTTTGCTGGGTAAGTAAGTATATCATCAGGAGAATATCAGAGGGATGATCATTAGGTAAATAAAAGAATGATCAGTAGTGTTCTTATCACTGTCCCAAACATTTTTTGTAGTGCTTAAATATACAGCAATTTAAAGATGTGGACAGCTGATTATCTGGTTGTGGATGAGATTAGATTTCAAACCACATTTTTCAGCTAAGTTCTCTTTCACATGAAAGATTGGACCAGATGGTCTTTTGAGGTCCTTCCAACCTGAGCTGTTTCGTGTTTCTAACATCACGTGAAATGTGTGTGTATTAGCATCTTTTCAACAGTCCTCCTTCCCGCTTACAAAGAAGACTTGCCACTTGCAAAGAAACCTTTAAAGTAACAGGTTTTTTCTACACCAGTATGCAGCAGGTCGATTGTGCCATTGGAAACAGTGATATCCAAGCCACTATCAAGGTGCTGATATCTGAGCCATTATCGTTATAAGCCGTGCTTGTGCTCCAGCTGCACTCTGCGTGGAGGATACTGATGCTGCCTGCCCTTTGGGCTCATTCCCTGTGAAGCAGTGAAGCCTTGCAAGCCTGACAAATTCTGCAGGTTTGAGCCTCCAAATCTGCAGAAGAAACCCCCAAAACAACAAAAAAAAACCCCTCACATCCTTAAATAACCTACTTTAGCAGCCCCAGGGAGATTTATGAAGGTACTTGTGCCAGGTGAGCAGCTGAGACGTGGGTTTAATGGCAGATTTCAGAGTTTTAGCCTTTTAGCAGAGGCTTCCCTGCATGGTCATGTAGAGGTCACTTGAAGAAGGAAGGAACCTTGTTGCTATCAATATATCCTGACTTCTAAATACTGGGCGGTACTACTTGCTGAGAGTACCACATTGATACAAATACTAAAATCCAAACTTTATAAAAATGTTACTTTTATTTAAAGATTCTTTTTAAACATTGGTATAGTGAAGAGTAAATTATTTGGTTTAAGGATCTGGGAAGCACAGCTAACAGGCTGATCAGGTACTGGAGAAAGACTGGGGAGGGGGCATGGCAGGAAGCCACAAAGAGTGACATGAGGTCTCGTGAAATCTTTTGTGGTAAAATCGTTCCTTAAAGTGCTTGAAATGGGGACGGCAAATGATATTCTCAGAAATGAGTGACAAAGGCATCTGCTGAGAAAATGCATGGAAGTTTAGTGTATCTGGGTGCAGGTTCTAGGCATTTCATTGTGTGTGCGATTTCCTTCTGTTCTTCAATTTATATTTGAAAGGAAATATGTAATCAAAAGGAAAAGGACATTTCAACTCACAGAATTTCTCTCCCATAGACAAGCCCATGTCATCAGTGCACACCAAATGTTTTTATTGCTTCCTAACAAAAACTGGGCATGACAGGGTAGCCTGCAGAAAGCACAGTATTTCTTTATACTATTTCAGCTTAGGCCAGGGCTGATGCTACCACCTGTGTCCTGTGAGAGCTGGGTTTCCTGTTGCTGCTAACCTGGGCTTCACACTAGCAGGCTGAAATATGAAAGCTAATACTAATACCTTCACACATTTCACGGAGTGAACATTTCATATTCACTCATTCCCCCCAGAGCTTTCTAGAAAATGCTCCTGCTCCTTGTTGTTCTGATGAGGTTTAATGTGAATATGCATTTTCAAGTGCTTGGGGTTTTGTTGTTTAGGGCTTTTTGCCACAGCACATGCAAATTCAAGATAATGTCAGCTGTCCTTATGTCCTTCAAAAATCCTCCTGTGGTTACATATTGTGCATATTCATGGAGCTCTTTCATTTTTGGTTAGCTAAGGCGCTTTACGTACTTAATTATCCCTAGTAGGCTTTTCTGATGACCCCTGCGAAGGAGCTGAATATAAGGAAAAAAAAAAAGAGGAGAAAGGTTAAAGACACATGAGACCTGTTGTCTGGTTATTCAGGAGATAACCAGACAGCAGCTGTGGACACATTTAGTGATCAATGCCGCCTTTCCTCAAAACAAAAGAAATTCCGGGGTAAATGAAATTGAAAGCCAGCACTTTGGAGTAAATAGCCCTAAAGTAATATCCCTGGAAAAGCAATTTTCTGGAAAGAGAGAGACCAAGTCAGTAACACAGCTGGCTTGCCTTTTTTCCTATAGGTGTTGACATGGGCATCCTTGATGCTGACTACTAGATGATTCTGTTCACATCCTGCAGGTTTCAATGTAGACATCCTTAGGGGGCCATGTAGGATTGGTCTTCAAAGATCTATCTTCTACCCCAAGTGTTTCTTGAAGTTTTTTGGGCTTCTGTTGTGGCATTGCTGAGTTACTCAGGACTGAATCTATAATCCCTGAATTTGTGGATGGTGCTACTCTCTACTGTCTCTACTGACACCAGAGATATTCATTAAAATTGGTGGGTTTAAGGAATAATTGGATTCCTTGGGACCCTTTTGCCTTTGCTGGGGAGAAAGAAGGACTGCCAATGTGGGAACACACCAGTGTGCAGAACCTTCCGAGCACCCCTAGGCATCCTGGGGTAGGAAGGAGAACATAATCCTGCAGTTCCCCTTGACCACCTGCAGTACTGTGAATGAGGAGGGTTTGGCCTGCTTGATTGTCCCCATGGGTAGCACTTAAAAAAAAAATAAAGAGCAGTTCATGAAACATGAGGGGTTTGGCTTTTCAGGAGCAGAGTAATGATAGTCTATCACATATAAAAGGTGCATGTCATATTTCCAGCTTGTTAGTTTCTCTGAGAGCATCACAATCCTGGGGAGGGAAGTAATTGTCAAGTAGACTAATAGAATGAAGGTGTTGCAGAGATGTAATTCCCTGGAGAACAATTTTCCAAATTTCCTAGATTTTCCAATCTATGAAGCACTTTAGTTTCTGTGTTTTTTTGGGAAAAGCCAAAATTTTTAGCTGAACTCTGACTGACATAGAGATTGCCTGTCTTCCTTTCTGAGAGCTTTAACAACCAGCTGATATATATAGCTTTCTACAGTAAATTATATTGCAAAGCCTTTACTGAAAAATAGATAGAAATAAACTGAAGACAACTTGGAGATGCGTGCAGCAGGATTTTGCCATTTTTGAGCAATTCATTGTTCATAGCAGTAGCTGGTGGCTAAGCTGTTTGCTTCTAGATGTGTGGTTGTATATATATATGTGTGTGTGTGTATGTATATATATATATATGTCATATTGTTGTTGTTTAGGAATGGTACTCTCCAATTTATAGATCCCACTGAAACCACTCCAAGCCACACTGCCACTCACTCCTGCCCTTCCCCATACCCTTCCCCTCCCCTGCAGTGGGTTGGAGGGGGTATGATGTGGAAGCACAAAAGGTAAAGATCACAGCTTGGGAAGAGAACAATTTACTGGACACAGCAATGAGATAAGACAACAAACAGTAACAGCAATACTAATGACAGAGGGTACAAGTAAGAGGCAAATGATTCACGTAGAAACCCCGTGGCACTACCCAGCTGCTCCCTCTGCCGTGCTGTGCCACTCAGAAGGGAGCCCTTACCCCGCCCCTGCAAAATTATGTAGGGTAGTGTAAAATAACCTCTGTGTCCTGGCCATACCCCTTCCTGGCTATTGCAGCAATTAACCCTGTCCTGGCTGGAGCAGGACACAGACCTACCTCTCTATGTGCCTCTTTGAATCATGGTGGCTGCCAGTCATGGGCCCGTGCTGGAGACATTCAGTTTCACAGTGAAGGTGCTTCCCCAGGTGATGGGGGCTTCCCTGCAGACGCCAGCAGTTGCCAAGAATGTGGTTCGGTCTCTTGATAAAGTGGATCCTGTATTATTAATATTTTAAATGAGTCTAACATAATGAAGTAGCAGTCCATTAAAGCCTGTTTTCAGCCCAGGTAGTTTAAATAATAGCAGGACACAGCCAGTGTAAGCTTTTCCTGCTGGGATTTGTGCAGGTTGCTTCCCAGGTTATCTGCTTCTTGTGACTTGTCCTTTTCATCTTCTGCTGTCAGTAGCTTCAGTGCATAAATGAACTGCAGATTAACCATCCAGGCTGGGACATTTTGCTTTGCATTTGAAATGCAGATTCCCAGCATGAGGAGCTTGAACTCTCTGGCTGCCTTTGCTCCACAGAGTGTCACAGAGATTCAGACATTAGAGCCACTTGCAGCACCAAAAAGTGCTTTCTCAGAGGCTACTCAGTCTTCAGGCATGATATTTTAACTAATTTTTGAGTCAAAGGTTAAATTTATGTCAGCATCTCAAACATGGAGTATATTAAGATAGGTCAGTCATTCATATTGTTAACTTGTAAGCTTTCTTTGTTTGTTTTAAAGGACATTGATTTTGTAATTACCCCGGAGACAGCATCTGAAAACCCCAAGAATGCACTGCTTAATTGAAATCCAAATATTGAAAGCTGTAGAAATGTAGCTGTAGGAGCCCTGTGATGGGCTCTGCCATCTAGTGACACTCACAAGAAAAAATGAAATGTTTGCAAAAACAGACCAAACCCCTCATATGATTGTTTTTGAAACCTGCTTGCTATGACTGGTAAACCAATAAAATACCTCAGGCACAGCAGGGTTGTCATTGTCTGATGGCATGGCTCTGCTCAGTCCAGCTTTGGCCTCCTTAGGCCTGCCAGGAGATCCATACAGATTAAAACCACAAAGATATTTTACTGTTTTGAGTATTTACTCTGCCAAGACAGCTGAACATTTGCCTGGTGGTGAACTCCGTAGGGGCCCTGTTCTGTACATCTGGGAAGCAGAACTGAGCAGCAGTGCCCTGTCCATGGGGAGGCACACACCCAACCACGTCTTCAAATGCACAGTCTTGAAAAAGATATGTGAAATCTTAAAATATAGCTCATACATTGTCCATGAGTTGTCTCCTCCCTTCTTCCAAAGCTGTTTCGTTCCTCTTCTTTTATCTTTGGAAGGGTGCTGCGCCAAGAACGCGTGTTGTGTTTGCGCTGCTTGTTTGCAACCTCTGGTCCTCCCCAGGGAGCAGCCTGGCCTGCCTCCTGTGCAGCTGGATCATGCAGGGAGCAGGACACTGTCTGCACTGAAAACCCTGGATGCAAGAGTTGACCTCTACATCAAATGCCAATGAAATGCCAAGCAGGATGGTCATGGGGATGCTTACTACTTGTTAGCCCTGTGAAAATGCAAAAGCCTGTTTAGACTCAGAGGCTGGCCAAGGGGTCTCACAGCTCTCAGCCCTACCAGTATATGAGAAGAGTAGTAATAACCCCATATCCTCACTCACCTCTGTGCACAGTGATGAAAACTATAATGCTTGTACAAGCTTCACTCATTTGGCAAAGGTCAGAGGCTTTAATCTTCATTTTCTTTTTCCTTCTTCAGCTATGCTGATGTCTCACTTAAATAGGAATAAATACAAAGACCTTCTCAGAGTCATAGTAGAAGATAGCCAAGAGGTGAGGGAGAAGGAAGAGCAAATATGATACATATTTTAGCTGTCACTGTGGAGGTGGATTTTCTAGGTCTCTGTTGGAAGATGAAGCAGGAGCTAATCCATGTGAAGAGCCAGTGTGGTCTGACCCTAGGAAGCCCTTTACTCTAGGGTGGACTGACAGGCTCAAATTCAGTCTTTGTCCGTACAACAAAGTTTTACAAAAGTTTGGCTCTGTGACGGCTCTGATAACTGCTTTAAAGGACAGTGTTGGCTCTGATGCTGGGGAGTTGGGGTTTAAGTGGGCTGTAGATGCCATCTCCCACACCTTGTGCGTTTCGCAGGCTGGGGCAAGGGAGCATCTGGTCAGTAGCCTCCAGCTGAAAGCCTTTGATGCCTTGTTGCTGAACAGAAATTCTTTCTAAATACCGGCACCATGGAATTAGGAACAAATTTAAACAAATCAGGATTTCACTCCCATCTCCACATTTTAAGTGCTGAAGGTTTGGTGTCATAAGTTATGGGAGGTCCATCCTATGGGTGATGACGCTTTATGGGCAGAGTTGCAGAGAGGCTGGGTTGATGTGAACTACCTGTCTGTGGTTCTCAGCAGCATCAGGCCTGGTCAGGGTCTTTTGAAGAGTCAGCAGTGGAAAATAGGGAGAACTCACGTGGTCCCTCTGATGTGGGCATCCAGTTGGATTAATGGGCTGGTGACCTACCTGGGGTGCAGAGCCTATGGGAGGAAGGTGTTAGCACATGGAATGGGGCAACCACAGGGTGCCTTTGTGTGCCTGATGTCTTAATCTGGGTTTGTGAAGGCCAGTAGAGCTGGAAGCTGTGACTCCTGGAGGTTGCTTTGCTGTCATTGTGGTGGTTGCCGCTAAAAGGAAACCTCTGTGTTGGCGTCTGAACAGCGCTGAAGTCCTGTGCTGTTTCAAGACATGACACTGCCATGTGCTATTTCTCCTGCTGCTGTGCTGTATTTTATGTAGCACTGCCTGTCAGTGTGCCTAGCATTGGGAAGTAACAGAAAGAAATTACTCAGATGCTTTGAAAATAGATAGAAATATCAGTTGAAAATAGATCATTTTCTCTTTCAATTACTAAGGTCTAAGATGTGTTCATTTGTTAGTGTTTAAACAGCAGCTATTAACCTTTTTGTCCCTACCACTTATTCCTTCCTTACATTTTTCTGCTTGTGAATTTTGCAGCCCAGGTGAATACTGAATGACTGTTTTTAATGAATTATTTCTTTCTCTTTCTGAAGCTGAGTCGAGGAGCATCAATGTCAATGCCCCTATTTGTATTAAGGAGACTGTAGATAATTAAGCACTTGTGAGGGTCTGGGCAGTTTGTTGGTGTGTTTTTAATTTTCTGGTGAGTGAGTGATGTTGTTTGAATAGTGGTCATTGGGGAAATCAGAGCTTACTGAAGTGACAACCAGTGTTGTCTTCACTGTCATGTTCAGTGCAAGTCCAGCAGTATTACAGTAAAGCTTATGGGCAGAGCTAACTATGCATCTATCAGATGCACTGACAAATGTTCTTTGCATCCCTGTGTTAAACTTGTGAAAATTTGTGTCAACTGTTTAAATTTCAGGCTTCTTTCACAATAACAGACCACGTTGTGAGGTGTAGTTGCTTTGTGCACCATCTATAATCTGTAACACAAAATCAAGAGTTGGTGGGCTGATGCTGCCTGGACACCCGATGTCCACCAAAGCTACTCTATCACTCCCTTCCTCAGCTGGACAAAGGAAATATAACAAAATTCCTGTGGGTCAAGATAAGGACAGGGAGAGATCACTCACCATTACAAACATGGGCGTAACAGACTAAGCTTGGGGAATTAATGTAATTTATTACCAATCAGATCAGAGTAGGATAATGATAAATAAAACTAAAATCTTTAAACGCCTTCCCTCCACCTCTCCCTTCTTCCTGGGCTCAGCTTCACTTCCAGTGGCACAGAGGGACAGGGAATGGGAGCTACAGTCAGTCCATCACACATTGTTCCTGCCACTCCTTCCACTTCAGGCAGGTCTCCTCCTCTCACATTTCTCCTTCAGCCTGGGGTCCCTCCCACTGGAGGCAGTTCTCCACAAATTTTTCCAAGATGAGTCCTGCCCATTGGCTGCAGTTCTTCACAAACTGCTCCAGCGTGGGTTCCTTCATGGGCTGCAGTCCTTCAGGAGCAGGCTCCTCCAGTGTGGGTTTCCCATGGGATCACAAGTTCTACCAGCAAACCTGCTCCAGTGTGAGCTCCTCTCTCCAGAGTCCCACAGGTCCTGCCAGGAGCCTGCTCCACTGTGGGCTTCCCACAGGGTCACAGCTTCCTTTGGGCATCCAAATGCTCTGGAATGGGATCCTCCAGGGGCTGCAGGCAGATCTCTGCTCAGTCTTCGACCTCCATGGGCTGCAAGGGCACAGCTGCCTCACCATGGGCTGCAGGGAAAACTCTGCTCTGGTGCCTGGAGCACCTCCTGCCCCTCCTTCTGCACTGCCCTTGGTGTCTGCAGGGCTGGAGGTTTACTGGTAGTTTCAGTGGGACCAATCTCTTGGCTGTCCTTGCATTTGCTTCCAGGCCACAGTTCTTGCTTCCCTGAAGTTATAAGAGGTTGCAAAAACAAGTCCTCACAAATGCTGCTCATCTCTACTTGGCACTCATTGCCTTGAGTCAGACTGTGTGCTGGGTCTCTGCATATGCGTGGACATTTCTAATAGCTGGCTCAGGCTGCAATCTCATACAAATCAGAATTTCATCTTATTTTGAATGAGGAGCACAGACTTTTCTTCAGAGCAATTTCTGTGAGATACAGGCTGTTCATTGCAAACAGAGAGATGCTCGAGCACAGTAACCTGCTTGGAGAGGACAATGCTGTTTAAAGGCCTGAGTTAATGAGAAGTCCACAGCACACATTTGATAAGCTTTGTCAGTCTTTTGTCTGCAGATCATAGACCCTGCATTTTAATTTACTATACATAATGCTTTCTTAATGAGTTCCAGAGGATAGGCATTGAAACATGGCACTGCAGCTGCCAGCACGATTATGAAAAAGAGGCAGGTATTTGATTTACGTGATATTCTGTTATGGTAACTAATATTTGCAGACAGGATACAATAGAGGAAGAAAAACCCCTCCATTTAGATTTTGGTATCTCAGGACAAAGGTGCTAAATCATTTATTTTGCGTGTACGTGGAGCAACTACTAATTGAAAATTAATGGAATTATGTTTGAGTCTTGAAAGTCTAGAGAGACTCCTGTTTGCTTTGCACCACAAAGTTCAAGCAAACCCAGTAACATTAACAGGATTTTTAAAGTGCAAATGAGCTTCTTAGCATAGTACGCAGAAGCGTTTTATAGAAGAGGTCTCTCATCTATTCCCTCTGTTTCAAAACAGAAGTGAAAAAACCCAGAACATGGGAAACAACAAAATTGTAGTGCTGTGGAAGAAATGATGCATTGCTGCTGGTAAGGTTTGTTTCGTAAGGAGTTACTTTCCTGGCCCCCTTTCCTTTTCTTCAGCTTGAGCCTGTGTGCAAGCCTTTATCAGAGCTCTGTGTGTGTGCATGCTTATCCCCTTTCTTATACACTCTTCCTTGTAGAGCACCACACTGGTGACTTCTCACATGTAGGCACCATTTAAAGGGTTTATAGGATTTTTTTTTGTTGTTCTTCCTGGGATTTTTTTTTTGTTCTGTTTTGTTTTGTTTTATTATAGTAGGAATAGGAGCCATGATGCCTTTGTGTGCTAGGCAGTAAGCAAGGTGATAATTTTCTTCTGTGCTAGTAATTTCAGCTGAGTTTGTATGTGGTGGGGAAACGGGTATGGTTAATGGTGGGATGATACTGTGGGACCCAAATCAAGGAACAGATGCAATTTCTGGTCTCCAATACAAGATACAAACTGCTGGGGGATAAAAAAGGAAAGAAAATAAAAAAATTTGAAGTGGGGATGAGTTATGTTTTGTATGATTACAACTCCTGGTATTTTCTAAGTTAGACTGCTTGACTTTGCAGTTGTAATTCTTAGCAATGATGATGATGATTGTTGTTGATGATGATTGTTGTTCTTGTTACATATGCTTGGAAAGCCCCACAGGGCTAGCAGGGGAATGAGGCTTGCCTGTGGGTTTTGCAGATACTTTCAGAAACTCTGAAGTGGTGAGTCTGAGATTTCCATATTCCAGTCTCAGGTGTAGGTAAACGGCTTGTCTCAACCATTCACTGTCCCAATCTTGTTTATCTGTCCTAGTCCATCTCTACCCAATCCAATGCTCCCTAGTTTTCCCTTTCCTGATCTGCTCTCAAGTTTTCCGTTTCCTGTTCTAGCACTAGAGCAGACTGCCCAGGGAAGTGATTGAGTTGACATCCCTGGAGGTATTTAGAAGATGTGCAGATCTGACTCTTGGGGACATGGTTTACTGGTAACTTGGCAGTGCTGGGTTAGCAGTTCGACCCAATAATCTTAGAGGTCTTTTCCAACCTGAACAATTCCATGATTCTGTGACTCATACAGCACTTAACATACCGTATAAAAATACCAGTGCTTCCTTGCAGTGACGGACACAGCCGCAGCCAGAGCAGCAACTATGAGGACTTCTTACCCTGGGTCTGCAGCTCATACACCAAAAGCATAAGGAAGAGTCAAGCACAAATGCATATCTATTCATCCCATGAAAGCTAGGAGACCAGACATAGCCTCACCTCACCACATTTACAAAGCAAAGTGTTCCAATCAGAAAACTGGTAGCTGGTTTTGCTCTGGCCTGCAGTGAAGAGTGATGGTAATTAATCTGATGACACAAATCTCCAGTAGGAAAGTTTAAATACTCAGTCATTTCAGTTTGGCAAAGTGTGGAGGAGGAGAGTCCCATATCCAAAACCTTCTGCATTACTGGTGAATGGACTTGAAGTGCACATCCCCTTCTGTAGCATGTGAGCAAATGCATGCGTCTGTGAGTGCACCATGCGAGGCTGAGTCATCAGTATCACCCTTTGCCAAGGCATGGAGACTGAAAAAATGAGAAATGCGTGTAAAAATATTCCCGTTTCTAGATCAAAAGGATGTGCCACGGGGAAGCTGCAGCGAGGCGATAGTGACGCTCGTGCTCGTCAAATGGCTTTTGTGCGAGAGGAAATTAAATGGAGAGGGACTGCGGCGTGTGGAGATGCCATTTCCAAGGGGCAGAGAGAAGGTGGAAAGAAGCGATTTTTCACGGGTATGCCTGCTAAAAAGGTGTACATGTGTCACATGAAATAACCAGGCAGCAAGTTCAGAACTAAAAAGGGGGACCCCATTTTCCCCAACACCATGTGCTGGGGTTGCGTGGCTCGGCACTCCTGGCTGCTCTGCCTGCCAGGGCCAAGATGGGCACACAAAGGGGAAAGAAAGGCATGGATGAAAAGCCTTTGTGGAGCTGTTACTAACCAAGGAACAGTTATTCCTCATGGTTCAGGAATCCTCCTAATTTTAGGTTGCCAGAAGCTTGCAGGGCCTGCCCGGGGAGGTCTCCCTGTTCTCATGCCATAGGCTTACATCTGGCTCCAAGCAGCAGCAAAAATGAGCTCATGGTTTGGTTCAGTCTACACCTCCTTGTGCCTGTTGTTTTGCTGAGCTTTTAAATTAGTAATTTTTAATATTTTTGGAAGTTTCTGAGAAGGCATTGCTTTAATTTAACTGTAATTAAACCCCAGAACTCTTTAAAACTCTCGTTTAGAAGTAGGTCAGTTTGCACTTACTTGTCTTGAAGGGGTTTTTTTTTTTTTCTTTTTTCATGTCTTAGTTGTAGGCTGGCTTACCATCTGCCTTTCCTTGGCAAAGCAAAGAAGCGGAAGATAAAAATTTGTAAGATATAATTGGGCTAATATTAATCATTTATCTCACATGAGGTGAGTCACTGGAAATTATCCCTGACTATATTCCTAAGTCCTCTTCACAGTCTTTTATGGTAGACTTCAAGTTCAGAAAACCTTTCTAGTAAAAAAAAATATCCCAAATAAAAGACTCAGTCAGCACAGAGGGTGCTGAAATATTTTAAAGCCATGTGTGGAGAGCTGGGAGTTTCTTGTCATGCAGTAATTGGGTTTTGCATGGTTGAGAAATCATGGGGTGAGCCCAGGGAGGATGTGGGATTTGTGCTCAGCCCTGGGGATTGCAGAGCAGGTTGGGCTCTCTTCGCCACTGTCCTTGCAGGGAGCAAACAGCAAAACAGTTGTATATAGTACACTCAGACTTCAACAGATACAGGTATTTATTATAGTTTTACTGTAACAAGTCTCCACAGTCAATGTGTCAGTTCATAGATGATGTTTGTCAATCTGTACACAAATCAAGTTCACTAACTTCCCCAATTCTGCAAAAAATCTTTAATAAAAAGGCTAAAAATCTGACATCTCCTGCAACATCCCAAAATTAATTTTGCTTTTGGTCCAGTCATTGAATTTCTTTCCCTCCAGCAACTGGAGACTAAATGAGCTGCATCACCTTCCCTCCTCTGGGAAGCAAGACCAAAGGAAAATGCTGCTTCTAATGTCAGTGTACTCCCTTGGATTAATGGCTGTGCCCAGCAGCTAGCAACTGCTATCCCCTCTTTTTTTTTATAAATATATAAGAAATATGTATTTGAATCTAAGGCATCAGAAGAAAAAAATTAGGAGGGTGCTTTTTCCTTTGCTGTTGCTTCTTCCAAGCCTCTGCCACGTTTTTTGCTGACTTTAATAAAAGCTGCTCTTATTACAGCTTTCAAATGGTTTCTTTATTTTATCTGTGTGTGTGCGTGCACATGGGCTTTTTAAAGCTTGCAGATGGTTTTTCCTCACCTCAGCATTATGGCTAGCCAGAATTTTTTTTTTTTTAATTGTTTTGGTTTGTATTTTGTCTGAAAAGTAAGGTCTGGCAGAACAGGAGACTATTGCTCAGCCCAGGGAAGGGGTGCGGTGTACTTTTGGAAGCAGATGGCATCATGAAGAGGTTTCAGTAGCAGAGGGGCGGAAAATAAATGCCCCAGACTATTGAGACTATATGAAATAAGGTGTGTGTTTAATTCTACATTTAAGGCTTAAAAGGAAGCAACATGCCATAAGTATAAATTTAACTTTTAAATTTCCTTCTCTTTCTCTACTGACAGTTACTGTTACAGTGTTCAACACTGACATCAAATAAAGCAATTTACAGCAGCACACTTTCCTTTGTCTTCCCATGGGTTTCATAGCTGCTGAACACTGTCTTTGGTTGGTTGGTGATTCAGACTCAAAAGAGATAGTAAAGTTTACATGTGTAAACCAGTGTGATGTTGGGCGTATGGAAACAGTTCAGCCTTTTTGGCTGGAGCTCTCCCAGGAGTTTAAGCCCTCTTACTGTTTCTCTAGACTTATTCTTACATTTTGATTAGTTTTATATAGTTCAGAACTGAATGTTTTAAGTTTTGGGTTGGTTGAAACCCTAATGAAATAATTAGTCTTTGACAAGGTAAGGAAACAAGAGATAAAAGAACATTCAATGACTTCTTCTATGGTCCACAAAGACTAGGAGGGGATATCTGTGCCCCCAGCTGAGTCAGAAAACCAGTAAGGAAACAGAAGAATGACTAGAGTCATGGAAGTAGCGGAGACTGTTTCTCAGTGAGAAGTCTAAAAATTGTAGAATGTTCTCTGCTTAGTTTATCTAGACAGATATTGATTGGCATGATAGAAGCCTTCATCCAGAGACAGTGCCAAGTGCTCTGAGACTCTTCAGTGCAGCACAGAAAGAAGGGAAGGACCCCAGAGAGGGAGAATTGCAGTTGAATATCAGAGCCACTATTTCAAAAACCTGCCCCCATCTCCCCATGTCATCAGGAAAATAAGCCTTTAGCAAATGTATAAGCGGCACAGTGCAGATTTTGAAGTCCAGTCGAGGTTCAGATCAATGAAATGATGATGTCTGTATTATATGAGATCTCGTGATTCCTTTTTACTTTCAAATCTATTATTGTGTGCCATTTTCTGTTTCAGGTGTGGATAACCCACATCTGTTACATGCAGTTCATAGTTATGATACTATTTATATGGAGAAAAAAAATGTCAAAATTGATAAGTAGAATCTGAGTTTTATATCTTTGCACCAGATTTATTTGGGGAAATTTCTCATAGCCTTTTATTTTTAATATTGATACAGGCTCTGGCTTCGGTGATTTGTTTCGCTGCCAGATAAAGTTTGTTGAAAGGAGTGTAGTGATTAATGGCAGGAACATTTTAAAACTCTTGTGAGATGGACTAAGATGATTATTTTCCTTCCTTGAGTTTTGCCATGTAATGCCTTCCTGTCAAGAGATAAGCACTATGTGACTTAATCAGCACTTGGGGAGAGCCCTTTAGTGACGAATCCAGGTACCACAGGTGATCACGTAGATGACTGAATAAACAGTGTTCTTTCTTTACCAGTGTATTGCACGCATATTGTGGTGTTCAGTTGCTGGAAGTAGAATGAGTTTTTGCAAGGTATTGTGTATCGGTAGGAGAGGGAAAACTGCATCGGAAGCAGATGGCGTAAGCAGGAATGGTAGAGTTTTCAGCAGAAGAAATTAGTTTGATTAGATGCTCTTCAGCTGTTAAAGTGAGGTGGGGACTTAGAAAAGCAAAATAGACATGAACGGGCACATTGATTAGTATTTCAGTTTTTAATAAAGGTTTCCTAAGAGTCACGGAGTCAAAATAAGCTTGAATTTCCTTTGTGTTCTGCAAAGGGATAATTTAAAACATATTACAAAATTAAAGTCTTATTAAAATGCAGATAAGGATTAAGAGGGTCTGAAAGCAATTTAGGGCTGTGCACATTACACATTGCAAATATTCTAAAATAAACCTAATAGATGCAATGTGTCTAGAATTAAGGTTAACCTTAAAATAAATACAAGATGTTCAGGAATGGAAATGCACAGTCACTTCACCCAAAGAATTTTGACTTTGTTCTATACTGAGGTAATGTAATAACTATATAATTATTGTGACTGAATAAGAGGGTTTTATTCTTTTTAAAGTCCTGAAACAGATTAAATTGGTCTTTTAAATTATGTTTTTCTCTTAAGTTGTGCCTAAGGGATGAAGATATGGTTAAGAATAGTGCCAGAAGAAGGTTACTACCAATGCATTTTCACATTTTTGTTGACAAAATGACAAATGACCCCATTTGTGAGTTCTCTCAAAAATACTGTCTGAACAGTCTGTTGTACAGGGAAGATGTGCTACATTGTGTATAGTTAAGGGCAGGACTTTCAGGGCAGGACTCAGACTAGTTCAGGGAAACTAACTGGCATTTGTGCTGTGAAAGATGTGTAAAATGTTGAAAAATTGACTATGGGAAACTCTGAACATGAGAAAAATGTTATAGGAAGAATGACCAAGGGAATGGAATGAAAATAGGCATTTGTCTGAATGTGATATTGACTTGAAACCTGCAATGAGATTAGAAAAAAGAAGGGCAGAAAGAAGAGCTACATCAAGAATTGACCAGAGAAATTCTGTGATTTGCTTCTATCCTGAATGCAAATGCAGGGAAAGCTGATGCAGAGTGGTGGCTCACACAGGACTGAGAGTGGTTGCCAAGTGAAGGCAGGGAATCTCTCCTTGACTACGAGCAGTTTGTTGGGTGGGTGAGGGAGCCTGGGTACCCCTCTGAGAGCCTTCAGTAAGGCAGTACTGGAAGGAAGCCATGGGAAACCCCTCCTCAACTGCAGCTGAGGGGATATCCTCTGTGAGGACGCATTCTCGTGTTACCGAGCTTGTGCAAATCCATGTCCCTGGTCTGTGGTTCAGAGGTCTGTGCATTGTGTAGTGGCTCAGATACCAGAACACTGGCATATCTGCTGTGTAAAATGCAGGTCCAGTGGTATATCCAGAGCCTGGCATGCGCCAGAACACAGAGAAAACAAATGTCTTAATGGTGGGACTGTCACCGTTTCACCGGAGCTATTGCTGGAAATAAAGCTCCTTTCCTTAGGATGAAAGAGGATTTTGGCTTGGTGTAAGGCTGCTTTAGTGGATTTAGCGGCAGCAAGGCACTTCATAACCCTTCAGTAAGAGCAGAAACAGCACAGGATGCTGAGTCCACCATATGTTCATGTTTAATAGAAGTTTATAAGTCTGTGAATTTTGCCTACGGGATGTCTAAAGACTCAGGGGTCATGTAAATTGAAACAATGCAAAGTTTATTGTGCATTTAACTTAATTTAAATACCTAGAAACAAGCACAGGGGGATTCTTACCAGTTGCAGTTATTGGTTTTAATAAATACCATTGTAATTGAATGTGATTTCATAAAAACAGTGTATTTCCAGCCTTTTGGAGTGGGCACACAACTCCCCGAAGAGAAGACAACAGAGGGGGCTTAATCAGAATTACTTCTCTTTTAACTCAGCCAGTGTTCCTGAGTCACTCCAAGTAGCCAGTGTGTATTCAGTTGCACTCACACCAACTTTAGACTCTGTGATAAATATTGGCGGTGGTGGTGAAAAGGTCTGTGCTGAGGTGGCTGCTTCACTCTGCAGGCCCCCTGTGAAATGACCCTGGGAGGAGGGAGGAGGCAACTTTTTGGCCAGTGTTGTGGTCTTTTTTTCCTAGGAGTTAATTGTGGAGAATGGTGGCTTCCCAGTTGACTCTTGTGGGACTTCAGAGCTCAGGAGAAGCTGCCCACGTGGCTGTGTGTCCATGGCTTTGCCCATCAATTATCTCCTTTCTGTTTTATTTAGCTCAGTGTGGTCTTTGATCTGCTGTGATCTAATGTGATCTCATCTAAAATAATGTATTTGTGTTCAGAATCCCAGCTGAAGTTAGTGGCAAGATTGATACTAATTTCAGTAGACCTAAGATCTCTCCTGGTTTGGATATTTGCACACCTGAACTCCTTCAGAGACACCATTTCTGTGCAAATCACAGTCACAGTAATCCTGCAGTGTTCAAATATATGCAAAATTAAAGTAGTTAAAAGTTCTGTTCCTGTTCATGGATTTCCTGGTAGATTATAAACCTGGAAAGACACGTGCAATTCCTGTGTGTTGTTTTAATAGCAAATTCCCTAAAGCCATCACCAAATTCAGCAAGTCTGTGTTGCATTACTTTTATCCAGCTTGTTTTATTGAAAACACCTGTGTGAAACTAACAGTTATCTGGCATCAATTCCATATTCAGCATCTAAAAAATATTCACTTACTTATATAGTATTTAGGGATCAGAAAAATTGCTTTCGGCATAGTATCAGTGCTGAGAAAATCAGTTTTTAAGGTACGACTCTAGTCACTAATAAATTTTGAGTCTTATAGTTGCCTCCAGAAAAGCAAAAGGGGTCTGTGATACAGCATTTGAAATATTATTTTTCTTTGGATATTAAACCAGAATGTTTATTTAGCTTAAAATCAAGTAGGTGCATCAGAGATGGGTTTTATGTTTCATGTTATCAGGTAGACCCTGTAAGCCTGTTACAGAATCACAGCAAGAAATGGGATCCCTGTATTTGGGGTAAGGTTAGGAGAGATCTTTTAGCTCTATGGCCATCATAATATTACCTTTTGCTCAGCCTTGGAAAGCCGTGTGTTCCGTTCGTAAAGTGTAACGGTAATAATTTCTTCTCTGATGAGGGCTCCAATTACAGAGATTTTATCTTACAATGTTTGATTCTGTAATCTTTAGAAAACCATTTAGACATGCTGAAGCATTAGCACCAGGTGTATGGTACCATGAAATCTGTTATAAAGCAGCTGTTAACAATGCATTTGCCAAGTATCTCTAAATAATGGAAAGACACAGTTAAGAAAATACTTGTTATTTATGTAATATCACCTTGTGAGTGCTGCGTGTGGTGACACAACAGGAGTGGTGTAACCAGCCTGTTGTGGCATCCCTGAGAAGTCTAATAGGCTCACAGCTAGGAAACTTGGTATTTTGTAACGCAGTGATTCACTGGATCTGGTGACTGTGTTTTTTTGAATTTGATTGTCAGTGAAGTGGAGACTTTGGAGGTGATATTTTGGCATCACTGGAGAATGTGATCCTGCTGGCACAGGTGGCAGTCACTGGTATAAGCAACTCTATAAGGCTAAATCAAATAAAATAATCAGTAACATAACGCCAGTGCTATAATAATAAATTATATTATGATGATAGCTATAAGAAGTGTGTCTGAGCCACCATTCTCTAGTAAGGTCCGGAAGGTGCCCGTGTGCCATTGTTCTCCATTGTGTGCACTGACAGTGAACAAAGAACCTGCCAGCTGCAAAGCTTCTTAAAAAAGCACAAAATTTGATTCAAGATTTGAAAACAACACAGAACTTGAATAGAATATTTGATAATATCTTAATAAATGCTGTCCTTTGACAAAGCTCTTACCCCTTAGCTGGCCTCTGAATACTGTATTATCCTAGAATGAAAATAAGATTCAAGATAAAAACCAAAGAAAACAGGCTCTATTAGCACTAAAGGGCCTCTGTAGGTTTCCCTATCTGGGCCAGCCTCTTTGTATTTTCCTTCCTCAATGAGTTCCTGTCGGTTTATATTTCATCAGACGATATAAATTTAAGTCCTTACAATGTTCCTCCTCTCATTTCGCTCCTATCATTCATTATTTAACCCTGTAAAGCATTTTATGTCTTGCAAGGTGTCATGAAAAATAAAGTTGATTGGTATAAATATTGCATTAGGAAGTTTCTACATTTGTGACCTGGTTTTTGTTGCCCTACATCATAGGATGCTAAATATTAGTTTAGCTTTAGTGCCTGCACGGTGTAGCATTATGTACCTGTGTGTGCTTTAATTCAACTATACACCTAATGAAGTTTAAACTCTCAGTGTTGGTTCCTGTATGTTGGTTTCTGTACACCAGTGTGTGCGCATTGCAAGCTGGGCAGACTTTTTGTTTGCAGATTATTATTTGCCATAGCATCAGAAATTCCCCAGAGTGATGAGATTTTTAATTTAAAAAGAAAAAAAAGAATCATACAATTGGAAATGTAGTTTTACAAAATCCCTCCACCTGGTTTCATAGCTTTCTGTGGCAGCCAGTTCTCTATTTATCACTTGGCTTACCTGTTTCAGTTAGTTGAAGTAGTAGAAGTAAAGCATGAAATAACCTCAATTTGCATAACATTTATCCATTTCTTCTGGATGTCAGTTTTTACCAGATTTGATCTCCAAACTGCTAGATTTGTAATGTTTTATTTATGGTGTTTTACTGAGATGTGGAAACCTGATGGAGTTTTGATTTCTGTCTTTCTGCTTTGAATATGGAAATACTTCATCACTCTGGTTTTTCACCAAGGGTGAGATGACTAGCATCAGTAAGAGAGCAGGTCCTTGTGATTGACATTAAACGTGGTCTAGGCAGACTGTGCTATATGGAGACCTCTGTTATCTAAAGTGCCAGGTAGAGAGAACTATGTATTTGTAAGTGAAAGCATAAAATGGATTATACTGGAAAAATGTGGTGTGTAGGAGAGAGAGTAGAAAGTAAAGATTACCTTAGGTACTTGGAATGAGTCTTTCATCAGAGCCTTAGAATGAAAATCCAAAGATTTAAAAGGTAGTGTGGATTGAGGCCAATAACAACAGTTTATCGGTTTTAGTGGTCTTGAATTAATCTTAATGCAGAAAGAGAATTTCCAATAAATTAATCTTAAAATAGCAAAAAAACAACCCAGCAATATGGCTTACTTTATGTAAGATAAATAAAAGGAAGGAAAGCATTTCTTCTGGTAAGATGACAAGTATAGAATAATCCTGAAGATACCTTTATGCACAATGCTTTGGTTAAACAGCCTAAATATTTATGGAAATCACAGGCAGTAGGACTTCCATGCTGCTTTATTTCCAGATGAATGACATTTGAGTCATCAAAAGAAGAACATTAAACAGGGGTGTTTTTTTACAAAACTAATTTAAGCTCTAAGATGACCACTACACCATTCATGGGTGGGTCTGAGTGACCATGGTGGTGTAATTTTTCAGGGTATGTTCTTCATCAGAAGAAAATATCTTAAGTGGAAGTTAAAAAAAATACCTTTTTCCTATGATTCTCTCTCACAGAACAATGTTTAATAGGTCTTTGTAAGCTTTATCTTCCCTCAGAATTCCTGATTGTGCAGCATATGCGCAAGGATTTGGGAGATGGCAGTAGAGGTTGATTTGGAGGCTTTAGTTCCTCCCTGTCTTCAGCATCAGTGAGGAATGGGAGAAGTGGTTGAAAAACAAACATTTAAGAAAAAAAAAAATCTTTCTGATAGTTTTTTCCCAAACCTCTCTATGTTGTCCTCAAAAATTCTGGCTTTAATCAGGCTCTTTTTACTCATGGTGAGCAATCCCAGGTTTCCACAGCAGTGATATTGAAAGTATTTTTCTCAGTATTTGGAATAACCGTAGTTCAAACACAAGGGGTAGTTCATGGCTCAGAGGTATTGCAGTCAGGTTTATTGCAAACCTAACCAGCAATTGCAAACTGAGGACACCCAGCTCACTCTGGAAGGTTTTTGTAAGGGTAGTATGTTTTAGGGAGGTCAGGGAAGTCTTCTCCTCTCCCATATCTCAAAGCTTTCTTTCTGCATGCTTGTTGGGGGAGACCATTAGCTTTGAAAAACATTGCTGGAAGCGCTTACCTCTTATTTTTGCTCCCAATCTGGGGAAGGTTTCATCAAGAAAGCTTTTTCTTCTGTGCAGGTTCTCTTTATCTTATGAATATTTCAGCAGAATCTGTGCAAAAGAAAGGGGCTTTTTAGCTGAAAAGCATTCTTTGCTCTTCTGAACTGCACACCGTTTTCCTATTGTCTGAGCCGTAATTGTTCAGTGCCGCTGTTGTTTAGGGAGTAGGTTGCACACTCAGCATTCTCAGAGTTACAGATCTCTCCTTTTTCTCCTTTCCCTGGCAGCTCCACTTTTCTGACACAGCTGATTTTTGACTACAGTAGAGCCCATGATTTCAAAGCCACATTGTCCACAAGATCTCTGGTATGGCAGAGCACATGATTTTGTGGTCATCTTATTTTTGCTAAAATATCCATGTGGTAGAGTATGTTTGTGTGTGTTTGCATATCTGTGTCTCTAGGGACTGTCTATAAAGGGAAAAGTGTAGAAGAGCCAAAAAGAGAGACTGAGTATCTGGCATGGTGTCTCTAGAGATTCCCTCCTCTTCTATTAACCTTTCCACCACAACCACTTTTGTATTTCTCTTCTTAATTAGAATTTCGAGTGGAGCTATGGAAGGAGCGTATCTATCCCCCAGTTGATTCCTCCATCTGATTTGGCATCCAGAAATACGTTTCTTAGGAATTAATTATAATTGCTTTTGATGGAAAGCCAACTTTTTTCTTGTGTTAACTGTTAATTCTTAGCTTGTTTAACATGTGATTAAGTAACGATGATAAGCCTGAGTGCAGGCTCTCTGTGTGCTTGTGATTTGAATGGTTGTACTTTGTGTTCCAGGCTCAGTGTGGCTTGGTGGCTGTGGCACGTTAGCGGTCAGCACGGAGACGCGCGTTTTGGAGGGGCAAAGACGAGACTGTATACTGGGAGAGCTTTTTAGACCTGGAGGAGCTGAGAGGTTGATGAATGAACGGTTAAAACTACTGTTTTTAGGACTACCTGGCTCATTTTCAGTTCACTCCTAAAATGCCTCTCCCCAGCTGTATTCAGGTTAGGAAAGTTTAATGCTGTGGTCACTTCTTAGCAGGTACATTTGGCTGATGTGGGGACATGAGCACCTCGTTTCTTGTGGTGTTCCTCTGTCCTAGGGATGATGAGTAGCACCCAATTCCTGGGTTGGAGAAGCCTATTGCTACAGCCTCTGCTTTGGGGACTCATCATGACAGGCTGTGGGGTTTTTGTTTTCCTGCTTTTTCCTGTATGCCTTTTTAGACTGCCTGCTATTCCAGTTTCTGAGAGTAACCCCTCATGCTTGTAACTATGTTTTTATTCTTGCTCCTTCTCATGACAGCCAAAGATGTCATACAGGTTCTTCAAGACAGGTTAAAACATCTTTTAGACACTTTATAACTATGCCGTTGGATCTATTTGTGACTGTCAGTGAAAAGCCTTTACTGGGTTATTTTATTATGAAAACTGACTTTGTAAAAGGAGACTTGTAGCTGTCCAAGCACATTTCTTTGTCAAAATCACTGAGCTTAAGGTGAGGAAGTGCTTATCCTCCTGCCAGCCTTAAAGCCCATCTCAGTGCCAATCAATACAAGGGTTGTTTTCAGATGAGACAGACAGTTTGACAAAGTAGTGATGGTTGTGAGTAAAGAAGACAGAGGCTCTTCTCTAGCTCAGTCCGTGAAGCTGCATATAAGCTTTACATTGGAGAAGGTAGGTTCCCCCACCAGCCTCATCATAAATAGGCAAAAAGTAGGTCCTGTTGATGTCAAACACTCATTTGTGCTCTTAATTTATGCAACAGGATTTCTAGAGACACCTTGGGATGCAGAACGTAATGTGGGAGTTACATAAAATGCTGTGTGGGTAGCATTTGTGCATTTATAAAGGGCAAGTCCTTAGGAGGAGATGCTGCTGGGGGCAGGGGGTGAGGGGGGAATGCCGCACACCTGACTCCGATGGGCAAGCATTTGCCGAAAGCGCCAGCGCAAGTGCACAGCTGCAATTCCGCCAGGGCTTGGAGAGGGGCAGTGGGGGGTTGAGGGATTGCCACCTTTTCAGTCCAACGTGATTTCTTCTCAGCGAGGCACGAACCTATCTTGTTTTATTTCCCAGACTCCAAGCAGCCAAAGGAAGAGCCAGTTCATGAAGAAGAGACTTAAATGAGTAGGGAAATAAAAGAGGTTTTCAGACTCGATTAGCAACTTCCAGGGAAGCAATGAAGTTAAGAGTGCTGTCAGTTTGCATTCCATGATCAGCCATGCCAAAAAGCATTAATATGATGGATTTGGAATAAAATAAGTATTCTTAATAATTATTAATTCTCTCAACTTCATCTTCTCATTGGGAAATTTTGTCTAGAGTGCCTCGGTTCATCCTCAACGTCATCTCTGACCTGAGACCTCCTGAACTTGAGATAGAAATACAGATGGTAGGGGTTTTTGTCTCATGTTGCTATGGGTTTGTGCCTAGTTTTTACTGAAAGAGGATGACCTAGTTGTTTTTATCAACTTTTAACCTATCCAGGCAAGAAGTGTGCTCTTGGTGGAAGAGGTGAGGCCTGAGTATGGTGAGTTGTGCAGTGCTACCAGCCACAGCAGGTGATGAGATTGACAGGAGTGTTGTGGGGACTTTGAGTCCAGCTGAAAATGTGAGTTAAGATCTGGTAGTATTAGGTAATGTATGAAAATAGCGATATTCCATGAGAGCAAACTCAAGAGATGTTTTACCGTGGCTGGTAGCACATACATAGGCAAGAATCCATGTATAGGACACAGGTCATCTTGAGTGTCCTAGCTGTGAAGAGTGAGACAAGGACCACATTGCAGGAGGAAGGTTTATGATATTGCAGATATTTGTGCTTTTACAATAATGTTGGAGAGATGGTTAGAAAGCCATGCAAAATTACTGGAACTAGGATGTGACTAATTGCTAAATCCTATTAAACAGAAGTAGATTGATTTTTATGATCAGCAACCTGAACTAACTAAGTGTTTCCATAACTTTGCAGCGTATCTTCAAGGCAGTGAGAAAGAGTATTGAAAACATCATTTTTTATTCCCAATTTAGGCATTTGACATTTTTATCTGCATGCAGCAGGTTAGCAGAGGAAGGGCTGTGCAGGGCAGCACTTGCTTCATTCTGCCTGTGCTGGGAACATCATCCCTGTTGCACCCTCGGGGCCCCTCAGATATCAACTCCCCTGGCAATTGCTGTATCTGCTGTGCACACTCTGTTAGATGCCTCATTTGCACGTGTGCTGCTGGTTTATTTATTGTGGTGTAATTGCTTGCTGTGTTTGTACTGTTTTTCAAAGCTCTCGTAAATGATCCCACTCCACTCAGTCTGCCAACGGTAAATACTTATTCCAGTGTATTGTCTCTCACCTTGAAAGTTCTTTCTCTCTCTCTGAAGCAATTTGATTCCTGGCTCTGCTGTTCTTGATGATATTAACCACTTCAGCCCAGTAAGCTTTCCCGCTTTGGGAAGCCTCTCCTTTTTTGTGCTTATCTGTGCTTTACCCAGAACCTAGTGCCTCTTCACCCCCAAAGAGAAAACCTTCTCCTTGTCTCTCAGCCAATTCTGCCTATTTTTCTTTTTTTCAGTTTTATTCCTTAAAAAAACCCAAAACATCTAATTGGTCATGATGGTTATATTTCTCTCTATCTGTGGTCCCCATTTGTCTCCATCCAGTGCAAGAGAGATATTAAGAAGGAATCCCACATGTAAAATAGTATTTTAAGAGTTATATTGGTGAGAGCACTGATTATTCTGTTTTAATCATAGTTTTTGCTGTGTCACGCCTTGCCTCTTTTGCCTGACCAGCCTTTGGTCCCACAACTCTCTTCTGGCATCTAACCTGGGAAGTCTGATATCTTTTTCTCCTCCTCTCCTATCATGTCTCTTCTGTCTGGTTCCTGCTCTGGTGACATACTTTGCTTCACCACTTTCATACTGGGTTGAGTTTCATTTGTAATCACATACCTAGCACATCCCTTCAAGTCCCTCAAATAGCTGAGGGATTTTTTTAATTTCTTTTGTCTCTTCCTTGTCACTGAAGGTACTAATAAATAGCCTGGTAGTCAGGTCACTAACAACTCTTCCCTTCATCGCGCATCTCAGTGAACATCTTACCAGTCTTCCCAAAATGTTCATCTCTTCCTGTTTGGACTTTGGAGTCTGGTGTTCTCCTGATTTACAGCTTGCTTTTCCAACTCCCTTCATCATTCCCTACTGCCTAACTCCCTGTCATAATACTCATTGGCATTTTAAATATTCTCCTTTTCTAAAAGTTTTTTTTTTTTAAGTGTTTTGACTTTTATGTGCTCTCCCTCTGACTATCTTAGCTGCAGCTATCATTTCTGTAAGTGACTCCAAAGATCCTTTCAAAGCACACATGGTCCAGGGCTTGGTGCATCACAGCCTGGCCCCTATTTTTTTTTTTTTTTTTAACTATAAGAAGTAGGCGAGGTACATAGGTGTTTTTTATCAGTATGGGTACAAAATTTTGCGGAAGGCAGTAGTGTGATCTTTTACATTTTTTGTCTAAGGCACGCTTCATGTGAATGGAAAGGTGGGGCAGGGGAAAAGATCATTCTAATTTGCCACTAGGTAGCTGAGCTACAGTGTGCTGTAGTGATGGTTCTGTCTGAAAGAGTTTAATAACACAATTAAAGGCATTTTTGTTCTAAATGTCTGTTGGTGATAAGGAGATCGTTTCTCTCAAGTTAATAAATTTTAATTAAAACTGCATAGAGTGATGTAAAAATGGTGTTTTACTTGTAGTCACTGTCAGCTTTAAGTCAAAGAGAGAAATTTAACTGTTAGAGATGAGATGGAATTTTTCTTTTGAGTCTCCAAATTCATTACAGAAAAATTGAACTGAGACCTTTGGTGCAGGCTGATACGATGCAATAAGGAATTGCAGTAAAATTAAGAAAAGTCCAGCTTTCATTCAGCAACCTCCAGATAGGAGATGCTTTTTATTGACTCTTTCCTTTGGGAATGTGCTCATTACAGTAACCATCAAAATAGGAATCCTTCATCTGGAGGCACTGCTTATGTTTGCTATCTGGCTGTTTGGGGAATGAGATCTTTAATTAGTTCCGGATATAAAATATTACACAGAATTTCCCTCCAACTCTTCCTTTGTTGCTGGGGTCAGTAAGTGCAGCTCTGTTGTAATTGTGGTTGTAATGGTGTTGTCCTTGTCTAATCATAACACTCTTTTCCCCTATAAACTGTCAGGACATATTTTTCTATTCTGTAAATAGCACAAGAAATTGTATCCCAAGGTTGATAATAAATATCACCACTGAAAATGGGGATCAGGTCGACACATATATGATGATATGACTAGTGGAGAAGTTTCATAGCTGTCCTTACAGGAGACTTTTAAAACTAGAGGGTGAGATCTGGATTTTTTTCAGAGGCATGAGAGATTCAGCATTAATGTGAATGGCGTTGTGATTTCATGCAACATTTGCTTAGAGGTTATTGCTGTGGTCTTAATGGAAAATGAGGTAAATAGACTTCTCAGGACTGGTACGTGTTATGCCTCTGTGAGTGTAGTAAGTGCAGATGAAAGCGAATTGAAGGCATTGCTTCTTATAGCCTGACAGAGCTTAAACGAGGAGGAAGAGGGAGATTAGAATATACTGTACCTTGGTTAACCCAGATGCTGTATAAATCTAGTTTGTATTTTAAAACAGAAGATGTGAAAGGATGCTGTTTCTCTTTGAGAGATTCTGGTACCCCTCTCCCCAAACTGCAGGCACACGAGCCTCAGAGGACCAGCTGAGGAAGATGCAGTGGGAGGGCACAGCTCTTCCTCATGGCCAAGGAAAAGCAACTGCTGGTGCTTTGGGATAGAAATCCTTTTTTTCAGCTCTTTCATGTGAGACGCATGATGGACAAACCTCATTCTTCATGCTTTTGACTTGCTCCTCCTTCAGTCCCTAGTGACCTTTATTCACTGATCTTCGTGCCACCTCACTTAACCCTATTTTCTTTCTTGGCATCCCTTCAACTTTCAGTTCTGCCTTTGGGTCCCTGCACAGGGAAAACCCCACAATTTTCCAAGCATATCTGCGGCTGCCAGGCGCCCCTTTGCCTTTTCTCTCCTATCCAAGCTCCTTATTCCTCCTCTGTATTTTGGCTGCCTTCATCTTCCCACTGCCAACTCTCTCTTTCAGGGATTTTGCCCTCTCTACTCCACTGAGATTGCAGTTGACTAAACTCACAAATTATCACCTCCTGGCCAAATCCCAGAGTGTCATGCCTGTCCTTGGCCTTGACTTGTTTTCATATTCACTGCAGCTGACCCCTCTATCCCCTTCAATTCACTGTTTTCTCAATAGCCCTTGGCAGCTACAATTACTTCGAAGAATGGCTGGTGTCTCTTATCTCTGAAGTGTGTTGTTTAGCGACTTGTTGTTTAGCTGCCTTGGCAGCTGCATCTTCTCCATATCCCCCTCATCTTAGCATTTAGCAAGACTGCAGCCTCAGTTGCTTTCCTTCTCTCTTCCTGGTCCCAATTACTTAGAAATTTCATATTTTTCATTGCACCAGCTTCCTCCTCCATGCTGACTGATCAGAAGTAATACCCTTTAACCTAGAAATTTCCATTCCAGTTGGAATGAAAATTGCTATCTATTCCCAGACACCCCCTGCTAGTTCATTTGCAAGTTGCTGCAATCAGCTTGTGCATTATCCCTTCATGAAATTTCTATTTCTTTCATCTTGGGGGTGTGGGGGAGGAAGCAAAACTCGACTCTTTCTCTTTGACTGAGACTAAATAGGCCATTAAGGGTTATGGTAGGATTTTCTTTCTTCAGCACTTCCAGATGCCTTTGTGTATCTTCATCCTTAGTGGCAGGTTGGCCTAATGTTCTCTGGAGTTGATGTAGAATGGCTTTTGTCCTTTCACTTGGTTTCTGATTACTTCGGTCATACAAAATGCTGCTTGAAAATCAGTAACAGGGCACAGAGGTGACATTATATTCTAGAGGGTTCTTTCAGGTTAAACACAGCCTCTGCTTGCAAAGTCGTACAGTAGAGAATTAGGAAAAAAGATAAGTTCCAAGCAAGGTGGACAGGAAGTTTGTGCAAGAGGGAAGGCAAAGAAACAAAATTGCTAAGGAGATTTATTATAGTATTGATACTTCAATATAGATGCCACTTCAAGAAATGTCATCACGCACATGTAAGTTACACTCACTGGTAGGATTAAACTGTATGCATGAAATGTTGCTGGTGTAAAAAATGGTGTAAAAGATGACAGAACTGAGTCTGTGAACTGTGTCCCTGCTCTGTTTTCCAGAGCCCACATTGTTCAGAAAATGGGACCATCTGAAGTTCTTTTTAAATACTTGATTTTGCTAAGGGTTTACCTCCGTGGTGTTACTTACAGACTTCCAGCAATTCTCAGAATCTAATCATTTTACTGCTGCAGTAACAATGCATATTGTAGAGATTGTTGGATAATAATGACAATAAAAAGTAATTTCAGCATTGTATTCAGTTTATGAATGGCTGTAACATAGTAGCTTAATATTGCTTCTCTGCTGGAAACCATGTAAATGCCTGATTATGTATACCTATTAAAAACCCCTGGAATTATTTATAGCAGAAATAAAAACAAAGCATCTGTTTGTCACCAGGGAAAACACTCCCTGCACTGTGCTATGATAGGCCATCCATGTATTGAGATTTCTGGAGTCCCCAGTTCTTTAATCACCTGAGTTAATAGCCTGCGCCGTTAGACAGCCTGAGCTCGAGGGAGGCTTCCCCTCCACAGAGCAATGCTGTGCGGTGAGGCGTGTTTGCCCACTTTCGTAAAACTTGATCCAGTTTTGCCCATCGAGCAGCTGAACATGTGTTGTAGTAAATTTGCACAGTCAGTTAAACTGAAGATGCGCTGGTTAATAATGTGGGAATTTTATACGGTTCTTCTGTTCAGTCGGGATGTCAGTGCCAAAGTTAGTAATGTGTGTGCGTGTTTGTTTTGCCTTTTTTAGGCTTGTTTTGTCTGGCTGTTGTAAGAATTAGCAGATGTTTAATTTGATTCATGATGCTGGATGTCACATCCTGGAACTGGTGTTTTAATTAGGTGGCACCAGATGCTTGTTTGGTAGCGAGTGAGTAGAGGCACGCTCATGCTGGGAATGCCAATGTCATTGCAATACCATTACTGCTTCCCCTCTCATTTCGCCCTCAAATGGTGTCCTCTGCAGTGAGCATCCACAGTCTCTCCTCATTCTCAACCTCTGCTTTACTTCCAGGTTATACCTTCAAGTCCCTTGCAAGGAACATTCCTTCAGAGCTTTGTTTGCATGTCCCAGTGCATTGCTTAAAACTTACTGACCAGCCAGAGTAATGCCTTTGTGTCTTCCCAGGATCTTCCCTGGTAGTGTTCAGGATCAGAAACCTTGATACCACAATTCCTCTTGGCATTACAAGTTGAGATTAAAGGAAAGTCTGTGCTGCCTTTCACTGGCATGGTCACAGTTCCAGTTAACAGAGATCCTTTCAGCCAGCTTGTTCCTGTGACAGTAGCTATTCAGACATAAGCTTTTGAGCGTCAGTGGGTGACATAGTCTTGAGGTAGGATTCATTGTGGCCATCACACATCCAGATACTAGGAGACAGCAGCAGTAATTCCAGCATACTGTGTATCTTATAAATGACTGTAATATAAAGTTTAATAATCTGCTCAGCTGGGAGCCATATAAATACCTGATTGTTGTTCTGTGTGGAAATGGCACCTGTAACATAGCAAAATATGGTTCATTGGTTCTGTTTGGGGAGACTCTACTGCAAAACAGAGAAGCACAGGTTTGCCAGTCACCTTTCAGAAAGTAACAGCAGCCCATATTTCTTGCCCCTGACTGCCTCTAGACATTTCCTTGTAATGCTGCAACCTCATCAGATACCTTTTTCAACTTTGGACTGACCCTGGGAGTGTCTGGGGAGATGCCTGGCACTCACTGGCTGTGCTGCTGCTGGGCAGCCTTCGGGCATGGCCAGCCTAGTGCTGTCCAGTTAGCCCGCTCCTGGCCTGACTAGCACCAGTTGCAGTCTACAAGTACCAAGCACTGACCTGCAGTTAAAGACATCTGGGTATGTCAGCACCATTTGCAGTTTGCACCCCTGGAGTATGAAGTAGGAGTGTGCTCCACTCAGGCATTTTGGCTATGGAGCTTTCCAGCCTAGTCTCTGGTATGATGGTTTTGAATGACAAATTTCCTCTTGTTTGCCATCAGGATCTCAGTGAATTTGTGTTTTACTTAGTGTCACTGGTGCAAACGTTTAATCGTTTAGAATAAGTATGAAGTGATTCATCTGTTTATTTTGAGAAGTTGAATGCCTGACCACAGTATGTTTTCTTACATTTTACAATTTAATAGTAGGCTGGGGTGCTGTATTAATTTTACTTTACTGCTCCAGAGGCTAAGATATGGCTGTTTGGTTCTCTCCTGCTTTAGCTTAGCAGTGCTCTGTGATATTATGATGACTGCTTGGTAGCTGGAGCTTTACTCTTTCCCTTCTTTATTTCTGACTGATGCTGGGCTTACCCCTCTGTTAAATAGGTGCAGAAGCACCTGGCTACTGGTTGTTTAATAATGTTTGTCAAGAGCTCCTGAAGTGATGTTATATAAAGTCTAACTATTTTCTAAAGAATGCCATCTTTCAAAAATTCCTGTACACTGGATCTTGAGAGAGAGAGAGAGAGAGAGAGAGAGAGTTTGATTGCAAACTGTCACATATAAAACTGAAAGTATAAAATGACTGACTGCTGAAAGCTGTTCTATATATTTTCTTCCCACTGGCCCTGTTACCCTGTATTCTTCTAGGGTCAAGACAAATATAATTCCATTCTGTAGCAGTAAAAGCAAATAAAACCAAGGATGATGATATTTTTTATTGGAGTGTTGGTCCTGACCACAGTATGTTTATAAGGTAAACTCAAGTTTAATGGAACAGATTTACCTGTTCAAGAATCAAGTTTTGAACTGCACTTTCCCAAGCAAGCTTTCCTGAAGAAGCCAGTACCTATCAAGCGTGCTGTCATAGTTTTAGTCCTCAGCACTGGACAAGTGGACATGCTGCATTTCAATTAAGAATGGAAGATAAATGGATGGCAGTAAATGGAGGTCATGGGTTAGAAGCATTTAATGGAAGAAATGGAAATGAAAATTGGAAAACAATCTAAGGGATCTTGAGAAGATAAGAGGAAAGGAAACTCAATTAGAGGGACCATGCTTCTGCTCGTGGATCAGGGATTGTTTGATAGGGTTTATTGCTTTCACAATCAGCAAAGTTGCATTATAAATAAATAATTACATTCTATTTTATGATTTGCTCAAACTGATGCATTTCAAACAGTGAAAATGTAATCTCCATTTCAGAATGGTATATAAATAGACAAATAGACTTTTCATAAGTGGAGCCTATCACTTAGCCCTAGGCAAAGCCCACACTGGTATTACTGAGTGTTTAAGAACTTAAAGCATAAAATACAAGTATATTTTTAAAAGCTGAAATACTCACAAATCAGATTCAAATGCTAACTGTTTATGAAAGCTTACAATGATATATGTAACTGCATACAGTGACAGATTTGTAAGGCAGTCCATGCAGAGAAAGAATCCTAAGCATTTATGTCTGGCCATTTACAGAAAAGAAAATAAATCATCTTTCCTTTTTCCCTCTTTCTTTTGGAATATATGTGTCTGTGAGTGTGTATGTACATGTGTTTTTATACATACCATACCTGTCTGTGCGTGTATACATTTCATCGTGATGATTAAGTGTGATAAAGTGATAGAAGCTGCTGCGGTGCATAATGAGCACATAAGTGTTGTGTCCACAGCAAAGCCCTTATTATTTGTGTCTTATTTCATTAGGGCTCATGCTTGTACTTACCCTCAAGGGATCACACAGCATATATCAGTACTGCAACATTTCATTATTTACTTTATCAGGACGCTCACTTTCCCTGTCTCTTTAGGGAGCTTAGTTCACCTCATCATAAAACACTTCAGAATTGAGCTGCTGCAGTTTATGTGCGTGTGCATACACAATACCCAGGGAAGGCAGTGCTTATTCCTGCAGACCGCATCTGAGCCCTGCCCTGAATAGCAAGGGAACACCTGGGTAGGTGCTGAAGTCTCGGCACCTCTTTAGTGACAGGCTGCCCACTTAGCTTCCCAGTGACGTGAGTAGAGCCACAATATCTCCTGGAACTGTGAACAGGTAAAGCTGGTAGAAGTGCCATGACTTTGGAAGACTCTAGTGGGCTAAGGGCTGACCTTTATGTCTCGCATGAAAGGTTATACTTTGGAGTGCAGCAGCCAGAGCACATTTATTTGCTTCTCTCTCTTCAGAGACGAAAGGAAGCACCCACAGAGTCACTGGCACTGTTCCCAGGAATAACAATAGAGTTGTCTGAGTCAAGGCTTTTATTGTACAGCTCTCATTTGCCACAGTCCCTTGTGTATCTCATTTTTCTTCTCCCTTCTGTTTCCTCGTCTGAAAAAAAATATCCTACCTGTGGAAGATTTTTGAAGATAAATATAAGACTAGTGCTTCCCCAAGATTAAAAAACTGGTGCTTTCCACCAGTGTACTCCGGCATATTCCCATATACTCTTTGAACTTTGGATTTATTGTCACCCACAGTATGGAGAGTGAAACAAAAGTGTGATTATGGTTTGCTTGTGCAGGGTCTGCTCTAGGTTTGATGTTACAGTTCCATTTCCTGTATGAAAGGTAGAAAATTAAACTTCTGACTATCTCAATGATCATGTGCAGTTTTTCCTGTGGAGGTACCGTGAGGTTGCTCAAGGGGATTTGGAAAAAATCCAACATGGAAATGAATCCTGGTTATTTCACTTCTTGCAGTCATAGATAGGGCTGTAGGTGAGATGCCTTCAATACAAAACTTGTAGCTGTCTCTAAGACTTTACTATTAGAAATATGCTTAGAAGCATCTGGGGTTGCACTTAGCAATTTTTGTGGATATTTGTTCCATACTAAGAGAGAGTCAGCTTTTTTTTTTAATTGTGAGAAGTCTTTGAAGACTGATGGGAGTTTTTGGTGAAAGGTTGCATGCTGGTGGGGTAGTTAGTTACTGGGAGATCAGAAAAGGAGCTTCAAGAGAGTTGAGAGGACATCATGCCATCTTCATACAAAATAAGCATATTAAACAAACCCCACAGACTTAAGGAAGATGGGTTTTGGTGTGAAGTGGTGGGTATCAACTTTTCAGCTATCAGTTACCAGCTATCCACAGGGGGTTGTGGCCCTGCTTGGTAAAATCCAGAATGACAGTGTTAGTGAAAACATGATTTCCCTGCAGGGGTTCAGCATCTATGCAAAAAAGGTGTCTCATGGGGACTGCTTTGTGGAGGGTAATTTCCCATTAGTGAAATAGGTCTGGGGTGTTAGAACCATTCTTGTTCTTAGAAGTGCTACCAGAGACATCTTGTGCGTGTTCAACAAGGGAATAGGATCTCCTGCCTTTTCTGAAGCAAACAGAAGAAAAGCTCCTGATCTTCTCAATGTCAGCAGGGGATCTGAACAAAACTTTGGCCTCCAGGCAACCCTCTTGAATTTTTTTCTGCTGCAGTCACTGAAACTTCTGCCCAGAGCGGAAGCAGCAGCTTGAGGTGTTTTTACTTGCTCTGGATAAGAAGGATGAAAGGCGGTGAGTCGCTTGCTCAGCCTCTCTAGAGAAGAGAGGATAGAGTACACCTAAAAGCATACTTAAGAAAAACTGAAATGCTTTGCTTACGGGCAATTTAAAGCAGTAGTACTGATCCAAACCAAGTCACCTTTTTTTTATTTTAATGTGCTTACCGTGCAGTACCTTGGCGCCTGGTACACAAAACCAGTGTGATATACAGGAAAAACTTTCATTTTATGGACCTGAGAAAAGTCCAGATAAAACTTCAGGTATCAATGCATCCATTCTGCATTTCACAATGAAATGCAAAGTGTCTTCTTTGCAAAACAGAAATATTCTGCTACAATATTGATGAAGTCTGTACTGCCCTTACCACTGGAAATTTCACTCAGAGAAACAAAGGAACAATTGATTGTTCTCACAAAGCCACAAAGTTGCCTGTCTGAGAGCATCTTCTGATCTGAGACCAAGCTATTCGCTGTCAGCCATCCCTGCAGTGTCTCCCACCTGGTGCTCTGCCCAGATAGGAGCAGTGAGCATTGCTCCAGCCTCACCAGCCGTCACATCCAGCACTTGTGCTGCTTCTGATGCATATCTCTAGAACAGGCTCTTCAGTTTCTTGCATGCCCTCGTACATGAAGCAAGAAGATACCAGGAGCTTATTTTTTTCTTTAAGTGTGTTTTCTGCCCATTGGGGCATTGGCAATGCAGCTGTTGGGACAGCATAAAATGACCATGGGAGTGGAGCTGGGCCTGTTGGGAGCACTGCAGCAGCGCAACATCACCCAGTGAACCTCTTCTTTACCAAGCTCCTTGGAGAAAACAGCTGCACAGTGTTCACAGATCTGTAGTGCTTAAAACCAGAAAAAAAAACCAGATAATTTGATCTCATCCCTTTTATATCTCTGTCTATTCTATATCAGTTTTATATGTCTTTACCAAATGATCCTTCTCTAACTAAACCATAGCATACATTTGCTGTGAAATATTTCTCCCTCAACAGTTTGTAGTTCTCATTTGCAGATGTCTGAGATTATTCTAGGAATTAATCATCTGCTTTAAAAAAAAAAAAAAAAAAAAGGTATCAAGCTGATTGCTAATTTTATTTTTCTTGGCTTCAGTTTCCAATCATTAGATGTTATTCCACCTTATTTTGTTAGATTAAAGAGCCCTTTGCTTCCCAGTAATATTTCCCCATGAACCTTACATGGATTTTTCTAATCAAGTTGCCTCTTCATCTTCTTTTTAATAAGCTTAGCAGATTGAAATCTTAAACTCCCTTACTGTAAATCATTGTCGCTGCTCCTCAGATTGGTTTTGGAGCCTTTTTTTAATCATCTTCTCCAATTTTTTTGACATGCTTTGTAAAACAGACTCCAGAGTCATGCATGGTATGTCTGAGAAAAGGAAACATGGACAGGTTAAATGATGCTCCAGTGCTGGCTTTGTGCATCACATTCCTCTTTCCTGCTGTCTTTATGTTCAGGGGCAGCATGGCTATTAAGCCATTTCAGAGGTACTGTTCCACTCCTTTTTGACTGCTCCTCTGGGTTAATGTTTGGATAGAGAGATAAAGGCAGATTCCAGGGTAATGTTACTTCTTTTTTCATAGGGTTGCTCATTTGCTTTAGGCCAAAATAAACAAGTAAGAACGACAGAGTAGGGGAGTGAGTGGGAAGATGGCTATTTTTCCAGAACAATATATATACTGTTTTCAGTACAATGTATATAACTGGAAAGATAATGTATATAACTGAAAAGGGAAAGACATTTTCTAGCTGGAATATCCCAATACTTCCCTGTCTGCTCTGGCTAACCATCCTGGGCCAGCACTGCTCAGTATGCAGGGTCACTTGCTCTCCAGGGCAGCCTTCCCCAGCAACCAGGCTCCCAGGCAGAGCTGCCTCTGCTTCCCTCCACCCCCCTCCCACTGGTACAAAACACCTGAAGCAGATTGGCACAGATTTTGCAGAAGGGCTCCCAAAGCAAGGTCTTGTACTGTAGGAAGTGCAAAAGATGCAGATCTTTCTATAAAGGAAGAGGACCCTGTACAGAAGTCCCTTGCCAGGACTTTTATCAGAATCCTTTTGAGCATCCTTTGCCTTTTTTCTCCATCTTTTCTTTCTGCTACAGCTTTGCTGCTCTTATGATCTTATTTCTAAAATAACTAGGAGCAAACCCTTCTTTTTAAAATAGCTTCCCAGTCCTCCAGGCAGAGGACACATGAGTCGGACTTTGATCTCTTTATTAATCTACTAAAGAGGATGTGTGAAAAATCTGGGTTACTCTGGGCATTAGCCAGACCCTTTGAGAAAAAATGCCTCCATTCAAACAGATTATTATTGAGATTATTATTATTAATAGATTTCATCCTTGGTGAGGATTTCTGCTGGTACCATTCCCACATTTGGTTTGTTTGGGAAGGCTGCGGAGGTGGGCAGAAGGCATGCAAGGGTTTTGCAATCCCAGAAGTGCTCAGAAAATAAGGCAGAACTTGTAATTTGCTGTAGGGACAAACAGATTCAGAGGGGGAAAAATACATACAGAGAGGCTGTAATAATGAAGAGAGTTCCCAGTTTGTAATTCCTGTGTGGCTAGAAATGCAGCACCCACAAGTGCTTTAAAAAAAGAGAAAAAAAAACCTTCAGTCTGTAGAGTGAAATTATACCATCAGTGGTTGTCCTGAGTTACATTAAGAATGTATTCCCACAGCAGATCTTCCTGCAAGATTTTGTGAAAGTTTGAAGTATCTAAATTTTACATGACACCTGCCACAGCCACAAAATTGTGCTTTTTGTTTGTTTTTCTTGCCCCTTTAGCTGAAAAGTTGAGCCTGTGCCTTTCCAGGGAATAGCACAAACTTCACTCAGTACATAGGCATTGTATTCTGCTGTGCCTCTGAGACCAAAGAGAAAGGTGGATCTACCACCACTAAAAGGATGCCAGTAGCAGCCCAGATTCCTAAAAGTTGAACAGTATGGCTCAAGCCATGAAAAATCTCTTTTGTCAGAGCAGCATCACGGTTTGCCCCGTTGTTCTCAAGCACTTGGAGCGAGTAGGGGATGGAATGTGGCAGCAGTTTAGTCTTCCGTGGGGCTTCATGACTCCTCTCAGCCAGGTTTTACTGCTGAGTTTTATTGCATTGTCTGGCAGTGATGGAGTGTATTAAGCTTTGACAGAGGTTATTCATAAATGAGAGGTTTCTTTCATGTATTTGTGCTTTTGAAGGCAGTTTGTTTCTTCCAGAGTTGTCCTTTCTGTAATTTTTGTTTATCCATATAAGATTCCCCCCCCCAAGCAAAAGATATTAAAGCAAGATGAATATGGATATTTTTTTAAAATAAGTAGAGGGATGTGATGGAAGACACAAAAATGGTAATAAAGCTTAGTCAGGTAAAAATGTTGGCACATTTTATTTCATTTAATTCATAAGTGGAAGAAGATAGAGAATTTATTTGACTAAGCCTCTGGTTCAGTGTCTTGATGATATGTTTGGAAAATTGCTCTGCCATTGATGTGTAAGTGACCTTGAAGACGTCATATTTAACTGATAGCTCATTTTGATGTGAAGTTGTGAGCCTCCCCCCGGCCTCAAATAAAGCAAGCAAAGGAACTCAGCATTGAATTTAAATCATTTCAAGGTAAAGAGGGAAGAAACTCTCCTCAAAACTCAAAATATAAATAGCCTGGAAGGTCAGGCACCTAATCTGAGATGTGCCTCTGTTTCAGTGCCATTAAGATGCTGCTTCACTGGGAAGTTTGCCCTCGTGGCAGCAGTTCCCCACCCCTGGTGTCAGCCTTGGGACACCTGGGAAGATGTGATCTGACTCCAGAGAAAACTCAGTCCTTATGGTGGGTGGCACTGCCAATTCAATATGCAGCATTCACCCTTGGAATCTCATCGTTCCTGTATATATAAATATTATATAAATACTAATGCATTCATAAATACTAATGTATTCATATATGATTATTAAAAACTAAAATACACTTTAAAATAATTATTTTTGTTTGAGAGGGCCATGGTGAGACCTGAACATGACTACTACCTTTAGTTTGTTGAACTTCCCCTCTACTTGTAGTAAATGAGGTTACTTTTATGTTTTGCAGCCTGAGGCAGGGCTGACCAGGATTCCTGCTCAGGCAGGACACCTTACCTAGCCTGCTGTCGAGGTCATGCCAGTGTAAGCTGTGCTCATGGGCTGTACCTGATTTTATGGCCCTGCCAGAACACTTTGCAGCTGCACTTTGCATTTGGGTTGCACAAGTATCCCTGACTTTGGCTGGGCCAGCACCTCAGAGGTCAGAAGAATCACAGAATCATTAAGGTTGGAAAAGACCAACATCTCCAGCCGTTAAAATTTGGGAGTTTCCATATGCACCTGTCATGTGCACCTGCATTTCAACCCAGCTGGCCATGTTTGATCTAAACCATTGCCTGGTGGTGGTTTCCTCTGTGAGCAGGAGTGGTTGCCAGCCCCTCTGTGAACTGGTGCTCTGCTCACAGCAGCAGCAGTGCTCCCTCCTTTGGGAAGAGCCAACAACTTGAACTTGCCTCTGAAGCACGTGGTAGCATGGCGTCTGCAACCAGAGTTGTAAACTGTACATTATTTGCCTACTTATCTATTGAATGCAGATATATTACATTTGTTAACATGGTGAGTCGTCCTTGTCATGATTCTGGCTGGTTGTGATGGTCATGATATTGTGTGTAATATCATGGTGAAATGTTTATTTGCAGACTGATTTGGTGTTGTTGGAAGTAGCATTGCTGAGATTTGGCTTTCTAATTCTCTTTTACTGCTCTGGGAACTCAGATGTGCTATTCACCACAGAAACTGCACTTTGAGGTAACTGTAAATTTGTACATTCAAAACATCAGTAAAAAAGAGAAAATCAGAAGTTAAGCCCTAGACAGGAATGCAACCTGTCTTGCATTGTCTGACAAGAGCAGTTTATGATACATGTTTTGTATTTGAACCAGACATAAGAATATTAGGAAGTTGTAGGTATGTATAGCATCACAAAATTAATATTGCTTTTGGACTCATTCCTTGGCATGATCTAATCTCCATTTAAGTCAGTGGAGATTTTTCTTCTTGCTTCAGTAGGAACTGAGTTTGTGTTTTAATACGCAGTAAAGCCTACAAAATTTGTGCAATAAAATAAAAGCAGGAGGGCACACTTTGCACAGTGGGGGGGCCTTAAATGAAGGCGTTGAAACAGCGTTTAATCACCAGAGTAAGGAGGCAGGGTCTCAAAGCTGCCGGCTGCGAGCCGTGGGGGGGTGAGCGATAGGTCTCCTTCATGCTCCGCTTGCGTTTGTGGCTGATGTGATACCGCTGCCTGCGTTCAGAACTGGCCCTGGCTATTTATGCCTTGAGAAGGCTTTGAAAAGGGGTGAATATAATCTGTGGTTTATTCTGATTCCCACTGGCTTCGGTGGCCCCAGTGTGCTGATTCGGTCTGGCATTGGCGCTCAGGTTCGTTCTTCCTTATGCTAAAACTGTTTAATCCTTCGAGTTATATCTACAATTTACCCTTTAATGGAAATAATTATTAAAATATCTCCCAAAAGATGTATGCACTCTGCTTTCATGCACACAGAACTGTTCTATGTGAAGGACCTAAATAGAAAAAAAACCAAAACAATGGGTTAGGTATAATGTTAGTTTTCTTGAAATCATAAATATTCTTCCTTAATTGGGTGTGAAATTCCTGTCTACACATCATGACATTTTGGTTGATTTTACATTCACTGGTTTGATGAATAATGGGCTTGCAACATTTTTTAAACTTTCCCTGCCTACAATAGCTCTCCACTAAGTGTCCTTCAAAAATTACATCTCTGCTCAATGCAAGGAATCTGAATTAGCTCCGACATTTGCATTTAGGTTCACAAATCTTTCCATGGCTCCCCTGTGCACTGATGTGTGGGGGAAGGATCCAGCCTGATCTTGGGGGAGCGCAGGTAGGCAGATGTAGAGCCTTCATCTTAGTGCAACCGGAAGAGGTATGTAAGTTCTTTCTTCACCCTCTGTATTTTAGATAGGAAAAAAAAATCAAAACTCATTATTCAACTGTTTTCTTCTCAAGCTACTTTTATTTATTACTTTTTTCTCAGCAAAGCAGTGTTAACGAGGACCTTTGGCTGACAGCTCGGTGACAACCAAGGTGTTGTGTTTACTGCCAGGAGACTCACAGAGTCTTTGATAAAGGATCATGAATAATTAGTAGCATTTTCGAATAAGTGATTTTTCTGTTTCTTCCTTTGAGGGATATAACAGCCCTTAGTACTTCACTGTTAGTCGGCATTCCTGATGGCATCATTTCTGTCATTTTAATTTGGGGACAAACCAGCTTCTGCTTTGTAGCTGGTTTGCACTGAGCCCCTTTGTTTGGAAGCTGGAGGATGGAGAGGCAGATGAGGGCTCTAGAAATGTTTTTTTTTCTAGCATTTCATGGCAGAAGCTGACATGGCCCTTGGGCATATTGAGTGAGTTTGCTGGCATCCTAGGGTCTGGAGTCAGGAAGGTGCATGCATTACCCTTAGTGCTTCACTCACCCTTGAAGTTATATATTTTTAAGTGACTTTAACCACTAAATCTAGCATTTGCACCAGTAAGGAAATGGCTTTGGATGGGAATGGGCATGTTGCAGCTGGCAGCTGGGAGTATCTGGGAATGTTTCTGTAATGTCACTTCCATCCTGTGCTGCAGCTTGTAATGAGGCATATTCTGCTTTTGCTGCCTCCCACTCCTCCTGCCCACCTCTACGACCGCTCCTGGGCCAGGCTCTGGAAATAAGTGGGCCCTTCACCTTACCTAACCTCTCCTGATTTCCCAGTCTGAGATGCACATTTGTGCAATTAGCTCATACTCCTGGAAAGGGTTGAGGAGAATAAGCAACATCTTTTGTCACTGAGACTCTTCTCAATTGATAGCTGATGCAGTATGTCCCCCTGCAAAACCAGTGCAGTATTTTGAAAAGGAGAGAACTATGTATTTTTATGTGGCATTTCTGTGTGATTGTTTCTGGAAGAGTAGCAGATACTTCTAAGTCAGTCTTCTTTCCCCATATCTTGTTCATCGTTTGCTCAGGGTGCTTGTACTGGCAACTTTTATAACATGCATTACTAACTCAGCAAAATCACATTCTACATTAGTTTCTGCAGCTAAGCCAATAACTTGGGTAGAAGAATAGGTTCTATTGTCTTGTCTCAGTACCAAGGTGTCAACTGATGGGAGATTGTGGCCTGTCCCTGAAAAGCAGTTGCTCCTGCCAGATATCCTCCTTGTTGAATATTTGCACTCCCCTTTTTCTGCCATTGACTTCCAGCCATCAGACCTCAGTTTGCTTTTCTCAGCTAGATTAAAGAGCTTTGTTACTCTCTTTTGACTTTTCCATGCACAGCTTCTTACAGACCACCAAGTTGTCTTTTAATCTTGCCTTGAAAAAACTAAACAGAATTGAACTCCTTTCAATGTTTGTGCTATTGAGGGTATTCATGAAGGATGATCTGACTTTTAGGAGGAACGTATGTGTGTAGCAGATATCCATGGCGATGGGCACCTATGTAAACAGCCAGGCTGACAGCTCCAGTAAACATTCTCTTAAAGAGCTGTGGCAGGTCCATCCATCACGCTACCTATATACACAGTACTGTCAAATATGTAAAGTAAACAAACAGGGGGCAAAAAAGAGGTGATGAAAGAAATAATGCTTTTCTCTAATCCCTTTTTGTTTTAAGAGCCTCTCAGGTTTCTCATCGTGATAGTAAACACATGACTTTCAGATATTTCTTGGGTGGACCGCATCATTTGAAGTGGTCTGGTGACAGATGTACAGCAAATCAGTGGAAGAGGAAAGAGGGAAATCCAGTTTGCCAATCTTCATCCACTCATTATGTTTTTTGTTGGTTTTTTTTTAACCTTCGTCCTTCATAATGCTGTGTTTCATTGTGTCCAGTTGCAGGAGCCATACAGAAAACATTATCCCATTTTTTTTCAGGGAAAGAGGGAAAACAAGCCTTAAAGAGAAACAAGCACACAACCTTCACATTGCTGGCACGTTGCCAAGCCAAGGGCTGCACCTAATCTACATATAAATGTGCTGAGGATTTTAATCAGCAACTAACGCACTCTGTTGTTATTTTTCACTTAGAGTGTTTGTAATGCATGCGGTGTTTGGCAAATTGTGTGGGGCATATATACTTGGAGGAATGCAGTGGCAAGCATATGGGTGGCACTGCTTTTTAGATTGTTGGCTGGCTTTATTCCTGAGGCTGCCCTGGGCCTCAGGTAGTGCTGGCTCCAGGCCTTCAGGGATAATGCAAAATCCAGCCGAGGGCGACATAAAGAGCTGGCTCACAGATGTGTGGTTGGATTTCAGCTGTCTCATGTAAAAACGCAGTAGTGCCTCCATGGTGTAGCATCCCAGTGGATGACAGCATCTGTTTTATCTGTCTTGTTCAGAAATGTGTCCACAAAATCTTGGAACTTTTTGGTATTTAGTCCCTTTGAAATTTTCATGATTTCTGCTGGTGTTTCTTCTTGATTTGTTTAGTTCAGGCATCATTACTCTGTTCACATTTCTCTTTTAATTAACGAGCATCTGGAAAGAGTGCACCACAAAATTCGTCCAAGAAGAGCCCTTAGAGCTGCTCCCAAAGGCCTCTCATCCCTTCTGCTCTCCTGGTCCTGAAAACCAAATTCTGTCTTTCTGTAGTATCTCTTAATATCTATGAGCTTTGAAGTAAGCAGTGTGTTTTCTGAATTCATTGTGATTTTATCCAAGGATGTTTCCCGCCTTTCTCTCAGCTAAAGTGAGTGAGACCCTCTGTGGACTGCCCAAGGAATATTTTGCAGCTCCTGATGTCAGCTCTGTCAGCCTCTGTGCATTCATGCCATAGTGATGAAGAAGCAGTGTTGATGACCAAATATTGTCATTAGTCTCAAGGGCTGACACCTCGTCTGAAGCTGGCATTTGACATCCCTCTGGAAGGATGTCATCCACACCTGTGTGGAGTGATCCATGAAATATTTGGGCACCTTTTGTATTCTTGTGGCTACTGCCTTTATATCCATATGTGGGTGTACAGCAAGGAGGCATTTTGTGCAGAACATTCAAGAGCACGGTAGAAGGTATTCTCAGGGTGATGGAAGGATTTCCATTTGGAAAACCTGAAAGTGAACAAAAGCCTTCTTATTTATCAAGCTGCTGTGTGGTGTTGACAGGTGAAATGACAAGACTTATTGAGGAAAAGGGATTAATTGTATCTGGGACCTTTTAATAAATCAAAAGTAAAAGTAAGAACCAGTGTAGCAGACCTGTTGGCAGTAGCTAATGCTTGTTCAATGATCCTTCTCTTCTGAAATACAGAAATGAAAAGTAACTGTTGCCAGGAGTTATAAAATGAAGGAATGACTCAGAAAATAGATTTATTATCACCTCAGTATCGGTGAAATTCAGCTTCATAAACATAGGTTAATCTGCTAAAACCCTCTGTGCTGTCACTGGGGGAGAATCCAATTTATTTCAAATTTTGTTTAAAGATGTAAAATAATTCTTCTTGTCTTCTGAATAAATCGTCATCTCTAGTATCACAGGTATTAATCTCTTTTTTTCCTCATTCTTTCCTATGTGTATTTATTTTATTTATTTATTTCTATGGATTGTTATGGGGTCTTCTCACCCCTGCAGTGTAATTTCCCTTCTGGACTTGCAGGCTTTTTTCATCACAGTTCACCATATATTTCACCCATGTTTCTACAGAAACTCATTACATAGCACAGGCTGCTGCCAACAAGAATATTTAGAATACACTCTGCCTTTGTCTTCCAGTGCTGCCCTGCTCACCTACAATGGGTGAATAATACATCTGAGCAAGAAGGACGTGGTTCTGAAGTTACTACGAAATGATCTAAGCCCATACATGACCAGAATCAGTGCTGCTCCTTTCCCCTTCCTCTCGTATATGGCTGATCAAATGCTAGGAGTATACTTGTCAGTTCACACTAGCATTAAAAGACGTTTAAAAAAAAATCCAAAACTTGAAAAAAAATTGTGTAATAATAAAAAAAAATAGTATCTTATAAGACGAGAGCAAATACATGTGGCATCTCTGTGACTGTGTGGTTGGGTTCTGTGCTACCTTGAAAACTTTTCTAAGACTTCAAGCTGTCATGGAAACAGTGCAATCAGATCCTTAAAAAAAATCTCAAAGCCAAAAAGACACACGTGTCTTTTATTAGTGCTGACCTCAGAGCAGTTCTGTCCTCAATTATTAACTTATAATTTTGTTCTAAATAGCATCAAACACATCTGAGACTAAATTCAGGTTTCTTGTGTTCCTGTTTTGCCTGCAATTTCTCCATCATTTTCCATCTACTAATGACATTATTCGATGGTTTGCAAACTGTCCTTTTGAGTATTTCTTAAGCTTGAGATCCACTGCATTAGTGTGTCTCTCAAGATTTAACAATACTGTATTAGGAGATTAAAATGTCCTTGATATATGTATCACAGAACGGGTGAGAAAGTGCATTTGCTTATTTTGATGCTGGTGTGATTTTGTGTGTGGTAGTGGTGTATTTGTTCCTCTGTGCACTCGTGGTCAGTGCTTAAGCCAGTGAAGGTTTGGACTGTGTCAATATAAGCAAGTCTTAGAGTGGTAGAGTTTCTGGTTTATCATAGAATGGTTTGGTTTAGAAGGGACCTAAAGGTCGTCTGGTTCCAACCAGGTACAAGCCAGGTGTTCATGCCAGGAGGAGGGAGGATTTCTAAAGCACTTGAGGCAGAAATGTGATCGGGGAAACCCTTCTTGCCAGGACTGTTAAGGCACGAGGCTGGTGCTTTGATACCTCTCTCTGGCTCTGTTATACACAGACACAGTTTCTCTTTTGTTTCTTAGGACCAAGTGGAAAACCAACTGATGTTTTCTTACATCAGTAGGTAAAGTGGCCAAGCCTTTCCTTCCTCTGTGATAAAAGATGATATATTCATTGTCTAAGGGCTTTTGACTGTGTGAGGTTTTGCTTGCTTGTTATCCAGGATTTTGGCATTGTGCAGTGAGTGCCTCCTAGGTTTTCTTCTTTTGCAAGGGCACAGGCAGGAACTAGAAAAGAAAAGCCACTTTTTTTATGCAATTCATTGTCAGTGGTTGTATCCTTCCCTACCAAGGTTTATACAACTTTGCATCACAAAGCAGAAAATGATAATGTTTCTTCTGTTACTCTCTCAGCTGCAGTTCTGGCAAAAAAATGGCTGTGACATTAGGGCATTTATGAAGAGCCATCCTTTTACCTTCCCTTCCACTCAGTTTCTTGGGACAAAGGATTGAGATGTTGAGCTGGGTTCGTGAAACAATTTATGAGCTCAGGCTTCTGTTTTCATTTGTTGCACAACTTGAATTTTTCGACGGGTGGAGCCTTTGTTTTATGCTGAACACATTTCTGTAGTACAGCCAAATGAAAATAGATGTGGTATTTTATTGATCCTATTCATGACATCCTCTGCTTGCTGTTTTTCTGCAGGAGTTATCTACACAGCAGATATCCTTGACCGGGAGACGACCAAATCCTACTGGTTGACAGTGTATGCGACTGATCATGGTGTTGTCCCACTCTACACTACCATCGAAGTCTACATTGAAGTGGAGGACGTGAATGACAATGCCCCTCTCACCTCTGAGCCTATCTATTACCCAGTCGTCATGGAAAACTCTCCAAAGGATGTATCTGTCATTCAGATCCAAGCCCAGGACCCTGACTCGATCACTAATGAAAAACTGACTTACCGGATTACAAGTGGAAATCCTCAGAACTTCTTTGTAATCAGTCCCAAAACAGGTAACAAAACCCTGTTGCCTCAGGGCAGTGGGAGAACGCAATTTACATATTAATCAGCTTTCACCCCTTCAGGGTGCACTGGTTTGCTCTCCAAACCTCTGTTTTCTGGTTGCCTGTGTGACTGAAGCATCTTGTATGTGTCTGAAGCATTCTGCTTTGCATCGGCGCGCGAATGCGCTGGCAGACGACGCGCTGCAGATGTGCTGCTGCAGCAATCGCTCTGCCCTGGGTCACTGAATCGCTGCTGGCTGTCACCTCTTCCCTGCGCCTACAGGGATGAGACTTTGCTGCACTGAGTCTGCAGAGCAGTGCTAGGAAGCAGATTCAAGCTGTTGCAGGTTACAGAGCACTGTTGCATTCTTTATAAGCCTGTGTAGCACCACTGAAGTGAGTGACGTGACAGCTGTCCAGCACATGTAATAAGGCTCCACATTAAAGTTGGTGGATTTAATTCTACAGCTTGCTTTATATGAAAAGATAGTTTAGATGACCTAAACATCCCCTCTGGTCTTTAAAAAAAATCCATGTGTTTGCATTGATTTATAACAGCTGGGGATGTAGCCTGTGGGTGCAGTGTGGCAGAGATGGTGATTATTTTAAGTTAAAATACTGTTGTTAGCTGGCAGCGGAGCATGGCACCCGTGCGGAGCAGCTCTGCACATGTCTGTACCCTAGATGCCTTTGCTGAATGAGACTGATAAAGAAATTGCTGAAGGAGATGTAGCCTGAGGTTGTGGATGCTCTACTGGGTGCCTACCTGTGCTTGGCAGCCTGTGTATCTCACTCCAGCATGTAGCCAGCTTTGCTCACTCACTGGGCTTGTGGGGACCCTCCAGGATGATCTGGAGCTGGAGAGTCAAGGGGATCCTTCAGAGCAACATGCTGATCTTTATGAAGGTACTTCGGAGAATTCACGCAGTGCTTCTGCTTGTTTTCATGCTCCTAGTTTTGTATTGGGGTTTTGATTTTTTTTTAAGTTTATTTATATCTTTTGCAAATTTCTAAACAGCTAAAAAACTAGAAGGAATAGACATGAGAGGGAACATTTTTAATTTTGTGTATGGAAATGATACTCACTAAATTGGTTTTCAGCATTTGGTTGGGCAATCCTATTGCAATGTGTGGCATAAGAAGGGGGTCAGGATCTTCTGAGGCATAAGCCCAGGTGAAGAATTATGGAGAATGTATAATCACTGTGTTCAATCTGCTGAGCCCTAAGGCACATATCTCACTTATTTTTAACACTTGGAATGGCCGAAGATGCTCTTCCATCTGCATCCCTTCTCCCCCTCCCTACCCTGTAAATTCCATCTGGGCAAAGTGGCAGAGTTAGGACTCACAGTGTTGAATGCTTGTGCTTCCCTTCCATCGGCTCCTCCCGCAGGGCAATCTGCTCAGCACAGCCCTGCTTATCTGCCAGGGTGAGCCCGTGACAAGGACTGGAGCTGGGCACTAGGCAGCCCTGCAGCACCCTAGCTTGGTGGCACACCCTGTGGTTTGGCTTTTTGTCCCTCTGGAGAGCAGGCAGAATCCTTTTCCCTAACAGTGAGATCTTATTCTCACAGTTAACACTGATAGTGGTTAATCTTCATTTGCACTGTGGAAATTGCTGTCTGAGAACTTAAAGGCTTCGGGATGAGTAACTTTGCTGCTTGTGCAACTCCCAAAGGGCCCCCCTTATACTCAGTGAGTATCCTTGCTAGTGACTGTCTGTGATTTGTCATAGAGAGGATAAATCATCCCCTTCTATCCAATTCAGTGCCAAACGCAGAGCAATGAAAACTGGGCAAGGTGGCCTCTCTGAGTTTGTTTTGAAAGCAATGAGGCTGACAGAGAGTATGTGTGCAGAGATCCCTTTTCCCAAAGGGAGCGCCAGGCCTTGACATCAGAAGGCTTTCTCCTGATGGGATGCTGATGTCCGAGAAATAAAAGCATAATGGATTTTCCTAGAGAGTGCCCCTGGGGGTCTCTGACAAGGCTCCTTTCAGCCGTCTCCCTGCAGTGCACTGGTTTTCTCTAACACAGTAATTTACACTCCAGTTGTTTTGTACAGGAGACTCCTGCACACACAGAAGAGGTTCATAGCCTGCTAGCCCTGTACTCTTGCTGGGATTCAGCACAGCAGTAACTCACGTAGAGTGTTGCACAGCAGCCCTAAATGCGACAGCATGCTGTATAATCAGGATGAAAAGGTTTAATGCGAACCCAAATATGCTGCGATTGCTGCATACGTGGGCTGAATGAGCATGCTCCTGCTGTCGGGGGAGAACAGTCATTTGAGAAAGGGGATCTTTTATTTTCTGTGTCACTTTGGAAGTTTTAACACTGCCAGCAAACTGACATCTCACTCCTGTGAGTAATCCACTGCTGAGAGTCAACACGAAGGCAGCATCCTGCTTTTTGTACATCTTGTGATGGGAAGCGGCAGAGGAGATGGGGAGTTTGCTGGAGCATAGGGATGTTCTCAGTTGTCTTTGGAGGTCAGCAGTAGTGACTGTGTTTGCTTTCCTCTGGAGCTCACTTTCAACTGCCTTGTAGCTCATGTAGGTCAGGTGGGTTTCTGGAGGCACATGGACGACTACGTGTCTGGTCGAGCGGGGACACAGAGAGTCCAGGTTTTGTTCCTGGTTCTAATTCAGGATCATAATTGCAGCCAATTCTTACACTCTTGATTGATTATCTGGATAGCAGAAGCAACATTACTCCTTGTATGCCATATCTGTAGATAGAAGAAACCTCTTAATAGACAAGTTGTCACTTCCTACATTTTTATAGACTGGCACAGCTCACGGCAGCTATTTTAGGCAGTCAGACAGCAAATATATTGCTTGCATTTGTATCTGTTTCAAAGCAGGCTTCAGACCTTTCAGGATTATTACCTGCAGTTTGCTCTGTGGGTTTTAGAGAGATGAAGAGTTGCTCCTACAGGAATGAAGAGCTGCTAAGAAGGCACTGATAGCAAGATTTGGGCACTGAAGTCACCCTGGGCAGCTCATGCTCTCACTGGGGGCTGACTCTGCTGCGGGGGCACAAATACATGGTGGCAAGGGCCCTCCTCTTCTGGCTTGGGGTTTATATGGGTGTTCCGGGGAAGAGGACAGGAACATGAGCAGCCCACCCGTGTGTGTCAGGATTGGAAAGGCAGTGTGGGCAACCTCCCATGAAGGCTCTTTTTTTTTCTCACCTTGATATTTTTATTAGAATACAGCCAAGCATCAATTTGCGCCTTGGTACGCACTTTTATCTCATGAGCTGATATTCATAGGTACAAGTACTAGATGAATAATGTAGCACATGAGCATGTGTGAAACCATAGATCATTCACACTGGAGAACAAGGCAGCCTTGTTCTGCTAACTGGTGGACACTGCAGCTTAAGTGTAGTAGGTCCAAGAGAGCAAGCTGGGATTTTCCTTTATAGTGGGAAAAAGGAATATATTGCAAAGCACAGTTTTGTGAGGGGAGTAGGAAACATGTTTCTCAAAAAGTTGAGGTGACTCCAGGGGTTACATGACTATGGGGAAAGGCATTCCTCTGGGCATTTGTTTCCCAGCTGTGTATACATGCAGCAGCAAGGAAGGCATTCCTGGAGCTCAGCATCTTCAGCCAGCTGTGAGTCAGCCTAAAGCCTGGTGTGGCTGCTGGGAGAGCCAGGCCTTTTCCTCATAGCTTGACTTTTGTGCTTGGGAGGGCTTAGGGTTGCTTTGGCAGAGCACAGGGTCACGGCTGTGCTCCGTTGTGGGTGGTGTGAGATGGGGAGGACGGCAGAGCTGCTGCCGGCACAGCTGGGCTGACCAGCTCCCAGGAGTGCCACATTCGGCCCAAGCCGAGTCAGTTACTCTGCAGTGACAGGCAGGTGGAAGAAGGTAAATAAAGCAGAAGATGGAGTTAATAAAAAAAATTGATTGATCAGAGCTGTAAATTCTTACTTTTATTTCATGTTTATGGGTGTTAATTTCACAGCATAGGGGTAATTTACTGCGTTGATTTATTATGTTTCTGCACTCTGGAAAAAACGAATTTTTAATTCAAGTGATTGCATTGTTTTGTTTATTATTAACACATTTTGAACAAACCCAGTAAGCTTCTCTTTAGTTTCATGTAGATTACTTAAGAGATTCTTTAAGTAACATGCCAACAGACCAAATTTCACTCTTGTGCACATTCTTATTAACTCATTTCCTCTAAAATTATGCTTGTGTGTCTGGAAAATCTACTTACACCTTGCTTAGCCTTTTGCTGGCACCATTTAAACAGAGGCAGACCCCTGGCACCCTGAAATAGTATTTGCTGCAGTGGTTAAGGCAGGATGCCTTGTAGGTTTAGAAATAATGCATTTAGGTCATATGTGCATATAGTGCATATCTTTGCAGAGCAGCAATACTCTGCCTCTGGTAGTTGTCTCTGAACTGTCACATCTGCACCTAGATTTGGAAAGACTCTGGATATTTTCATGCTGAAGTAGTATTAATATTTATATAAGCTAATACGGGGTTAGTGAGTGTCAGAATTTAATTGGTACGAATGCTACTCTTCTCAGTAGGCTGGGCTTTGCTTGCTTTTGCACTCAAAAGCCAGCTGGTGTAGGATCCTGCTGGGTCTGAAAGCCACGCTTGCTCTGCCTTACTAAAATAGTACTTCACCCTCCTGTCATACATCCTGATTTTTATAGCTACTTTTTTGGCTGTCCCAAGAAATCTCCACACGTCTTTGCTCTCACAGACTGAGACAAATCCAGTGATCCACTGCTGCTCCACATCATGATGGCTGCCAGCAGTGCAGGTGCTGGGTACCTAGTGCCTCTTTTCAGCCCAGAAATCATGGAATCATGGAATGGTTTGGATTGGAAGGGACATTCAAGGCCATCTAGTTCCAGCACTCCTGCCATGGGCAGGCACATTTTTGTGTTCCTAAGAAGCCCATGCAGCATGGCCTCGAACATTTCCAGAAATGGAGCAGGGATTATCCTTCTATCACGCTTAAATATTACAGCTGCTGTTAGAGCAGACTTTGAGGAGAGGGTTGTTCTAGGCAGCTCTGGAGGGTTTCCCAGTGGTCCTGGAGGGTTTCTAGGTTTCTCAGCCAGTTCTTGTGGTCAAGGGACACTCACCTGTCCTGACTGCTCCATCTATGCTGCTAAACTCTTAATAAACTTCCTTTGAAATAAGATCTTCCGTATCTTGTAAATGAAGGCCATTAGGGGTTTTTTTGGGTTTTAGTCTAACCTGCAGTCTTTCTCCAGGGTGTGTTTCAGGTGCTATAGTGATCAAATTAGAAAATATATTCTGAATTTTAATGGCATTGCAGGTTAGCTCCCTCCCATTGGTGCTCCTTATGAAGGATGTCTCTTTCATGTGTGTTGGCCATGGAGCTGTTTTTGGCAGCTTGTGTGTAAAATGAAAACCAGCTCTGCAGATCTTGTCATAGCATGAATAGCTCAATGTAAGTGTCCTTGCCCTGTCCAAGAGCAGAGAGGACCTTGCAGAGGAAAAAGACATTGATTGTGAGGCTCTCCAGTCAATGGTGAATTTGAGGAATTGGTTTCCTTTTCCTTCCATGCTCTTTAACACTGTTTGTACAAATGCTGAGTTCACCAACAGTTGCAGAGTCCAACCTGATCTATCCATCACTGATATGTGACCATAACTAATACAGATTTTTACAGTGTAATTCCCCTACCACATTAGCTGGCTTCCATTCTCTGTAATTTATGTTGTATCAACATGCACTAAATTATCTACTTTCTTTGCTTTCACTTCTCTATTATTTAAAAGCATGGCTGTTAATGACTTTTTTGTAATACACTCACTGTTAAAAATTGAGCTTTGGAGCATTTTAAAAGCTTTAATTTCTGCTTTGACATGGCTTATTCTTTTCTAGACACCATATTTCCAGTGGTTTGAGCCCAGGGTTAACAGCTGGAAAGTCAAAGGACCATGGATGTTGGAGTTGTGTGCTTAATCACAGTGGGACCTATAAGTGTGCTAGGCACTGTACAGCATATTAGACAAAGTTCCTCCATTAATGAGTTTGTCATAATAGTAATAATTAGGAAAAAAGAGGAGAAGAAAAAACAGGGTGGAGGATGTAAGTCAAGTCCATCTGTTTGCCAGGGCACATTTATTCTCCAGAGTAAATTTTCAATTAGATCCTGACTGCAACATAGCAGGGACACAAACTCTTCTTTTGACTTTGGGTGAGTCCCTTCACCTCATGGTTTTTCTTTCTTTTTTTTTTTTTTTTTTTGGTTTTGTGTAAGTGGAAGTATTTTCTTGTCTTATGTGATTGTCCTGTAAATTAATTCACAGTAGACAGTTTGAAGATCAAATATGCTCTGGAAATGCAAGCTATTGATTTTTCAGGCATCGTGGCATTATTAGATGTGCATTCACAGTCATATTCATAGGCATGCAAAAAACAAACCCAAAGAAACAAAAAAAAGAGAAGCATCCAAAACACTAGAATGAGGAGGAATATATAAGAATCTTAGACTAAGTAGGTATTGTCTAATAGCTAGAGCACTAATTCCACTGAAAATAACAAAATTTGGGCTCAGCCAGCATGTCTCTTCCCTCCTCCCTTCCCCCCTGGCAGCGATTTCCTTCTCAATCTGTATATGTTATCTGTGGAGAGGATAAAGGTGTGAGCTGTGTCGCCTCAGTTGCAGCTACAGTAACGCTGCTATTAATAAAATAATAAATGCAGTTTTATCATTTCTCTTGAACAGACCTGATTTCTGCTAGCAGTGGGTTTTTATTCATGAAGCACTGAATGTGGTTGAGATTGCTGAATGTCTCTGGCATTAAGTGGCTCTTTTAAACTGGCATTTAAAGATACAATATTTCTTATAAATGCCATTTCTTTGTAATCAGCAGATTTATACTTGGCTTATAGAAATTTTAACCTTTCTTTAGATCTCCATGATGACTTCTTCAGACCTGTTTCACAGTAAGAAGTTTAAGAGTAGTCCCATTGCCTTGACTGGACAATTGTGTCCTCACTCGATGCAGCAGCAGTATTTAATCTGAACTCCCTGTTTGCTTCAGTAGAGATTTATGTCTGAGGGGCATAAGCATGGCAAGGGCTAGTGGGACAGAGTTTGTTTCTGATGGATAAAGTTGCTGCCCAATAACCAGACAGCTCCCTTCTTTCCTGTCCCAGCACCAATTCTGGAACAGCAACAATTTTGCCACTGGTCTCACAAATCTACATTGCTGTGCATTACATCAGTCATTAATTATTTTTAAAAACATCAGCAGAGCGTATCTTCTGCCCATTCAAAAGTAACTTTGTCTATCAGCTTAGCTGTGAAACTCATTTTTCTACCTTGTCTGTCAGTTCAGTTTTTCTATTCGTAAATTTCCAGAAGTCATGACTAGGCAGAACTGTTCAAGAAATCACCTATCTTTTTAATAGGCTGTGCTATTCCTTCGCTAATTTTTAATTAGGGCTGTTCCATTCACTTCTCTTGTTAGAATTATTCTCAATGGCAGAAGCACAGTTGAGCTTTCTGGGTGAAATTGTACCACAGCTACTGAGTAACAGCCCTGTTAAATGTATGCACAATGCATATGCTATGGATACTTGTCACATCCTGCCATACATTATTATGATAATATCAGCAAATGTCCCTGCATTACAGTAATTGCTCTTGGTCCAAGTCTGAGCTCTGGCAGGAGGAATTAGGTTGCTGAGTTAGGGATGCTGAGGTGTGGAGCCTGTGAGCGTGGCATTCGTGCAGGGGCAGGGGTCTGGAGAGGGAGCTGCCAGGGAGGAAAATAAAGCTGTGATGTTAGCCCAGAGGGGCTGAAAGCTTGGGACAGGGGTAGTTGAGGGGGTTCTTTTTCCTTTTATTTCCTACTGCTTTTTAATCAGTCAAGTAACTGGTGCTTATCTTTTGCTCAACAGCCAAAGTTACTGCTGGTGTCTGTGATGTTGGATGCTGCAAATCCCAAGCAGACAATATTAAACCAGCTTTTCCCCCTTTTGCTCAGGTGCAAGTGAATACAGTCATCCTGTCTTCTTAGAACAGGCACTTTTCATGGCTTGAATAGTGCTTCACCTTGTGTGAGCAATTTCTAAAATCTCTTAATGGACTGGAAGTTAGAGGCAAGGAATATAATTCTGGTTTACTCTCAGTTAACATCCGATCCTTGGTACAAATGGTGATATTTCCTGTTTGGAGAATTAGATTGACCTATGCTGCATGTGGGTATTAAAAAAAATAACAAAGCTCGGAAATGGAAGTGAAAAGAGAAGGCAACTGGGAAGGCAGGTGTGTTTGCATAAGCCATAACGATGTCAGTAATCACCAATTATTAATTCTTCTTTGTCTTCCATCACATAGGCGGTTGTGTCAGCACCTCCTAATCCCCTGAAGGCTCATGACGTCACAGTTCAGCTAAACTAGTCTGTTCAAAAATTAAGCTTAACAGTGGATTGTTTTATTTTTCCTTGCCTTTTTTTTTTTCCTGACTCTGTTTTCATCGGAGTTACGCTGTTATAACCAAAGATAATTATTTTCTGTGAAATTGCTCTCCCCTCCTTCCCCCTTCCCCCTATGTTAATGAGAGTGTTTTTCGTTTGCTGGGAAGACTGACACAACTTCTTTGAAATTAGTAGTGTTGTTGCCAGTTAAGTATGTGACCTTATCTGTGTAATTGTGCAGATCGTGCTGCCATATGTCTACATGCACAGAGCTTAATTTAACCGGAGACATACATGTGTAAAAATAAAACAGTATCTGGGGGTTAAATATCAGAAGAGCCCCCTAATCACAGCTTTCACATTATACACAGCTTTCTACAGAGCTTGAAGAGTTCTGAAGTTAAATCTTTAAAAAACACTTTACGTGGTACCATGCTCTTGTAACCTTGTTTTTATGTTGATCTTCATGTGGATTCTACTATGCCTCTACTTCCTTGCTTGTTGATCCTGCTTGGTTTCTCCCCCTGTGGTAGCTAAGTCCTTCATGCTGCTTGGTAAGGTAGAATAGGACCGTTTTTAATTTTTTACAAGCAGGGAACCCATGTAAAGAAAGCAGCTAACTCATCTGATGTCAACAATAAAAATTTGGTCTTAATTTGCCTTCAAAGCCCATGGCCACATGTAATGCAAAGCTTTATGGTATGGGTCCAGCCCATCCTACCCTGCTAAACAAAAGGCAACCCTGGCATCAGTGTTTTCAGAACCATGTGTACAGAACTTACCGGGGCATGTTGGTGCCCCAGTAGAATCTATTTCCTATCCTGTTTCCAGCTAGCCCACCAATTCCACCCCGCCTTTCAGTCCTTCCTCGCCTTTCCTTCTCTCTTGCCCAAAAGCAAGCTTGGGTTGCCCACAAGACAGAAAGAATCACAGTTTGCACAGGGACAAGGAGTCTCAGATGGCTCTGTTGGAACCCGCGCATATAAGGGCAGAGCTGACTCTTGTCTTTTGAGTGGGTGAAGCAACCCCCTTCTCCATCAGCCTAATGCAGGCACAAGCCTGAGCGTTCCTGCTGGTGCTATCATGGAGCAAGGATGCAAACCCAGAGCACTCAAGCCTCCCACTACCCCCAGTAATCATGTTCTTTCTTTCTCAATAACTACATGTGCCTGTACTTTCTGTGCAGGAACACAGAAAGTGTTCCTCGTTACTTCCTGTGTATATGAGTCAATGTCATGACATGCTGTGGGTTTGTTGCCTTCTAAGAGAAATTTAATGTTTGTGTCGGATGAGTTGCGTGCGAGGAATCTGTGCTGCAGTGGTCTATTTATATGATAATTAGCAAGTAGCTTTGCAGCTCTTAAAGGGATTTGGTTTGAAAACTAAGTATTATTTCCTGAATTTTAACTTACTAACAGCGTATGAACAGCAGTGCACATGCACATTTTTTTTAATGTAGCCACAATACCCAAAAGATAAATGTAAGTCTGCTCTGCAAGAGAATATTTTGGCTATAATTAATTTTTCTCCATTCACCATATGCTTGTATTTTCTGACCTTCATTTTATTCACAGACTTCATGTAATAAAATGTGCAGTATTAAAACAAAAGTTGCTTAAAGAAGCACAAGTGCTTGTGGTGTTACATCTTCAGCTGAATTAAGTGGTTTGTGCCACCTCAGAATTTGACCATCTTATCTTTAAGAAGTTATTATTATGGAAAGGTGCTGTCATTGCTCAAAGATGTTGAAGTTATTTTTGTTAATAGAAGAATGAGATGAGTTTTTTTTAATCTTTGAAGAAATGTCGTAAGCCCACTCAGATAGATCACTTAGGAGAGGCAAACAGGGATGAAAAATCTTCTCTTTGTCCTTAATATTCTGTGTTTGAGGCAGTTCTTGATCTGGGAATGCACTGCAAATGATGCAAGGAATAATTGCTGCTAAATTTAATTTATTAAGTAGGTGTGAATTAGATTAATTAAACAGAGAATAAACACACAAAAGATTACCCAAAGTAGCTATATGGATGGAAAAATGTTAGACTATATTAACAGCTTAGATATGCATGATGCTGAGATATTTTACATGTGACTCTGTAATTTCTTAGGGGATTTCTCTCAGGATTTTTACTTCTTTCTTCTAACATTTAATGTAACCCAAACTGATTAAGGTAATGCTATGCATTAAAGGGAAGAGAAATAAGGCAAACACATGCTTAAGAATTAACTGGAGTAGTCTATTGGGTGAGCTGCAGCTTTGACTCAGTAATATGCCCATGCCCTGCTTTTTTATGTGTGAAAAGCCCTCGGCTTGGGTTGGATTCACTTGCAGAGGACACAGTCCTTTAAGAAGGGTGCACTGCTCAGCATCAGAGAAGCAAATAGGCAGGATTTGGATACAGTCCTTGTTTGGTCAGTTGCATAGGGGGCCTTTGTGCCCCACTCCCAAGTTTAGCTCTAATCTGTCAGTGCATCTCTCCTTCTGCAACCTGATGTTGATCAGGGAGCATCTCAAGAACTTTTTATTGTATTCAGCCTGCTGGAGGAGGTTTCCTCTCCACCTCTAAAACTTCTTTCTCTACTTTCTGCTTGAAGTCATTGTGCAAAATAGCTGGGATTTTACAAACACCCTGCAAGGCATTAGCCTAACCTCTTTACCAGGCTGCCTTATTAACAGCAGAAGTGCAGCACTGAGAACATAATTAAGATTTAATGGGAAGACAGAAATTTCAGAGAAGAAAAGATTCCTATGTAGAGAGAAATTATTTTTGCTTGTAAACAAACTTGAGGAAAGGAGATGAAAACATGAAGAAAATAATTTATGTTTTGTTGAAGGGACTGTATAAAGACAGTTGCATGACACAGAAAATATTGCATGTCCAAAACTGTTTCACCCATCTATGTATATGGACTTGGCTTTTGTCATCATGAATACTCACCCCCACCTCTAATAGTTTGTTTGGGTAACAAAAAAACCCAACCTAGATCATATATTCAAGACACCTTAATTTCTGCATATTGAGTCCTGGAAGAAAAATAAGAAGGATTGTAGGAGTTCAGGTTGGGTTTGGTTTTGTGTTTTCCTTTCTGTTTTGTTTTTTGGGGTTTTTTTTGCACAAGTGTGTGTTTTTTGTGGATTTTCTTTAGCACTTTTATTTCAATTATTTAGTAATTTAAAATAATTCATAGCTAAGAACTCAGTCAGGAAAAGCAACACCTATGCTGCCTTTTGGTAAGCTGAAACGGTGACTTGTTTTTTTAAATATTTTTTTGCAATATTGTGGCACCTTTGTAGCTGCAGCCGCGAGGCAGCACCCTGCTGTGTTTGGCAGGATAAGTGGACTAAAAGATGGTTGCTACACCAAAAAAGCTCGCAGTTTAGGGGGAGCCTGAGACAACAGATGGGGAAAAGCAGATGGAGATGCGTCAGAAAAACCAAGGCAGTATTGATCGGTGCTAAGTTTGTTGCTGGGCACTCTCGGTGTGCGGAGGAGTGGAGAGCAGGCTTTTGGGAAACTGAGCAGTGGGCAGTTTGGACACGTGCCCTTGTGTGCCAGGGGCTTCGTCCTGGGGCTGCAGCTCCCAGCCTCTTGCAGAGCTTGCAGGGATTGGCTTCAAACAGGATACAGGATCTGTATGTGTTCTGTATGCATCTGTATCTGTGGAAAGATTTCCCTCCCTCTCTCTCTGAGGTGTGTATGTATAGATACAATTTTTAAATATTTTCCTTCCAAAATTTAACACAAATTGCAAAGGGTTGGTTCTGGTGGGTTTCAGGTTTGGCTTTTTTCTTTCTTTCTTTCTTGGTTTTGTTATGTTTGGGGTTTTTCGCCTTTTTTTTTTTGTAATTAAAGGATTTTTCAGTAAAAAAACATTCAAAGTGGATTTTTTTTTCTTTATTGCAGTCTGTATAAGTTTGGAGGCCCTTTTCTCTGTTGTCTTTCTCCTTTTTCATGAGAAAAGAAAGACAGGCAGTCTTACTGAGAAGGGCTTAACTTCCCTTTGAGTGGGACATAAGGTCAGAGTCTCCTGGAAAGGCTGAAGTTTTCAAACATGATGTCCAGCTGTGCTCCTGAAAGGTGAAATTCCTTTATAGTCTGCAAAAACTCGCTACTGTTCTCACCATAGTTAAGAAAATAAAATACCTAATGGTATTTTATCCCCATGCCTTCCTCCTCTACTGGAGATCCAGGGGTTTTGGAGTGGAGATTTACAGCAGCATTTGCTGTCTACAGCCAGGGTAGGATCCAGGAAGGTTGATTACTCATTGATAATGATGTGTTGGTAGACAGGTGTACCAGAGTTAAAATCCTACGTTTTCTTCACCTGTCTGCCTGTGTGGGACAGGGACTCAATGTTAAATGACAGAGTCAGACATTTAGAGCAAGATTCTCATCTCTTTTCAAGCATGACTGGATCCTGTGTCAGTCCATCTACTTGAAAGGATCACATCACTGGGGTTCTCAAGTGCCCTTTTTTAAATCTAAAATTTGCAGTACCATACTGTGGCAAGCCGAAGAATTTCAGTTTGTGTAATTTGTCAAGAAAAATTGAAGAGGTTGTGGCTTCATAGTTTGTCTGTGCCTGCATGGAGACAGGATTTCTGATGAAGGGTTTCTTTCATCTAACAGATAAAAGTCATAAAAGACAGTGAAGTTGGAGGAATTCAGACTAAAAAGAGTCCTGTTTTTCTGGCTCAGGATAGTTGTAGTTGTAAAGGTGCTATTCCAAGTTTATAGTCCAGACACAGAGGCCATGTGGCAAAATTCCCTGACCACAATTATCCAGGAGCACAAAACAGATTAATTGATCTGGACTGAAAAGCTATTAATGCATAATGAACACAGTTTAAGCCAAAAATTACCATAGCAGTAGAAGTGCTTTTTGGCATAGCTCTACTTCACACAAAAAGCTAGGAGGAGAGGCCATGTCTCTTCTGGGAATGGATAATATATATTCAAATACAGTGTTATCCCATGTTTTTTTCCTCTGGGCTTCTTGAATACCATTATTGCTGTGAAATGTTATAAATAAATCAACAAAAGAAAAAAATTGTTATATATATTCCTATATTGATTCTAACAGGATAAAAATAAGAAAACATCAACACCAACTTGCCTCACATAAGAAACATGATTTTCTTGTTCTGTCACAGCTTGAAACATTGCAGACCATATTCCTTTAAAACACTCTCTCTCTGATAGCAGGATGTAATGGAGCTTTTCAGACTGTTGTTAAAATTTTTGGATTAAAAAGTTTCCTATCTGTTACAAAACATCAATAAGCACATTCAGCGAGGTGTGGGGTAGGAGTGACTTGTTCCATTTCTGGGGGCATGTAATATTTTATCATCTTACAGCCTTCTTGCAATTTGGTATGCTGAGAGAAATTAATTTGACTGTTTACAATATTTAATTTTCAATAATTATTCAAGCATATAGAACAACAGGCATTTACAGTATGTAGTAAACAGATGGATTAGCAATTGTGCATGTAATTAGAAATTACACTTAAAATACAAACGTGCATTTGAATATTCAGTTACCTTTAAAAAGAGAAAAGGTATAAATAAAACTGTGAGTGTCTTAAAAATTATTTATGGAGTCCATGAAGTGCCCTTCATAAGTGGGTCTTTGCCAAAAATATTCATTGAATTCCAATTGCCGATTACATGTACTTCTTTTTTCCTAAGATAAGACTGAGTTGTTCAGATTCGGTTGTTTTACCATGCTGTTGTGGTTTCAGAACCACTGCAGGATCACTTTTCCCAGCCTCCAAAGGGAGGCATCTCCGCATTAATCAGTGTGTCCCTGGTGCTGGTGGTGTGAAACGCAGGGTGCTGACTCCCGCCTGGCACCCAGTCCTCAGCCCTGCCTTCGCTAGAGGTCCACTCCAGTCATGACACTTGAGAAATGATTTTGTTAGGACAAGATGAATCTTTCCCAGAAACTGTGGAACTGTCAGGATGCGAAAGTACTCTAAATGAATAACAGTCGGATCTTATTACTTTAGAGTTTATCCTTTCCCCACCTTGAATTGTGTTGCAATCTTTCATTCGCTCAGAACTGATTTGTGGGATAGATGACACCGCGAGCCCTGGTGAAATCACCAAAAATGCCTGAAAATGATTTTTCGAGGTGACTTTTGAGAATCCATTTTAGATGCCTTTGCAAATACATTCTATCCTGATTTTGCTGTGGTCTCCTCACACAGCTCCTGGGTTGAATGGTTTGATGCTGCGCATGTGGCACATGCACCAGGCTGTCTTCATCAGAGCTGGTGGAGAAGAACCCCAACTTCATTTTCTCTGTCAATTTAATAATTAAAAAAAACCAAAACAACGAACCCCACTCTTTTGTCTCATGAACACTTTGGAAAACATGGGCTACAAATGTAACACCTTCTAGGAAAGAGGTTCATCCTCAGTGAAGTCAGTGGGATTCTTGCCATTGCTGCAGATGGGTGTGGGATTGAACCCTTAGTGATTGTCTGAGTGTGAAATGAGAAAATATATTTAGCCAGGTTCATTTGAAATTATTAGAGACAAATTCTCATCTAATGTAGCAGTTCGAGCTGATTTCCATGGCCTTTCAACATATTGACCATAAATCATGTCATGAGTATGAAATACCCCTTCCCCCCATATTTATCTCCTCTATTTAAAGGGATTGTAATTTAACACAGGAAAAAAATTTCAAATCTCTACTATTCAAATCTTTACTGGATTTAAGTTATTACTTCGACTTCAGGAAAAAATAAGTAGTTTAAGATACTTATTTTCCTTTTTTTTTTTTTTTTGCTATATTATATTACTAATTTCATGCTATTGTTCTGTTCACTATTGTAATGTGATTAATTCTATGTACTTCTTCATTGATGAACGTGATTTTTTTCCTGTACCTCCCAGCATAGTGCATGAGAGCTCCTCCTTTCTTCCTGCTTGTTATATTTTCTGGTTTAGAGATGGAAGCAGAGGTTTTGCAGAGGTTTTGCGGTGCTATAGGAGGACAGTGAGTAAACAGATTCATAGGCTTTAAGTCAGAGGGGTATTGTAGCACCTGCTTTGACCCCTTCATGGTAGACATAGTAGAAAATCACCTAATTACTCCTACACTGAGGTGTCTAACTGGTGTTTGACTAAAGCCTGTATTCCGGGAAGATACTGATTTAAAGGTTACAAGACCTTTTATTTTTTTTTTTTCCCTGATGCTTATGTCTTGTATTGTTTGAAATGTCTCGTTTATTTTTCATTGAATTTGTCTGCCTCTCCACCGTTAGATTTCATTGTACTTTTCTCTGCTGGAATAAAGAACCCTTTACTCCCTAGTAATTTCTCCCTCTGCAGGTACTTGTATGCATTAATGCAGTTATTAATTAATTAACAACAGTATCATTTTTAATGCATAGAGGAAAAGAAGCACTGATTTAATTGGTGCCATATTGGCATTGACTTACTTGTAGAAAAATGCAGGCTGTTCTGCCTCCGTAAAGGCATTTTTGGTCCCAGCCTAAATGTGACTTCCGGAGTCCTCCCTGCTCCAGTCTGAAACATGCAGGAAAAAACAGCATCAGGTGGAGAGGCAGGTAGGAAATAGCTCTGAGGACCTTCTCTAACGTGAGCAGCAGCAGCTGCCAATGCAGCAAAGAAGGTGTGCCAAGTTATTGTTCACAAAAGTTATTGCTCATGGCACTGGCTCCCACAGAAAGCTGATAGATGCTTAGTTTCTTTTTGTTGTAGATAGGAAGTGCATGGATATGACTTAGGCATTTGTCACCTACCATGGCTATCCCTCCCTTCTTCAAGGACAAATTACCCCACTCTTTTTATGGCTAGAGATGGAAGGTTCTTTGCTTGGGGGCAGTTATCCCCTTTAATGCTTCCTTTGCACTCGAAAGATAGAAAATTTGGTGGTGTCTCCAAATATGTAGGAAGGGTCTTTGGGGTAAGGAACTTAGACAGATGTAAGATTTCTAAACATCACTGTATATATTTAGAGAAAAAAAAAGATGAAGACTCAAGTTCTGATATTTCCAGAATGTACAGCAGATGCTCTTAGAAACTCCAATTTGCTTCTCCTCTACTCCCAGCTGATCACAGATTCATGCACGTTGTGAGCCCAGCCACTCTGGGTTTATCAGCTGCAGATGCTGAGCAGTGTTGTATAGCACAGAAGGTCCAGTGTGAGCCATCACCTAAGCACTGCAATCACATTTGCTCACCAAAGTGGCAGGCACTGGTGTCCGTGCTGTCCCTTGGTGCTCTCCCATCCAGTTCATGGCCTCAGTCCTACAAACAGGTTGGGACTGGCTTCCTTACCCACTGGCAAAGCCTTGCTAATGGCACGGAGGCAAATGTAATAAATCATCGGGAGTCGTCTTTTTGGAAAACAACTATCATGGGTGAGGGGCTGGCTTTAGCTGATGAAGGAAAGTGAGGAGAGAGTCGCAAGTTAGAACTTGGCTCCTCTGAACTCCAGCTACAAGTTGGAACCACAAGATGTTTCAGTGTTTGCCCTAGCAGGCTGGCAGTTAACTCACTTGTGTATTAACAATTCCTTGTTAACTTGAAATGCAGGGTAATTAAGACCTGGATTCCCTCCTTAGCTCTGCCATAAGGCTCATGCATGATCTGGAAGTGTCTCTTGAAGCAGCTTCCCCTGCACAGAGGTCAGGACTTTGCCCCAGCCTGCTGACTTCATGCCAGCGGTGCACGGCTGGTGCCCACACACAGACAGAAAGCCTGACTCAGCTCTCAAGAAGGAATTGCAGCCCTTAAGTGAATGGGAGTATCAGAAGCATAAAAAGAAAATACATTTTTGTTGTTTTCATTTGCCTTCTGGTTTAGGGCAGACTGAACAGATTTCAAACTTCAGATCTACAAATACAGCTTTTTTCTGGGGATTGTTTTCATTTTGTTTCTTGTAAATGAAAGCTGAGCCTCTTGTAATTACCAAGAGTCTCAAGACTTTGGCTAAAATACAGAGCATCAGGAAAGCAATGACAAATCCTTGACAGGACCCATAACTGGCAGTGAAGTATGTGGTGACACTTGTGCACTTGGTCCTCGTGATGAAATTTTGTGTCTGAAAGCACGACTTTATGACTGTGAGCAGCAGCAGTAATGATCCCCTTCTTGCTCTCAGTGCTCTTGTGTGAGTTATTTCATTACTGCCTGTAATGTGCTTTGAGACCTTGGATTGAAGAGCAGGATGATTATTATGGTAGTTTAATAATACTGTTTAGAAGGATGTAGTACGCTGCGGCACTGTCTTTCATGGAAACACAATCTGCATTCAGTGGAAATGTTCTCCATCACCAAAGTCAACTCCCAGAGTCAAAGTCACACTTGGTATTGCTGCTGCTCTATCTTCAGCAGCTTTTGGGGAGCTCACAGTGCAGCATGGTCATCTTCCAGTCCCCGACTCTGTGGCAGGACACAGCTACATAGGTTGTTCTCAGTCATCCTCTGAGTGTTCACACTGAGATCTTTGTAGTTTTGGGACAAGAGGATTTGCCTCAGGGCACCTGTCCTTCTCCTCTGGTCCACCGTTGCCGGGTTTTATATTTCTCTATACCAAGAGACTGCCATGATACTATTTGGGTTATCCCGGCATCTGACTCCAGATACAGATTTTTGTGATTGCTTTCACAGGTTTCAGTGTGACTTTACTCTTAGGTGACAATCACCTCTTGCAGCTTGGTCTGCTGGCTTTTGAGAAGGCAGCAATACCTGCTGCCGTAGACTTCAACTCCAGAAAGAGCTGTTGTGCTTTGAGACAACCAGTCATTTTCCCTGTTTGTAGAGGGAACATGGGGATTTCACTGCCTCCCCAGGGCCCAGACCCACAGGACAGGTGTCCTGGTACTGGTAGTTGAACTGGCACCTCTGAGGCAGCTCCTGCTCTCTGTGGGGGTGTGCCATCTGGGTGCTGTGCCAGCTCCCAAGCTTTCCCCTGTCTGTGCTGCTGCCAGTCTGCCCAAGGACCCGAGCTCGTGCCCAGTCATAGAGAATTTGCAGATTTTGCAGTTTTGCTCAGTATCTGGAGAAAAGGAGATTTTGAAACATCCTTTTTCCATTCAGTTATCTGACCTTTTATATATTTTGCCACTTTCAAGGCTGTTGTGCTCTTGTGCCTGTTATCTCTTTTTTTCTGTTGTTAACAAAGGAAGATGTAAGGTTATCGAAAAATACCATTTACCACTTAAATTGGTGCCTGAATTACTGTAGTGTCTGTACTGTAGCATCTCACAATTTTTCTGTATTCAGATTTTTACATTAATCTTTAATGCCACAGCATTTAAATACCTTTCAAAAATGCATTAACCAATCCATTTAACATTTCCAATAAGATACAGACTTGTTCTGTATAAAATACTAATATACTGTTCAGTTCTCAAGTTGCATTAAAGCACATATAAACCAAAAATGTAAAAAACCTCTGCAATGCCTCTGTTATAAAAGTAAAAGCACAGAGAGGGCAGATCTTCCCATTCTGACTTCAGCTGGAGGGTGTGAATCGGTCTTTGAAAATTCTAGAAAAAGAACGTAGCTCTTTGGAAACTCACTACAGTGTGGGAGGTAGGATCTGTGGCTCCAGACTAGGAGAAGATAAAAAGGAGGAAGAGATTTTGGGGTAGGAATTGCCAAAACTTCTGTTGCCCTCCTTCTGTCTTCCATCTCCCACCACTTCTGGGCATCACAGGACAAGTAACATGAGAAATCTCTCTACCCACCCTTCATTTTCCCCTCTAGACCCAGTTTAGCAACATTTTCAGTAAAGAGAAAGGAAAAAGAGGTGCAAAATTGTATATATATTTTTGGCATCCAGCTTGTTTTCATTTTTTGCTTGTCCTGGGTCTGGAACAATTAGTCTTGGTCCACATTTAGGGCCTCCAAGGGCTGTCATAGTATAAATGATGTAAATGGAAAAGCTGGCCTCTACCACCAAAGTCATGCAGGTTTCTTCCCTTATTTGGTCACAGAAAATGAGAAATGGCAAGGAGCTTTCAGATTTGGCTTTTCAGATTGATTCCTGACCGTATGTGTCATGTGAGACAGATAAATGCAATTTAATGATAAATTCCAAAGGGAAAGGAAGAATTAGGAGGGATGTGTCTGAAAATACAACATCTTTGCCAGCCAGCTACATGCTAGAATATAATTTCTGACTGATTATCATCTAGTAACAATTAAACATCTTTAACCTTTTCAACCTCCTGTGATTTGGTGCGTTAATGAAAAATGTAAAATTGAGCATCCATCTTTCTGAAGAGGTTACAGAGAAGAAAAATGGTAATGAAACTTACCAAGGTTTCATTTACATAGCAAATCTGGTTATTACTTTAATTGTCTGTCAGAACACAGTAAGACAGTGTCCAGAGAAAGAATATTCTTCTGACACTATGTACTGATAAGATTTGAACACTGAGAGGAATACAGTGACAGGAATTGGTGAGGTTTCTTGTTGGTCTTTTATTGTTGGGTTTGTTTTTTCCTTTTGCTATGTTAAAAGAATATTAATAAAGTTTTAAAGTACTATTTTAATCACCACTTCTAACTTTTATCATAATAGTCTAAATATATATAACTGTATTTTTTACAAGTAAACAGACAGTTTCATATTTGTAAGGACATCAAAAACTTAGAGCTCAATTTCACCATTCGGGACTGATTTGCCTTGTTCTCATATTAAAAAAAAACAACTGTTGCCATGTGGGCTGAAAAGTGATCTGTAATGACTAATCGACTGCAAACATACACCACTTGGGTATTGAAGCAGATAAAATTGCCAGGCATATTTTAAATCGGGGTTTCAATATTTTTTTCTCCCCAGATGCTCTGGGCTCTAGCAAGTGCTCGCTATTCAGCAGGCATTAAAGAGGAACACTTAGCTATTTCTAAAAAGAGATTGATCAGTTTAATCTCTTTCTTTAAAGGTGAACAAAAAACTCTGTATATTTTGTATATCACAATGATCTCCTGAAATGAGGCTGTGTGGTTTTCCTGAGTCTGCAACTGCTCAGCCTACTCTGCCTCTGCTGCAGCTGTCGGTGTATAAATAGGCTGTGGGCTTCTCCAGGGGTCTGTGCTGCTGACACTCTTGTAGATCATGTTGGCCTCAGCCTTTGTCTGAATTCCCTGAGGTCCCTGCAGTGGGGACTTGTCTAACAAGGGAGAATCTCAGTACCAGCCCAAGGAGGCACACTACATACAACTTCAGTCCTGCTTGGCACGGGTCTTGCATCTCAGCCTCAGCTTTGTCAGGCATCTCACAGTAGTTTTCTAACAACAAAACAAATACCTTAATATTATATTGGCCATCTTCACTTCTGGGCAATAGTCACATGATTTCATTAATGTACCTTCTGCCATTCCCACGTGAAGTGTGTGTCAGAATTTTAAACCATACCCTATTAAAAGCTCATCCAGGTAGTCAGCACTTAGCTACTGCTATGAGGGACACTGCAGAGCCTGGATAAAGTCAGCTCTGGAGGCATTAGGTACAGGCTGAAAGCCAAACACTGCACAAACTACTGTTCCTCAGGCTCCTAAAACCACAGTTCAACATTTTCAGAAATGATCATAGCAAGTGTCTCAGCTTTGGCTGCAGGCACAGGCGTGGAGAGGAGGCCAGGGGACTGGGGCATGAGTGGGAAGACTTGGTGATGGGGAAGGTTCTTTATAGGAGATGAGAGGAAGCTTTTCGTCTTCCAAACTGTCCACAAACAGCATGGTAGCACTCACCAGCGCTGTGAACTTGTGGTGGATGCAGTGTAAGAGATCCCCTCCAGGCTCAGTTGACCCCCACTTTGGTGCAGAAGAAGTTAGTGGTGGAGAAGGGCCTGAAAAATGTAATGGGGAACATCTGCTGAACTTCATGTTGTGAGGCCTGGGACACTGTAATCAGAAATCATTCAAAGGGAGAAGACAGCTTATCTGCCCACCCTGTCTCTTTTGTTACTTAAATTTGTTTATAAATCTCATTTTGATCAGAGCAACCTCATAATTTCTGAATTCTCCAGGTTGGCAGTGCTGGTGACAGTGGAGCAGTGTCCTTTGTGGTTTTCACCTGCTCTGCCTTGGCATGCTGAGAACAATCCTTTAATGCTATTAAAGCTTAAAATGACTTCCTAGGTCTGAAGTCCCAGCATCTTACTCCTCTTGATCAGAATTACTTCTGGGGTTATAAAGAACAAAGTGCTCAGCTTCAGAGCATGCTGGGTAGCTTTCTTCAGTGCCACAGTAATCTGTTAGGAGGTGGATTAATGATGAACACTACAGCTTTGCATAGTACTTTTGAACAAGGTATAAAGAGACAGTAAACCACGGGGAAGGGAACTCTGTGAGTTATTGGTCATTTTTTTTGCTGTCAGATAGCTTTGTACAAATCACGTACAGTTCCAGCTTTCTTCTGAACAGCCCCTGGATATAATTGGTGAAGATGTCTCTCAAGGCAAGTTTGATAAAAGGGCACACTTCTTATTTTCCCAGCATTGGCATTGACCAAAATGTCCTGAAGTCCTTGCAGAGGAGCAGAGCCTGAGGAATGTCTCCGCAGCAAGGTGAAGGAGGTTCACAGCGCAGGCAGCGGCTGCGTCTGTCAGTGTGGTGCCTTGCCACATGTGCACACACCACAAACAGCATGTCTGCTTTGTTTTCTTCCACTTGGAGTATGTTTTAGAGTATTTTTTCTGCTAAGACATCTGGACGTGAAGATTCTTGCGGTTGTACTAGCAGTCATAAAAAGCAGGTGGTCCGTTCTTAGTTGCAAAAGAGATAGCGTGTGTGTGGAGGGGGTTGGAGGTGTCATTTCCCCTCTTTTATTTCAAATAACAGAAGGAGAGCTCAATTTCTAGGACCTTTTAATTAAAAAAAATATTTCTGGACAGTTTTTTAACACCTAGTGTAAACTTTAGTGTTCTTTAACAAACCAGTTTTTTAGCGCTCTGTAACAAAATCTGAATGAGAGAAAATGAGCCATTTCATTGTTAAAAGGTGTTGATTTTGTGAAAACTCAGCTATGTCAGAGACTCATAGTATTGTTTAACGTGGAAAAGATCCTTAAGATCATTGTGTCACCACATATACAGTATTTTTCCTATTTGTTGCCTTTTTTCAGTGTATGCTGTAGCTCTCTGGCCATCTGGATTTGGAGAGCAAGCTTTCTAGGGCCTCGCTTTTGCGCAGCCAACTAAATATGTTCTTATGTTCTGAAGTGCTAGGACTCTGGATACAGATACAAATGAGATTCAATGCAGAAAATACAGCATGCATGAAAGGTTTGTCATATATTAAAACTATTTAATTTAGTGTTACCAGGGAAAAAAAAGGGATTTTTGCAAGCATAAGATGAATGTTTAGAATGGTTTTAAATTAATGGTAACCTGGTAATCTGGTGCCAAAATGTCACTAGAGAACAAGTTTTATCCCTTCTCGTTGTACTTTGTGAGAAACTGCTTTGTAAAATTCATTGTTCAGTGAGACCTCACTTTAGTGGATTATTTCTATATGGATAAAGAGACACCATACTCTGAATGCACCGCCATACACACTGAAAAGGCATAGCACACCTTTTCTTATTTATTGTTATTTTAATCCCTCTTCTTACATTTATTTAGGTTGTCTCTTTTTACTTTTATTAATTATGAGGCAGCAGCTGACGAAACACTTTATAGTGCAATTATTGAGCTGTTCAAGGAGAGGCACATCTTCAATGTATAAGGAGTGTCTAAATCTAAAGGATAGTTTGCCTGAGGCTTCCAAAATATTACCCAGGTGCCAGTACATAGAAAACACCAGCATCTCCTGGTGAGACATGTACATTGGATCAGAGTACAAATGTGCATTATTCTCATCTCAAGTTTGCATGAAGATGAAGGAGGGAAGGATGAAGTAAAAACAGTCAAGTGAATAAAGCAGTATGTGTTGCTGTAGAGAAGTTTTTTTGGAAAGGAGTGCAGAGTGCTCGGTGCAAGAAGCTGGGTTGCATGGGTGACATTTCTAGTGCAAGCGGCACCATGAGGAAACTAGGGCATTTTGAGCATATGAAAGAGAGAGGTGTGCTGAACTTCATTAGGAATTCCAGTCACTTCTTCAGTACAAGACAAGATAGACAATGTATTTTGCTGCTTAGTCACTTCACTTGTTCCCTATACAATCCACACAAAGGTTAAGCATCTTTATTTTTTCTTTAAGTAAAAGTGGGCATCAGTGCAAGACAGAGACATCTCTGAGACTGTATTTTAACAAGGTAGCTACATGGTGCAATTATTTTAGATTTGCTTTGGGTTCTGATTTAAGGGAAGTCTTTTCACCTACAGAATCTTCTTCTGTGCTAATGTTATTGGACTATTTGAACCAAAATTTACTAATGCATTTACTTACCAAGGCAGTCAACCAGAAGTGGCATTTACAGCTTTTCCCTCTGTTGCATGGTACCTTTTCTACAAGCCTCAGTGTCATTAACTTCTTAATTTATTTATTTTTTAAAAAGAAGACTACTCCTCCAGCCCAGAATATATTTATCAACCTCAGAAGTTGGGATGGACAAAGAGAAGTTCTTTGAATTAAGTCTTACCCATTTGCCGGAAGACAGGACTTTGAGGTCTCACTTTTTACTTTGATTTTGGTCCTGGTTTCAGCTGGTTTAGAGTTAATTTTCACCTTATTAGCTGGTGCAGTGCTGTGTTTTGGATTAAGTATGAGAATAGTGTTGATTACACATAAATGTTCAAGTTCCTGCTGAGCAGAGCTTACCCTAAGTCAAGGACTTGCAGTGTCCAGTGAGGAGGTGCACAAGAGCTGGGAACGAGTACAGCCGGGAGAGCTGGCCTGAACTGGCCATGCCACAGATAATCATGCTTAGTTTATAAACTGGGGGGAGTTGGCCAGTAGGTGCTGACCACTGCTTGGGGACAGGCTGGCTGTTGATCAGCAGGTGGTGAGTGACTGTAATGGGCATCACTTGCTTCTCTGGCATTTGAGAGCAACCTGAGGTCAATTTCCTATTGCCTGTTACTGTGGAGAAGAGACTGACCCACATCTGGCTACAGCCTCCTTTCAGGGATTTGAAGAGAACAGTAAGGTCCCTCCTCAGCCTTCTTTTCTCCAGGAGGAGAAACATCCCCATCTCCCTCAGCAGCTCCTCATCAGACTTGTGCTCCAGACCCTACCACAACTCTGTCGCCCTTCCCTCCTCTCCAGCACCTCAATGTCTTTCTGGTATTGAGGAGCCCAGAACGGAATTGAGCACACATTCAAGAAGTGGCCTCACCAGATACATGTATTTTTATGTGTGTGTGTGTGTATGAACCTTACTATACATATTTTTTCGTAAGGTAAAAAGAAAAATTGGAAAGTGCCTAGGAAAAAAATGGGAGTAACATATGCTTTGGCAGATTTCTGTCTCATGCAGTATTTTATTTTGTGTTTAGAATCTATAGATACATAATTCTAAATGTGTGCAAAAAGCCCTCCACATTGTCAGTACCTTATATTATAAATACAGTTTTCTACTCCATTAATAATGCAGAGTGTTCTATAGAAAGTGCAGATATAAAAGAACATTGCTAACTGAATAATAATTAATAACTGAAGACAAGTGTAACTTGAATATTTTCCATTATTAAAACTCAGAACTGCCATCCTGAGAGTGGCTTTTGAATTAGCAGAACCAATACCTTCTGTTTTATTTGAACACATTTTGAGCTGAAAATAAACAAGATGATGACATTAAAATCCTGAAAGCAGCAGCAGTGTTCCAGCATCCTACCATGTCCCTTGTGGTTTATGGTTTGCAACCCACATATAGGTTTAGATCGAACACAATTAAAAAAGTCAGTACTCCCGCTCCAGAATGAGAGGTGGCCGTTATCACTGCCTTTCAGAAGGTGTACAGTTGTGATACTCTGCTGTTAAATTTACGAATGTGCTCCTGAGCACAATGTGTTGCATTCTCCAAAGAGCCCTTTCACCATGGGATCGTGTTTAAAAGCCCCAGAGACTGCTTCTGATTGCACTGCTTCTGCACATACTTAATTAATATGTTAGTAGGCAGAGAACTATATGAAATCTTTATTCTGAGGTGATGCTCTGCAACTATATTTTATTTCGTTTGGTTGTTTGTTTTTTTGCAGTACAGTTCCAAACTTGGAGGAGAATCCATCTTTCATGAAACATGAGGTTGTTAAATCCTGTTGTTATGTTGTTGTTTTTTTCCTCACATCAGTCATTTTCTCTGCAGAAGCTGAAGATAAGATGTAGTTTGTATCTTCTTTCACAAATGACTGTAGAGCTGTTTTGAATCCTCTCCCATTGCATAATGCAGTAAAAACCTTATGCATACATGTGAGGGGAAAAAAAACAACCTTGAAATTTCCAACATAAAACTAATGTGGCAAAGAAAATGTTGGGGTTTTTTTTCATAGTAAAGTAGTTAATTCTTTTGGTAGTAATAATTATGTCACATTTGTTCAGTAGCACGTATTAAGCAAGCCTGTGTAACCTTTGTGCCCCTTCACATGTTTCACTGCTTGTATTTGCTGAGTGCTCAGAGCAGGGCCATGAAATACTAAGTATGTTGAGACCAAATGGTAAATATTCAAACTGAAGTATGGTGCATCATTAATTAAAATTAATGACATTTTCATTTTAAATGGCTGCATTTGCGTGTTGGTGCTGTCTGGCCATTAGGAGGATGTGTTCTGCCTCAGCACAGCTCTGTGCTGCGCAGTGGAGGAGGCTGGGAGGGTCCCTTGGGCTGCATCCTGCCCTGTATTGGTGAAGTTCTTGTTCCTGGCTGAGGCTGTCTTTGAACAAAGACACACTGAGTGCAGGCAAGAACAAATTTGTGCGAGTAGTATCCTTTATACACGGTGTCGCTCTAATGTTCAGCGTGATCCCCATCTATTTATAATCCATGAAACTGATATAGTGATATTCAATACTGCATGGATTCAGCCAGCTTTTTGTAAGACGAATAATAAATTTATGTGATGTTCTTTCACGTCACTCTTTACAAATGCCTAAGAGCCAGTATCTTATCTATGCCTTCTGTAGAAGCACAATCACAAAAGGACAACTGTTTCTGGATTAATTAATCTGTTTATACACTGATCTCGCTGCCAGTTTCTTCTTACTGTCTCCTAGAGCAATCCAGTGATATTTGTATGGCAGCAGACTTTTTGAAATAGTGATTCGTGCATAAATTTATTAGAAAACCAAATCAGTTCATCCATCCCAAAACTACCAAAACTTGTGATGAGCCTCTTGCTCAGGCACTGGGAAGTTCATAAAATCTGTAGTTTTCACATGATGACTAGAAATTAGCAGTTCAGTTCTCTAGCTAGCATTTAATTAATTTAAGAAATCAGCTAGTATTATATTTTTGCTATACTTAATCTATCATTTCATAGTAAGTAATACCTAATTTTAAAAATATTATTTATGAACTTTGTAATTGAATTCTAGTTAGCCTCCCAGGGCAATTCGATGCAGGAATAAAATACAAAATATAAAATAAATTAATAAAAATAATCTAGAAAAAGAAAACCACAAATGTAGCATAGGAAAGCACAGAACTTTTTTTAAGTGTGTGCAGATTTAATGTACTGTCCTTGATATAAAGAAGGTTTCCAATTTAGTGTATAGTTACAGTTTAGTTACAATTCAGTGTGTTTTAATGATTACCAACCACTGGACTGAAACTTACATTAGGGAAATAACTAAAAAGTACAGCTGCAAAGCAAGATTAGAATTGAATAATTAAATTAATGTTTCCTGCTTGCTGATTTAAATCATGATTAGAAGAGGTGATTTAAGTCTCTTTTATTTATATCATATTGTGCAGTGTGGAGACTTGCAATCCAAGTCCAGAGATGTTATTTCCTATTCCAGAATCACAGAACTGCCTCTAGTAAACCACAGTTAAATTCTGGAGTCCTCTTGTCTTCACTAGTTGAACAATTTTTTTTCCTCCCTCTGCTTAAACAAAGTACATTGATACCACAAGTTGCCTAATCATTATTTCCTTTGGCCTCTTTATGCAGCCTACATACTGTCAGGTTTAGGGTTTTTTGTCTGAAATGTCTCTTGTTTTACTTGTCCTTGCCCACTGCAATGACAGCTTCCTTGACAACTCTAGCCAGCACTTGGAGTAGGATGATATGGATAGAAGTAAATCCTGGAGCTGCTGTTGCTGTGCTTGAGAAATTGCTTTCATCAGCAGACCCTGGTGGTGGACATCAGATGCTCTGGACTGATTACAGCACAAAAATCACCACGAGGGTAGTTTAAAGCTTGCATGGTTTCCTTTGCATATGCAGCAGGGTAGGAGCATGCACACAGATCCTCAGTGATAAATCTGTAAAATGCAGTAATTTTGATTGCTCTGACCTTGCCTATGGCTGGCTGTGGGTGTGTCTGGAGGTTGAGCATGGCTTAGTATGGTATAGTCTGACTTTGTATGATAAGACTTCTGTGTGAACTTTTCAGTTTCATTTATGGGAATAGTCTTGTGCAGCTGGAGAGTAGCTGTAGTCACAGCAAACAGAAGGCATGAAAGCTTTCACTGTAACCTGGAGGTTAATCTCCATCACACCATTACTGAAAATACAAGAGATCGTAATGAAATCTTCAGGTTTTTGAATATCACTTGCCTAAAGCCTGACAGAATAAATATGAGAAGCTCTCTAACTGATTTTAAAGAGGGAGAAAATGTGCAGATTTTGTTCACTCAAACATTGGTTCCTTTTTGAAACATTCATAATTCTTCTGATAAGTAAATTTGGTGATGTGTAATGCAGAAGGGAATGTAAAATGCAGTGTCCTCTTGTCCTCTTCTCTTTTTACTTCTGTTTCAAAGAGCAGAAATGGCACTCCTGGGTTTAAGAATGTTCAGAACGTTGTCCTCTCATCACATGTTATAATTGTGTGGGGCAGTTTCATAGAATGGCTAGAGTTTGATCCTGGAAGTCTTTTAGTGAGATCCTACCCTAGTGAGTAATAAATGGAGTCTCCTCAAAGAAAGGAGATTTTTTAAAGGAAAAAGGAAGCAAATCCAAAGACTTGGAGCTCAAAAAACAAATATTATGTTACTGGTGTCCCTAAATTAACCAAGTGACTGACTTATGCTTTAAAGGATTTTTATGTTAGGATCAGAAGGGACTGTGTCATTCTCCTTCAGCTTAAGAACTTGTGCATCCTCTCATACGTCCCTAACATACTAGAGTTTCCCAGAGCCTTGTTCAGAAATTCTGGTGATGTGAAGTAGAACTGTTTGAAAAGGAAAGAAAAAAGGTATTTTTTGTTACTATCACTGTTACACTTGGTAAGATAAAAATTATAAGTGATACCAGGTGTTATGCTTTGGAATGGAAAATAATTTCATTCTTCTGATACAAAGTTAAAAACACTATTTTCCTCCATGGAGACAAGCCTTCCATCTACAGGTGCCTTGCATCTCCATAGGATGCATGCAGCACTGGGCATTGTTGGAAGTATAATACCAGATTACTCTCAGTCAAGCACTCATTTCTTGCAAATAGCCATGTTATTGTCTTAAAAATGATATGAGGGATATAATATCCAGCAAAGCAAGTAAACTGAGAGGAAATATAATGAAGGATTTCAGTATATGGCTTACTTAAATTAAAATGTACATACTTTGAAAAAGAGGGCTCATTTATTATAAAATATAAACACCCTCATGGCTTTTGGCTATGGATATTTAGCAGTCCTTGGGGTTCACTCCCAACAGAGATCACAAAAGCATTAGTTTGTGAAATAGGAACCAGTTGCATTGGGGTTTTTTTTTGATCCTGCTTTACTATTGGAAGTTCTAACCCCACATTGTGGACTTTTCCATGCAACCTCAAGTTGCTTTCATAATAGATCTGTCAGAGTAGCTGTCATTTTTCTGTGGCAGTGGCTCATGTTTAACATTCAAAAAAGTGGACAGGAATGTATGTGTCCACTCTACTCTTTCATCAAGGATTGTCTTTTTATTTATGCCTAATGTCATTGTGTTTCCATTTTGATTATAGCTTGTAGTTCAAGCAAGAGAAAGAAGCTGCAGAAACCCAAGAGCCAGATGGAGTTTTGTTTGCCTGTTAGTGGAGGAGCTTGGATGTCTGTATATTTATTTAATAGTACCAGTGGCAGAAACAACTGTTCTGGCCTTAGAACATCAAGTTGCTTCTGCCCATTACTTACCTGTTGCATGAGCTAGAGGCTCTTAAAATCTGAAGAGTAGAAATGAATGCTCCTGCGAGTAGGGATTCTGATTTGTATATTATTTTTTAAGTGTTGTAGAATACTTCAGAATGAAAGATAATAAATGAGATTGATTGTTAACATTAAGCATCAAACCAAAAATACCTTGATTTCCTGGAACCACAGATGTAAATCTTGGCAGAATCACCTCAGTGTTTATCCTTGCCTTTTATGTAGATGAAAGACTACCCATTTTATTGTGTTTTATTCTCTCGGGATGAGATCTTAATGACTGAGACCCAACCTGATATACGTAGCCATTACATTCCATTACCACTTTCTGTAACAGTAGAAATTTGCCAAATCACTTTAGACGGAATTTTGTCTTGCATGGTGTGCTGCTTACTAATTGCCTACAGCCTTCAGTGCTGTAGTAGCTATCCATCAGGGGAATGCCTCCTGGGCAGTGCACATCCCATTGAGTGACACTGAGGTTCTGATCATCACACAGGCTCCCTTCTTCTGAAGGACATGCTAGGAGGTGTCAGGACTACATGTTGTTTTGAAGCTTTCTGGATTCCTCTGCCCTAAATGGATTGGCCATTTTACCTTTGTTACATTAGTAATAGATTTTCTGAAGGAAGCTCAAGAAAATGTCCTTAGGGAGTCAAAGGTTTTACCTACTTAGGAAAACTTACTTTCTGGAGTGTCTAGGAAATTGTCAGCCTTCCCATGCTTCACTTCAGTGTGATGCATTAGAGGCAATTTTGGTCAAAAAAATACATAAAAGGACCCCAGCATGCTGTTCTTACACGACCACTTAGTTATATCTCTTGCAGTCTCCAGAAAAGTTCCTTGGTGAATGTTGTATTTCCAAGTAATTGTCTCTGAGACCTTGAAACTTTTGATGTGAGGGTTTTTTTTTTTCCTTTTTTTTTTTTTAAGTAGAGAAAATAACCACATTTGCATGTCTATGACTTACCCCTTTTAGCCTTGCTACTTCAGACTGTCAGTATGTGATTTTGAAGCTGCTAGGTTTTTCCTAGGGCTGGTTCAGGTCATCTTCAACAAGATTAATTTTCTAATAGTTTGCTTCAAAGGGCAGAGATAGCCATCAGTGTGTCTTCTCATTTGATACTTTCTGGAAAAGGGCAGACTCATTTCCACCATTTGCTCAAAGTGGTCTCCAACAGTAAAGCTCCTGTTAGAATATTATTTATGGAACACAGAAGTATTACAAAGTCCAACCTGATTAACTAAAGTGGCTCTTCTCTGTAATCCATTACTCTAAGCTGATGCTTGATAGATGGATGGTTATTGCCCTGTTTGTATTTAAAGCAGTTATTTCTCCAGTTATAAATTTGCTGTCAGAGTTATTTCCAGCTTCTAAAAAGCCAGCATAACCTTTTTAGAAAACTGAGTGTTTTGAAATGTTAAAATACAAAATGTGTTCTATGTTCATGACAAGAATAAGGAAAAAGCAGTTAATATGAAGATTAACAGTTCTGCTTTTATTTAAAAGGCATGCAGGTGTGATACCTGGGGATATGGTTTAGTGGTGGACTTGGCAGTGCTGGATTAATGGTGGAACTCGATGATCTTAGAGGTCCTAAGTGATTCTACTTTTTTAAATAAAGACAAAATCTTTTCTTGTCACTGATGGTAGAGGGGCAGTTGTGTGACACTGTGTATCCTTACTGTAGTTCTATTGGCAGTAAAGTAGTGAAAATCGAGTAGTATTATTGGTGGTTGCTTTTGCCCTTTCAGAGAGATGTTTGCTGTAAGGAGTAGTGGGAATCAGATGTGTCCTTGAAATTCATTCTGTTTGCACCCCACTTCTTAACTGGATATTGTTTTTCAGATCTTTCTGCAAGGATGATAAATGCTTTATTTTTACGGTAATCATTTGACTTTCCTCTGAAGAGAAAATATTGTTACCCATTCAGCCCAGAAAAGACACAATTCTTGGTGGCAATATTTAGAAAAGTACGTATAGAACACAACAAAAAAACAGAATGCTTGGTTGGTGTCAATCCCCTGTATTGCATGAATTTTCTTTGCCATCTCTGTAAGCTAGGGACAGTGCCCTTTATAAAGCACAGTGTCTTTTCTGCAGTAGAAAAAATAGATGTCTTAGAAATTTTCTTCTTCTCTTCTCCTGAGACCACCTCAGATTGTTAGATATATTATCCCCCAAAACATTATGCCTGAGTCTATGACGGTGCCAAATTCTTTTTTTTTTTGCTTCCTAACACTTTAGTTTTCTTTCATTTTGCTTTATCTCTCAAAGTCCCAAGTAACCATGCACAGCAGTGCAGCAAATTTGACTGTGTTCTTGTCCAGCACAGCTCTTAGACTGTCTTCATCAGGGCTCCTCTCAAACCACAGCACCTGCATGAACTGGAGGAAGGCTTGTGCAGCCACTACCTCCTGTCCAGGAAAACCAAACTTACACTGCTGCTGTGGTTAACACAGTATTCCTTGTTTTTCTATTAGTCACTACATTTAGAAATAGTAACCAGAGAAGTGTTCTTCCAGCCGTGGTGGGCCATCACAGGACAGGAACTTTGGCATCTACACTCACTAAAAGGTCCTTCATATTTTCTAAAGTAGTGATGAATTCAGTTTTAAAAGTCTGTTAATTTTAGCTTGAGAGTCTAGTTACCTCCATGATAGTAGTCTTACAGTAGAGGACTCTAAGAAAACTGTAATACTACTTAAAGATGAGTTCACCTTTTGGCCTCAAATGTGCAAGACTACTGAACTGAAATGGATGTGGGGTTTGTATTAGCATTTCTAAAAATCAAGTCATTTACCTAAATGCCTAGATAAGGCTTAAAATGTCTGGATTTTATCCAGGCAACCCAATTAAAAGAGACTAATCTAGTTATCCTTGTGGAAGCAGACATCCACAGAAGGCTCGTGTACCTAGATATCTGCTTAGCCTCTTAAGTACTTGGAAAGCCTTGTAATTACAGACTCTGATTTTTGCCTTTCTGGAAGACTGGTGGTTAATTGCACCATTCTGTTGTCTTTCTAAAATTGAAATACATCTATTTCAGTTTGCAGTGATAAATCTGATAATAAAATTTTAATTGCAAAAAGCAATTTGTTGGAGCAGCAATTAGCAGTAGAACAACTGCTTCGTTAACATACAGATGCAGGGTAATGGCTTCTGAATCAAATGGGACTTGGTGAACTCTCTGGTGAAGCGGTACCCCCTGACACTATTACACATTTTCCTTTCTCTGAGCGTTGTTTTCTGTTGCTTATGAGCTTGACTTGCTTTAACACAACATTATTCAAATGTCTCTGATACCCTTCTCAACATTATCCAAGCTTTTTCTGTTTAAAGTCAGAAGCAATGACATAGCTCATATTCAGCTGATTTACTGTGTCAAACTCAGTCACCTGCTCTGATGTCTGAATTCAAGAGAGTGATTAGAAATTCAATTAGGCTGCTGAGTGGGGCTGCTGATCCACAGGTTTATGCTGAGGGCTGTATTCAAACCAGACCTCTAAAAGATGCCCTCAGGTTCTGCACCCACTGGTTGTCCTGGGCTGTGCAGGTAACTGTTGTCTGGCACTCCTGAACTATAGCAGGTCTTGGTCATCACTTTCCAAATCTGATGCCGTTACAGGTACCACTGCTGTACATATCACCAAAATTTGTGTTGAAACTGCTTTACAAGGCAAAGACCTAAGTGGTTGTCACGAAGTCTTTGACATTTCTCCTTTTCTTAGGAAAATCTCCTCTTGGGCAGAAGTTTGGGGTTGGAGGTTTATTTATTTTTATGAAAAATGATGGGGAAATCTGTAGTTCCACTGGTAGACTCTTCTATCAGTTAGTGGACACCAGACTACAAGGTTCAGTTTTGAAGAGTGCTGAGTAGCCTGTAAATGGCCACTGGAAGAGCTGAAACCTCAGCTTTCCAGCACTGCTGAAATTAATCCACCTTCTAGGGACCTGCTCTGGAAAGGCTGGGTCAGTCTTACCGCATGTAAGGAAGTTTCCTCTGTAGCAGGTATTTGATATTACTTGAATGTATGAACAGCTGCAATGGTTTTTGAGTTTCTCCTTTCCAGCTGATACATAATTTGGTCCTCTGTTTTTTTCCACTCTTGAAATCTCTTTCCCAGATGTGTGGGGACACTGAAATCGCTGGTTGCTTGGTGTGATTAGGGTAACAATGCATGCTTGTATTGTCTAAAGGCAGTAATATCAGTAGAGATTAATACTGAAAATCCTTGAAATAAGAACATGATCATTTGGCAGCCTGTTTTCCGTAGCATCATTATTATTGTAAGGTGTTGTCATGTTACAGTGACCAACAGACAGCCTTCTGAACAGGGCAGAGTATTTATTTGAAAACTGGTGATACCTCTTCAGGAGAGGTGTCCCTTTTACAGTCCATTACTGTGCTCAACTAAAGGGATAGTGAGTAGAAATCTCAGGAAAACCTCAAATTCACATTTTCAGTAGTGTTACTTGGTGCTTAATGGTGCAGTCATAGGCACTGGATGCCAACCTGTGCGCTGAAGTCTACACACTTAGTTCTGGTACTCCTGGATCTAGCTGGTAGCTGCTAATATGCAAAAGACCGCCACAGGCATGTAGCATCACAGTAACACACCACAGTGTTAGTGATACACTTCTGGGCACTGTCACATCTCACCTCCACTCTCAGAGCACCGTTCAGTCCAGCCCAGCTCAGGAGACTCTCACAGTCCAGGTCACAAAGGGGTAACACCAACAATGGTTGACAATATGGATGTAGAGGTGTCGCCTCAAATGTATGTGGTGCAGGACTACATTTTGATTTACCTGACATTACTTCTTAGACAATAACAGAGCACATCAAGGTGATGACATTGATTTCTATAAAGAGAGGTTTAATTTCATGTTTATAAGAGGACTGGGAAGGTCAATACTTGTTCCTTAATCAGCACCATTTTGCAATTAGCAGTAAGATCTAAGAGAAATTCAGTCTCCCACCCTTATTAGATGTGAAATCTGATCAATCTTGCTTTCCTAGCAGTGTGTGGAGCCGGGGCCATGCTCACACTTGCGATTCCACTGTAATAACGTCCATGAGGCAGACTGCTCAGTGCAATTCCTTTGGACATGACATGCCAGCTTAATAAAAGGTAGCAATTTCAGACATGTGGTGATAATAGCTTTTGCTTGTGGGCTCTGAGGAGGCATTAAGTGGTGAGGTTTTGGTCTTTTCTTACAGCAAGAAACAAATGTGTCTTAAAAATAACTGCAATATCAAATACTGGTGAAGTGCAAAGGCAGCTTTCAGCAGGCTTTAGAATGCGGGCTGCTGATAGCTACAGCTTTTCAATGCCACCAAGATACTTTAAATGCAATGTTACAGGTAGGTCTCAGGGGCAGGAGTGAACTCCTTGACACACACTGCCCTGGTAAGAGTGGAAAAGCAGCTCTATAGGAATTGGTTAGTCAGAAGAGCAGTGTCATCGTGTTAGGGCTTGGTTTGGAGCTCTGTGGGACTGTGGGTTTGGGCAGTTCACCAGAGCATACGAGAGACGATGCTGCAAACCTACACTGCATTGGCAGGACTGTGAAGGAGACAACAAGGCTATCTCCACTGTCACAAAGCCAGAAGTGTCATTTTATTTTTCCCCAGAAACAGCTATCATACATTGGTTTCTTTGCTGTAAAAGCACCGTTGGTGACAAACTCCCTGCGCTGCTCGCTAGCACTCTAACCAGCAGTCACCCTCCATACCTCCACAACAGCCAAAAGAGCTTGTCACCACTCTGCACAGGGATAGATTACACAGGTTGTCCTGCAGATAAAATACATGCCTTCCTGGCTATTGTCATTTGTGCTCAGTGCTGAGGTCCCCTGACAACAGCTTTGAAAAAGTTCAAGAGTATGAACTGGGGGTGAGAGATGAGCAGTGTCACATGAATGACTTATGGTGATTTGCATCCTACCCTCAATTCCCAGCTTTCTCCATGGATACACCCAACAGAAAGTATCTTCTGGAGCCCCAGTAACTGTTGCTCTGTAATGTCTGCAGGCTTTCCTCTCACTACACCTCCCAGCACCATTCATCAGTGGTGAAAGGTGACATTAATTCATGTGGTAGCCATCTTCAACACTTCTCCAAGCCTGGGCTCGCCACCAAAGGTGATATCACAGGCTGCTGAAGTCAGCACAGTAGAAATTTGCCTCCATTGCCCTGTCAGTGTGAGCTCTTGGAAAGGCTCAACCAGCACTGGGAGCCAGTCTGTTCCTGTGAAATCTAGCAGCCAAATGCCCTGGGACACTACTGTCCCCCTGGTGTTCTTTGAAGTCACCAGCGATGCCATGAGTCCCTGTGGAGAGCACCATGCTGCTTTGCACTCCCACAGTGGCACCGGAGGCATCTCCCCTACACTCTGCTGCAGGGTGTCCCGCGTCCGGCTGTGCATGGACGCCTCCTGTTCCCACTCTTGCAGTGCTCCTGCAGCACTGACAGCAGTAGTGAAGGGGAGAGCAGATACTAGCAAGAACCTGTGAGCGTTCACTGCCTGGCCACACACAGACGGCACAAAGAAACACCATCTGACCAGGCGGTGCCTGTGGAGAAGTGTGAAATTCCTCTTCATCAGGAGCCCAATCTGTTCCTGAGACAATTATCAGCTTTTCATACTCCCTTTGGTCTTGGCTCCTCACAGGCAGATGGGCAGATCCCAAAGCAGGTACATGCCTGCTGACTTGATCCCTTGGAGCTGACCTTCCATCTCAATGAGGGGAGGTTTGCCCCAACTCTGCTTGGGCTATGGAGATCAGGAATCCTCCATCATGGCAGATGACCTTTACCAGAAGGGAGGTGAATTTTAAAAAGTCTGTGCTTTCAGTCTAAACTGTGGTTAGTAGATAAAACATCTGAAACTACTTTAGACTGTCAGGGTAGACTCATTCTGCTCTGTGGCATGGGAAAGCCATTTGACTTTTAACGTGTTGTGGACTGGGCAGCTTGTGGCATCTCTCTGTTCCTCTCATTATGTTGCGTATCTGCCAAAGGCATTTCTCACTCCTCCTTTGGTGGCAACTGGTACATTAGCTGAATTCACTTCTTCCAGCAGATGGTGATGCTGCTGCCCCGTCTGTAAGTGTGCTCTGCCTCAACAGCTCCTATCACTCCTGCTCTTCTCTTTTATTTGATATTCAGGCTGGGGGCTTCCAAGGGATTTTCTTACATCAATTTTTATGTGACACCTTTTCATTGGACTTGTGATCAAAAGAAAATGTCAGGCTCATTTTCTCAGCAAGTGTCATGGTAATGAGAGAAATCTAGGCTAAACTTTAGGGGAAACGTTTTAACCATAAGGACAGCTAAGCTGTCCATTTCAGTGATGAAATGTGAAGTGCCATGAAACATCCTCAGGAGCAGTAGAGTAGTTAGGGAATATTTGGAGTAGTAAGAATAGTAAAGAGAATTTCTGTTGGGAAAGGATTAGATATTGCTGATCTATCTTTGGGGGCCTGAGATGGACAAAACTGCTTCAAGTGGTTCTGCTCCTGTCTTCATATTCTTTTATTAAATTAGTTAATTAATGGGTTGTTCTGAACATACTGTTCACCCTGGATGTGGGTGTCTGCACAATGAAATGTTTAATATAAAAGAGGTCATTGTAAGGTGTGTTTTAAGAGGCAGTGATGAACTTCGCAAATATGAGATCAGGAAGGGCTGTCTGTCTGTCTGTCTGTCTGTCTGTCTGTCTATCCCTCTCTCTCTCCAGGCTCAGTAGACTAAGACAGCATGCAAATTGACCCCCAAACTGATACAGATGCAAGGCTTTTTACTCTGCCAAATGCTTAGGAAGAGGATTTCAGTAAGGAGTCTTTTAGGATGACTGAGAATACCTGACCTAAGCTGTGTCATAAGTGGTGTGCGTTTACAGCTACGGGTTTGATGAATATCTGAATCTGTGGCTTTTCAAAGACAAGGAGTTACTGGAATAGAGTTTTCAAAGGTGATATTAATAGACCTTGTGAAAGACACTAGAGATTTCCAAAGAGAAATTGCCATTTTTGTTAGTAAAGGAGCCCCTGGGAAGACTTAAAAGAAAGAGAACCCAGTCTTGCCAGCATCTTGAAAACCAGCTGAAAGAAAACAGCCCTATTACTGACTTGCTTGCTGCCAAACACTGGAATCTCCTGTATTTCTACCAGGCCCAGCAAGTAGGACATCTTTAATTTTTTTGGTGGTAAGAAGTGAGTCCATTCTGAAATGCAGCGTATATAAATTAATAACTCCCATACAACTAGCAAGCTTTTGATTGTTAAATTGTAAAAACAGACATCAGTAAATAGCAAATACTTCCAAGCATGGAACATTTCTGGGCAGCCGAGTATCAGCAGTCATGCAACTGATCCTATATAAGTATTAAATTTGCTGGTTGTGTTTTTGATAGAAGTGGATACTCAAGTGCATTATTAAATTTGCCTTTATTCCTGGGAAACCCTCTCCGATTTTATAATCAGTGATGTTTCTATGCTTGTGTTCAAGTGCCCATGGCTAGAATTAACAAACAATAATTGAAAGTGACACTGGCAGCTTTGTTCAGATGTGTTAGTTTTTAATATTATTTATTGTTACTTTATTTTTGCTTGCTGGTTTTGCATAAACATATAGTTGAATTATATAAATAAAACTGTGTATCTCTGCAGTATGGCCTTTTCCTCCCTAGTACTGGTGGTCAGATCTGGAAAGTTTCTGATTTGAGTGATATAACTTTTCGCAATTGCTACAATGAAATCCCATCATCATTCTGTAAGGATGTGTGTTCTGCAGCACAGATAGTTTACTGAAATGCTGACTTAAATTTACATGAGGGTGGTTTTATTCAAAAAGTAGGGTAGTATCAGCATCACTATAAAGCTAAAGTGAGGTGGCCAGTCCAGCAGACAAGTTTCTTGTCCTCAGTGGCTATTTTGCGTTACTGAAGGTAGCACAAGCCGTATGAGAGGCCTGAGTGAGAGTAAAACCCTTGGACTGGTCTTAAGAAATCCCTTCTAGGATCCCTACTGCTCCAGGATCTTCTAGTTTGGGAGCCTACACATTACATAATGTTTTTCTGCAGTCTTGGCCCCATTTTTAGAGATCCTGGGTCAGTTTGCTTGACTCCTGTAGAGAGTGTGGTTAGAAGTTGGTCTGGGCTGCCTGGTGTTAGACTGAGTTCAGCTGCTTGGGCAGTTTTCCACCTGGTTGTCTGGTTTGCAAGCCTCAGTTTCCATCCAGGTCCTGCTGGGAGCACAAACTTTAATCCCTACCATTTTCCAGATGTTGACTCTGTTTTCAGCTTGATCTTAGTTTGGATATAAAATTAATTTGGGCTGAGAAAGGTTTGATGCCTCATTTTGATACAGCTCTCAAGCAGTTGCAGGTGACAAATTTGTTATGACAGCGTTCACAGCTCTGAGTTTTAACTACAATGGAATGAGGCATGTGACAAGGTAAATCAGGTCAGTGGTTGGAAGGCACTGACAGATTACAGTACTCAAGTCATTATATCCAGGCTGTATGTCCAGGTCAGTAACAGTGAGAAGGATCAAATCTGCATATCATGTGGTTGGGCCTTGTGGTAAGGTTGTGCTCTTAGCAGGTGTTTGTAGACTTTAAGTATTAGCAGTTGGATTTATTTTGCTTTATCACATTAAAGTTTTGGTTTATATTTTCTTGATCTACATGAACATTCTGATTACTCCTGGGAATTTTATGTAATAGGAGTCTGCAATATTAACTGGTACTGAACACAAATGATAAGACCTCTTAAATTTTAATATTCACTGACATTTCCTAAAAATTGCTCCTAGTTAGAACATTTTCCAAATTTCCAAATTTTGTATCCAGCAGCTTCCCAGGCATCTGTTTTCTGAACAGCTATGTTGCTGAGCCTGTTGCAGAATTAATGTCACCTAGTTTTTGACAAGTAGTAATAGTGGTATTTACATTTGAGCTTGTTCCCCAGGATTCCCTAAATGCTTACTGAAAACAAACAAGACCCAAGTGAGTCATCTATGGGAGAATATTCCTCGTTGACTGCAAACTTACGTGGGATGGCTAAGCAAGCTGTAGAGATCTGCACTGTACGTGCCTGCTTTTGGTTTGAGGGCTCCTGCCCTCTGGCTCTCGTGAAGCATCAGATGCGAACCTTGTAATTGCAGTCCAGCATCTCATTTAAGCTCCCTTTCTAGCTCTCTTCTTCTAAAACATCAAGGCTCTTCAGCTTCACTTGGGATATTCTCTAAGGGACAGCTTTCTTCTTTCTCTTTATCCCAATCCCTTTCTTTCTGCCTGTGTCATTTCCAGCTTCCTCTCCCAGTGTCACATTGGCCATTTAATTTGGAGCTGTAACGCTGAAAGGAACTCGTATTGTGTTTGGATATATGTGAGATAAGGCTACCCTGAACAAATACTCTTTGTAGGCCTTGTCTGCAGCAAATGTTCTGCTACTTTTTGCTCAGATGTCTGTGATTCTTTGTTCCCAGTGCAGTACTTGGATTGTACAGTCACAAGCACACAATTTATGAAGGCACGTGAGAATGAAAGCACAGGAGGGTATTGTCGAAGTGACAGTAAGCAGTTTCTTAATGGTAACCTTGTTGGTTCAGAAAATAGAAGAATAACTGTTCCTTTTGAAAATGTAGTTCATCAGCAGAATTCTTCAGTGTGCTTTTTATAGTTTCCTTGGAGTTTTCAGTGACTTTTTATAAATGAACTGTGAATAGTCTATAGTATTAAATATTTAATCACGGTAAGGTACAGTATATTCATCAGTCTGTAGAGTGAGCTTGTCAAAAGGCTCCTCGTTTTTGTCTTCAAGTCAAGTCACATATTTTTAATACAAATCTGTTGTGTCTGTTATGTGGACTTAAATTGCTGCTTTCCTTGCAAAACTAGAAGAAGAAGAAGCTAAAGCTGTAAGGGCTTTACGTGATTTTGAAATACCTTCAGCAAGGATGTAGGATGAGAAGCTGTATCCACATAATAAATGTTTAGTGTGAAACTTTAGAATGTAAAAGCATTTGTATGGCTTGTAAGACATGTTCCCTGATCATGGTAAGCTTTATTGTACCTTTTGGTATTTTACTCCTTGTGAAAAAGGTGGCTTTATTTCCCATTAGAAGCACCCTTAGTGAATCTCATGTCATTTAGGCATTTAGAAGTTTTTACTGTTCATTTTTTCAAGCACGGAACAATCAGAATTAGAAGTAATGTGAGATAATGAGCCTGTGCTGCTTGTGGCCTTAAGGTATGGAACTTGATAGGAAACCAGCTAATGAGAATATCCACAGTTGTACTAGTCAGGATAAGGAATAAAAATACCCAAGAATTGTAAACCTTCATGCTTTAGAGCCAGCCATTAATTGGGAGGGAGGTATGAAGAAATTTCCAAAGTGCACAGGGTAAGTATTTTGATATCTTCTTGTAACTTCTTCAGGAGCATCTGATACTCATCCCTGTTAAAGTGAGGTGGTGGAGTTAAGAATTGTTCAGGGCACCGGTCAGCTATCATAAATATAAAGATGAAGATGCCAATTGCACGTTATTTGGCAGCTATATAGAGCATTAGTTTTATACGTGGATATAAGTTTTCTTAATTAGTCAGTGGAGGAATGACTCCCCTTTCTTGGGGGAAAAGAATGTGAAAAATAGATGGTATAGGACTGGAAGCAGAAAATCAGATACATGCTTGAAACAACAGATGTAATAGTGATCAGGATATAAATAAAATAGGAAGGAGGGTGCACAAAGAAAGAAGCTGTAATGAAACTAGCTGTACCATATACTGTTAAATAACCCTAGTGGTTTAGGATTTCAGCTCACCATTATGTCTGCATAGATCATGACTTTGGTATTGCTTCATAATTGTCTACAGTACCTGCCACGTCATGAGCTTGGCTGGAATGTATCTTTAAAGGATTTTTTACCTTGAAGGATTTAGAAACAATTTGTCCAGTCCCTGAAAGCTAGATACTTTCTGTTCAGCCTTTGACACGATTGCCTTCATAAAAGCAGAGCTAGTGTTTAGCTCAGCCAGTCCTATGCTGCTCATTCCTGTTATTGTTTCTAGAGCAGGAGCAAGCTGATCGTTTTCTTCATTTTAGATAAACCTGTTGTGAGTTGATAGCAGCAGCGTGGGCTCTGGTTGGTGATTAAAGCATTGGTTAAATGGGCACATTTTACCAGCACAAATAAATCCTGCGGCAGAGTATCTCTATAATAATTTTAGTAATCACGTACCAGGGCAAGAGGTGGCCAAGAATGAACCTGCAGAGGATTGAACTGTTGTTACGTTGCCCTCTGAACAACATGAAGCAGCAGGGGAAATGAAAGACTTGATTTTACCTTGTGATAGATGATTGTGGCTAGAGCTGGGGGCTGACCATCCGGTCCTTTGCTGCACAGCCTGATAATGAATTGAGAAGGCACTCATTGACCTCATCTCAAATGAAATTTGTCCCATAATCACAAAGATTTCTTTTTACCTTAATCTGTTTTTTTTAAAGGAAATCTTGTAACCTTTTGACTTCAGGAGGAAAAGGAAAATAGTCTATTAATTGGGAAAGTTTTCCCTTAACTGTCTTTGCTGGCAACCCTCAGAAGCCTCTTTTGATTGCTGATAAAGAGTATTCATCTTTGCTTCATGATAATAGTTAGAGTGAGACGGAGATGGATGTGACACTAAAAATTAAGAGCATTGAAAGGGTCAGCGCTGAAAATTGCGTTAAGATTTTTCATTTAACTAGCATCCCTTTGGTTGTGACTCTTGTAAGTAACATAAATGACATAAAAGACTTTTAGTTTAGGTATTTTGGGTAGGGTAAGGCCTAGATTTACAGCTTAGCTGTTTTTCAGAACAGTGCTGAACTAATTGGTTTGGTCCCTTTTTTCTATAAAAGCAGATTTTGCCTTCTGCTTTGTCCTGTATTGTCTCTTCTAAGAAGAAGATTTGATCTTGGCAACGCAAATTATAGTGAAATATTTTTAAGCAATGGAAAAAATATAATTCCTTATAGTCCACTTAAATAAAATATATTAACTGTGGGATTTGTGGGATCACTCTCACAGATATTTTATGCACTTTATCTGTGGCTGTTCATAGCAGCATACAGATCTTCCAGCAATTCACTTGGTCTGATTTACTTTGAATTCCGTGAATCAACCTTGTGATAGTTTCCACAGCTGCACTCCTGTGTAATAAAAGTGTTCTGTAAATCACTGTATGTGTATATATGCATATGCATATTTTTACATATAGAATTCCAAATGGGTTCATACAAGTTATGGGCAACCAAAATAACACATCTAATACAAGAATGCAAATCTCAGAATTTTTTTAATTAATGTCTTTTCAGTGTAATCATTAGCAGCTGCTTATCATTAGACCACTTATAATCGAAACCTAGATCACCAAATTTCTCTAAAGGGTTATTAGTAGCACAGCAAAATTGTGTTCCCAAGTATTTGTCTGCTTTTACATTTCCTTTCTCTAATTACTAGATGGAGCAGTCAGCATCACATGCTCTTTGCAAGAGGAGTATAATGTTGATGGTGGGGATTTCCTTCTGAGTTTCTGGTTCACTCAAAATTACTTTTTCTCCATAGTTCAGTATCACAGTAGTTCACAGGTTGTGCTTTCCTGTTGGCTCATGAGGTTACTTGGACCACAGTTACTTACTTTTGCTAGTCTTCTGTACAAACCATGATTTCTCCTTTGGAGCAGGAAAAGAATCTGCAATTGCACAAAGCTAAGCAGAACTGAAGTAAGTAAAGGTAAATTACTAAATTAGGCAATTATGCAACTAAAATAACTTCAAAACCAAAAGGCAGTCAACGGGCAAATAAACACAGGCAAATTTCACTTTACAGCTGGTCAAATGAGACAGTAGGCATCTGATAGTAAGGCCAGCAGCAAACATTTATTGACTTTTGTAGATACAGCAAACACCAAGCTAAAACCAGTTCAAGACGAGACAAGGCCTTCCAGGGTTTGGAGTCACATACAGCGCATACAGTTAATTACTGTTGTAAAACTTGAGATGTGGTACAAGCACCAGTATTTACCACGAGGGTTCTGGCTGGGCCGTGGGGCTCCGGTGGTAGTCTGAACCCTACCATTCCCAGGATTGCAGGAAGGTGAGTTTGGGAAGAACCAATTCTCAACAAAAACATCTGTAAGAAGGAGATGACAGTATTACCCTGTGCAGCATGATTTACTGATGCCCAAAGAAATCCTCCCTAAGGGAGAACCAGGTTCAGTTCTCTCCTGTGCCTGCAAGGTCTTCTCGCTCCTGGGAAGCATCCTGGCCACCAGGCTGTGTCCCAGGTTAGTCCACAGCTCTTGTTGTGCTAAATCCAGACAGAGGCTGCTCCAGCAGCATTACACACAGGGTTTCATTACTGACCAAACCTCCCTCAGCCAATGGTGCTGGGTGTGCAACAGCTTTCCCACTGGCAGCAGGGCCTCAGTTGCTGAGGGCTGCATCATGTTTATTCGAGGATTTGGATTTGAACAGCTCACACCCCTCTCTTCCCTCAGGGCATAAAGAAGCCTGCAACAGACTGCAATATGTGTTATGGGGGTCTTGATGGAAATGAAGGCATGGTGAAACACAAATGTTCAAAGAAATGTCCTTCCCTGGCTCCAAAAGTGACTGGCAGTGAAGTAGGAAGGGTAATAGAAAGGATTATGGCCCCTTTCCATGGATATATTGACATACATTCTGTGGTATTTTAACAGATTGAGAGCTCCTGAAGCTGGAGTGCAGACAACATGCTCTGAGTAGCAGGCTACCGTGGTTGTATGCGTTCATGTTTGGAGCACTTTCAAATACAAAGGTCTATTACCTTAAAGTTGTTGCACAGAGATTACTATATAATCTAATAAAATACAGATGTTCATTTGAGATGGCACTATCATGGAAGAGTAGGACCACTAGGAACCTAAATTCTTTGGCAGTCCCTGGTTCTGTCTTAGACAATTCCTGATTAAAAGTCTTTTCACATTATACTTTCATGCTTGAAGCACACAGTGTTACTTCACTGTTTTGGGCTTCACTGCATATTGCCAGGCATTTTTAGTGGAAAATGTTTGGAGAGGCTTGCGTAGCACTAGTCCTCTTTTTGTCTTTTGGCTTCAACTCAAGGGACACCTCCTGCTTCCTTCAAGAGAACAAGTGCAGGCAGCCTTGTCCTTCCACTTAATGTTCCCGGTCCAGTACTGAAACGGAGGTGGTTGTTGACAGGGTGTGGATGGTCATAAAATATCCTGAAACCAGTGTCTAACTGGAGGATAGAAATAAAACTGCTCTCAGACTGGTGGCAGCGGATGCCATCAGGCTTGTAACAGTTGGAAGGGAGTATGGGCCAAGTGAAGAGGAAGATGAGAGATGCTCCTCCTCCGACCAGAGCCATGTAGTCGATTTGCTGTATTACAGCTTGGTTCCATGAAAGATTTTGCTGAAGCAGAGCTGATTTCTGCCTTCCAAAGCTCTGACCTTAGCACTAATTTTGAATTCATGGGGAATTTGAAGTAGGCAATTGGTAGATTGACATATGAATGGAAAATCCTGGAGAGTTTGCAGAGTTGCATAACATCAAGTATCCCGTGTTGAGGTGTCAAGGACCCCTTGGTCAGGCAGAAAAAAAATGTGGGATATGTTGTGCGTAGGGAGCAGGGACTGAACCAAAACATTTGTATCAGTAGTAAAGCTTATGTGGGGCCCTGGCTCCTGTATCAATGCTCTATTCCCTTTAAATTTGCGTTAAATCTGTCATTTCCAATTTGCTGAGAAGCGCCCATGCTCTGAACCACTGGAAAGCCAGCACTGGCAGTTTTGGATTAGCAGCATGCTCCACTTGATGCACAACTTGGCCTCCCTGTCTCCTCTCAAGCTCAAAGTCCTCTGGAAACTCTACTGAATTTATCACTCTGTCATTTCTCTAAAGTAAATCAACTTGGCAAACAAAGCAAGATTGTTTGTAATAACTGTGTCATCATCTCTCCTCTGAAGAGATCTCTTGTAGCAAATGTTTGTGAATGTACCATTGTTTGGGATGAATGCAAGCCCAGTTTTTTCTTTAAGAACTACAGGAGCCAGTAAGGCATGCACTAAGTTTGTCCCTTAGTATTGACAGAAGAAAAAGGATTTAGTGTTCATTTTTCCCGTTTAAGATCAATTTAAGATTCTGCTTATATTTGATCCATTTGTTAGGCTAGGGGGGCAAATATTTTTAGGTTGGGGGAGTATTGCAAACTGCACCTTGCTGCATTCCTGTATTTGAATTATTTGGGCACTGTAACAAGACATAGAAAGTCTTTAAATACCTGGAAAAGCTGCTGACTTGGCTCTGTGCCAGCATCAAGAGCACATGCTGGGAGTTTGGCCAGGGGCCTCTTCCCAGATTGCAGGCTTAAATACATTTCCAGCGCAGAAAGGGCCATAAGCCTGTAAACATCGTCTGGGAACTTCCTTCTTAGAGATTTTCTCAAAAAAGGTTAGGTACCAGGGAGATCCACAACTAAGGGAAGATGATCTTCATCATTTAAATCATGCTTAAAAACATCTAAAGATTATTTTAAATTGAAGTTTGGAAAATAGAATTTTCTCTGTCTTTACATCTCTAAAGATCTCTTTTACCTTTCCATTCTCAGAGTATTCTAAGGGCAACACACAGACTCCTGCATAGAACTGTGGAGATTAACTGATAGGATTTTGGAAGTGAACTGAAAGGCATGCTTGGGTATTTTTCTCCTTTTTCTAGCTGCCCCTCTGCCATGGTTAGTTAATACCATCCAGAAAGATTAAAAAAACACAAGAGGAGCAAGTATGCAGCAAGTGCATGAAACGTGATTGTGCATACTGTGGTCATCCAGGAAAAAAATAATCTCATGGTGCAGGGGCTTCATGAGTTACTTTTTTCCTATGACTCCTCCATTCATAATTCATTTTTGGACATGTGGATTCTCTGACCACCACTAAGTCAGCTGAAGTCATGCTGTAGCTTGAGCAGAGGGAGGCATTAAAATGGCCCTTTGTCCTTCAGTCTCCTTCAGTCGGCTGCTTTTTATCAGACTCTCAGGAACATGGACAGACAATTCTCTCTTCCTGTCAAGTGAAGGTTAAAATCAGCTGAGACAGAAAAAAAAAATTATTGGGAAAGAATGACAGGCACACATGATGTATTCACTTAACTCTCAGTTCTATGGGAGTGGGGTCTGTCTGAGGTTCACAGCATGTCAGCAGGTATAGCTTCTGAGGGGCAAAGCTGCATTTCACAATTCAGAAATGTCTTTTAAGATGCACATATTTAGGAACGCCCTACCTGCCCGCATTCTTTGCAGCTCATGAAGCTTTTATGCTGAGTAACTTAGTTCACCACCACTGCATCAGGAGAGTCTGATTGCCTGGCTTTTATCAAGGGGAAGAAGAGTGGCTTCCCAAGCAGTACCAACTACACGTGGCATTAGAAGGTCAAGTACCACTCCTCAAGGTTCACACAGGAGCCATTTGGCATCCAGCAGAGATTGCAGAAGAGAGGTGTAATGAGCCATATGGGTAGTAAGAACTTTTTGGGTGAGCTGCTACATGGCTAAGTACTTATGCCAGCCCACATTAAGACACATATCACAAAGCAGTTTGAGAAGGCATTTAAGCGCACTTCTAAAGCTAAGCATGTTCTTGAAAACAAGGAGACAAAACCATATGCACAGTGTGTTTCCCTGAATAAAAGCTTGAAAAAAAAAATCTGAAAACCAATAGCTGTAAAGGTTTAAATATAATCACCAAATTCAAGTTTAACAGAGCTGCAGAAAAGACACATATTGTAATTTTCATTATCTGTGTAATCCCTCTTGTGTTTCCCTCTTGTTAGAAATTCATCCAAAGTCCAGAAGAGGCAGGATTTTGTTTGGAAAATAGCAGGAAAGGCATCTCAGACCCCAGCATTTTCAGTGACTCAGTGAATTCAGAGTCACCTGTCACTCATGGGTCTATGTTCTGTCTGTTTGACCCATTTTCTCATTCTTGCACTGTATTATATTCTGCAGCACATGTTCCAAACCCATGACTAAGGCAATTTCCTGCCACAGCTGTGGCTCTCAAGTCACGGTGCTGTGATCGCAAATCCCCCTGTCATCCAGAAAAACTGTCAAGCTGGCAAAATGCAGCAGCATCAGTACTAATATCAGATCAAATTTGATATTTCAACCTCCACTGAAAAAATGGACTGTCAACTCAATTATTGTTTGGAGCAAAACACAACAGTACTGTTGGCTGCAAGCCATGCCATTATTGGGACAATTGAGTTTTATGCTGGGGAATAAAATATAGTTATCCTTAAGAGTGCCTGTCTGTGTGCACGCTGCACTGCAGACCTCCACGTACCCAGCACACAAGTGCCAAGACCATTTTCCTTAGTGTATCTGTCTGCCATGTGTCTATCCAGATGCTTCAAAGACCCCATGCAAAGGGGCATGAAAGGTACTGCATAATTCCTGCTCTCCTCAACTGCTGTTTATTGAGAGAAAGCATTCACAGCCTGCCTGTGTCCTGTGGATGAGTTCCTTTTTGTGCTTTTCATCTCCTCTTTTTAATTTATTTGTTTTCATCTAAGGAATCACAGAAAAGCTTATGTTGAAAGGGAACCTGAAAGTCATCTGGCCCAACTCATTCAAGATACTGGACCACTTAGGTCAGCATCAATTTGGATGTGATTTGTTTCCACCAGGTATCAAGGGGCTTCTGTAAATAAGGATGCCTTCATCTTCTCCTCACTTATTCAAACATTCCTTTAGTCACTATCATGATTCTCTGGAAGTCAGCGTGATGAGAGGTTTATGAGTCCATGTCCATGGGCTCCCATGTCTGTGGGACTTGTTCTGTCCATTTATTGGTCAGAAGAAAGGATGTGAATAACTGGTTCTAGTTTTCCCAGTGGAGTCATCCTCTGCTTGTACAGCAGAGCACTGAGCTGCATGCAGTGACTTGGGAGGACACAGACTTGAACTGAAATCCAAGGCCAGAGCGTGGTTTTGGAGTGACAGTTACCTGAGACGAGCATGGCTTGACAGCCTTGCACTGTAAATATTCGTGTTCCATACTGGTAGGCTTCTCTGCACATTTCTCCCTCAGCATTGATGGATCTGGAAGTGTCACTTCATTTCACAGAACTCTGTGAATCACGAATGACTAAGCAATTGCACCGCTCAGGTTTTATGATGGTCCAGAAGCATCATACTTCCTACTCCATTGGCGTGCTCCCTATGATGTTGATAACTCCTGCAGGTTTGAGCATCTCCCACAGAAGCCATGGGAGGCCCCTGAAAGAAAGGCTCCTGAGCCTCTGAGCCTGTCTGCCACCAGCTCACCCTTCCTAGTGTTCTGGCTCTGGAGACATCCTTTGCCTCAAAATGACTCTTTTGGCTGTGGGCCCTCCTTCCACTTAAGATTTGACTCCATAAGCACATCACACCACCAAGGATGTATTGGTTTCACATCGTAAGCCCTCCCTCACTTGGTTTTTATGTTTCATCACTGTAGTTCAAGACAAGTTTTCTGATTTGCTCAGCATATTGTCTGACTCATCTTCCTCCTGGGAGGAATAGTCATCACTCCATCAGTGTAACAGGTGGCTGTCTCTGGAGGTAGGAAGGCATGAATGAGAAGTCCAGCTTTACAGTTTCCCATGGAGGAATTAGAGAAGCTTATGTGTGAACTCAGGGATACATACATTTGCACCAGTCAGCCCTCATTCAGTTAGTCCTATCCTCTTGTTGGAGAACAAGGACAAGAAAAGGCAGTCTGCCACTCATGACTTGCACAAGCAGAAGTCTGACAAGCCCTTTGCAGTGCCGTGGGCCTCTTTCTCACCACTTTTCTTTCAGTGGTTCCCAAGGCTAAAAGAAGCGTGAGAGTGTAGAGTAGCATTGTAAAGATAAGGATGAAGCTAGAAGAATGGGGTGAAAAGGTCAGGAGAATTTAAAAAAAAACCCCACAAACCACAAAACAACCACAATGCAAGATTGTGCTGATTTTGTGTTGATTTTGTGTTGAATTGAAGTGCCAAGATACAAGGAAACTTGGTTGGTATTTTGAGATAATAGCTCCTGCAGAGGCAGGACGTGTAATTGGGAAGTCATGACAGTCTGGAAGGAATATTGTTTGCTCTACTTGCAGAAGAAGAATTAGAGAAACATTCACCTCCCCTGCTCTTAGATGTCTGCAGTCCACTTATCCTTGTCACTCTAGGCTTACAGGTTGCAATATAGGAAATTTCAGATACAAATCAGAAAAGACTTCTTCGCTCTGAGGATGCTCAGATCCTGAAATAGGTGCTCAGAGAGGTTATGGAGTTTTCATCTTTGTAGATACTCAAAATTCAGCCAGTCCTTGAGCCACCTGATCTTTTCCTCCTGATTTGTGCAGAGGAATACTCTATATGCCGTTCACATGTCCCTTCCTATAATTCACAACGTGAACTGTACTAAATTTCTATGACCCAATAATCATTACAAAGAAATAGAACATTCCAAGACAGAGCCTGTCTGTTTACCAGATGTATCATCTAGGGAAAGATGAAGATCTGCCAGAATTTTTTTTTTTATGGTTTGGTGTTTTTGTCTTAATTGAAAACTAAGCATGTATTTATCTCACCATGGCAGAAAAAAAAAAACATGATTATGCCCATAAACAATCTCTGTTACCTTAAAACACAGAGAAATTGTCTACTGAAGTCAGAGACGGGTGTTGCTTCCTGAGTAGTGGCTGTTTTTTCCATTTTTTCTTTTGCTGTTAATATTGTCTGCAATACTTCTTTGGATTTTTGTCTGTAAAGATTTTTTTTCAGACTCCACAATATTCAAATTGCAAACAGCTCTGTTGTCATGGAAATCATTACAGAATTAGGCCACAAAGAGTGACTGTGACAGTGACTCAGTAGCCAGGTGATACAGGCACTCATCTGGGAAAAGAGAAATCCATTTTTCTGTCCCTGCTCCCATGAGCATACAATTATTTCTTTGCTAATGAAACAGATGCACTAGGAGGGGATATCCCAGAAAACTCCTGCCAGGTAACTGCAGTATTTCTTCTGGCCTGGATTCAGATCTCTTGTCCTTACCGAGCAAGAGAAGGGAAGAGTTGAATTTCAATTTTGCATATGTTAGCAGAAGGAATTAATCTCTCAATGAGGAGGTGGGAGAGCCGAGATGGCCACAGCTGCCTGTCCTTGCCTTGGTGCTTAGGCAAGCTGTAAGCACACTGACCCATCACTGCTGCAGCTAAATGAGCTGATGGACAAGTGAGTGACTAATTTTAGTCAAAACTCAGCGAGGCGTGAAACTGTTTGCTCCTCACACGACAGATGTGGGCTTAGGAATGCAGGCATTGATGGGAATTGGTCTGAGTGGAAATGGAGCAGGAATATTGGGAATCTCTTTGTATCAGCATAGGAGCCTGTGTTTATCTGCTGAGTTCAATGCTTCAGTGTTTGGAATAGGAATAGTTAGATAAAAATTGACCCTGGTTTATACAAAAGCATGCCTTGAACATCAAGAAGGAGTCTCGTGGAGAATGTGACAAAATGGACTTTCTGAGGTCCCTTCCAGCCTGAATTACCTGCTGTGGTCCTATATCTGAAATACCTGCCATAGTGTCAGGGGGGTTAAACATGCTTAAACCCTTGCTCACAGAAGAGTCCAATTTAAGTGGCTTTTTTTTTTCCACTCAGTTCACATGAGAAAGAAGGTAATGTTCGCAGAAGTTTATCTCGAGAAATCACTGTTATTACTATCAGAAAGCCAACTCAGATTGAAACAGCATTTACTCTGATTTTAGTTCTGATTTTGATACTCTATTAATGATCTTCACGGAAGAAGTAAAATCAAAAAAAAATACTTAGTCAGGGAAATAGAAATTTGAATAAAAACTTTAAACAGCTAGTATGTCCTCCCTTAGCTGCCAGAATTGTGGTGAGGTTTTTTATTTTTTTAGTACCAGCTTTTAACTCAGTACTTTCTTTCTTGCAAGAAGGAAATGGCAGTGCAGTTCTGTAACCTGTAATCATCTGTCGGGAATGAGGGTGGAAGAAGATTAGCTCATAACACTGTAATCTCATCTGCTATCTATTTTTGGACAGATTTTGATTAATTCCCTATTAAGCAAATTCAGTGGTGTGCATTATTATAGTGTCATGCTTTTCTGTAGCATGCTACCTGTGTCATGTGATGAGCTGTCCTGAGGGCAAGAAACCAATAAAAATGACATTCTTGCTTATTATTTGCACCACTACCCTTTCATAGCTCATCATCAGCCTATGTGTTGCCTAAGTTCAAAGTTAATTAGAATGACTGCCACTTCATGTCACATGAAAGATGATTACTGTATGTACAGGAAAAGTTAGGCACCTCCTTATACGTGTCTGTCAGCAGCTCTGCCAGTTGTGCCCCATTCTTTGTTTTTAATGATTGCTGTCAGTAGGAGTATGGGACACGCAACAGCCATGAAGGTGCCAGGTTTAAATGGTTAGGAAATCATCAGCCTTTTCAATACATATGTGACATTTCTCAGGAAGGCTTTAACTCCACCAACCAAAAACTCTTCGTTGCACTAAATCATCCTTTTAAAAATCATTTTAAGCTCTTCTATTTTATTTATGTCAATCACTGGAAGAAGATTTGTGAAAAGATAGCAAGGAACAATCCTTAAAATACGTGGTTATGAATTGTAAGATAAAAAACTTAATTGCAGTTTAGACTTCAGATTTATTTGAAAAGGGGATAATGATAGTAATTACCCAGTTTGAGTTTTGTAGAAGGCTAATTAGATCCCAAAAGCATTTGTATGCACAAGGCAAACCATAAATACAAAAGACCATCTGGTCCTTATCAGCTTACAACACTAACACTGTCTGTAATTATTTTTTCTATATTGTTTTGATGTTGACATTTTATGATGCAATACATCTAGCCATGGTTAGGGAATAACCTGTAAATGCTTTTTTGGTTGTTGATGGTTTGGGGTTTTCTCCTGTGTTTGAAGACATGGTCTGACTCTAGGAGTGCAGTGAAGCAATCTGGAGTTCAGTCATTTACGCTACAAATGGGTTAGTGTTTTAAACACTGAGTTTGATTGTGGGATTTTAATCTAAATTGTTCCATCTGCTTTTTCCAGAATTCTGGGGATTCAAAAATAATTTGTGAATATGATGATAAGGCTTTATCAAGCCATGAAAAAATAATTCCACAGCAATATAGGGACTAATTCCAATGCCCTTGTTCTGGATTTAGAGCTTGCTGTCCAGAGCTGCCTATGCTTTTGCTCCAACACAAAGCCCATATGTGGCCTTGTGAAAGTCACTTGTTATCACTGTGAAGTTACGTGTTTAGTGCCTTCTGTGCTGTAGAGATGGCTCTCCATACCTCTTTACCATGATTATTACCATGAATATTACCATGAGCCCAAGCAGGCAGGATGTCCCAGCAGAACCTCTCCCAGGCTGCAGATGGGTGCTGTGCTGCTGAAGTGGCCACAGATCCTGTAGAAAGCATTAGTCAGGTCCTACAAAATGCGGGGAGCCAGGACTTGCTCCAAGCCTTAGGGAGGTTGAGTGTGATTCAGTCTGAGCAATTTATCAGAGATACAGAGAGAGATGCTGCCAGCTGCTTTCTGTGGCATCTTATGGGTTCTCTGAGCTTTTCTCTAAGAGGAAAATCCTTGTGCAGAATTTTAATCAATTCCTTGTTTATGAAAATTGTCACTGATTTGATGCCTTCTGACAGCTCTCCTCAGTCAAACAAGGACTAAGCAGTCAATCCTGCTGGTGCTGCTCAGGGACCCACGCAGGCTTCAGGGATCTGCCTGGGCAAATCCAAGTGCAAAGCAGACACTTATCATGAAGTTTAGGATCTATTTCACTGAAATAAGAAACATTCTAATCCAGTCCTAATTCCCTTCATTCCAGATACCTCCTAATCAATTGACCACCTAAATGTTGTCTGGGGCCCTGCATCAGTCCCAATCCTAAAACCTGACAAGAATTATGTGTTCAAAGCAACACATTGTCCTGAAATTGAATCTTGTGTTTAAAGTTATTTGATGCCAGGTGCCTTTATTTCTCTTTGTTCAAGGGACAGAATTTTCTTTCCAGATATTATTCTGTTACTCATGAAGTTTGGAATCTAACATCTCTAGTTTCCTTGTAATTGCATAATGTCATTTAACAGTGCACAGAATCTCTAATGAGACTCGGGCCTATGTGAGCTTTCTGTTTTGAAAGGACAGAGTAGGAAAGGCACAGCTAGTGTGAGCAGGACTGTTATATACATATCCCTGTTTTTATTCCATGTTTTTTTCATGCTTATGTGGTCATTTGTCTTGGAAAGCCTGACCCGTGTCACTCCGCTGGTGCAAAGCTTCACTCATCAGCCCCATCATACCCCAGTGCAATCCTGGTGTCCAGACTCATGCATCTTGTGTACCATCAGCCTCTCAGCTCCATACCGAGGAGGATGAGCCTTCCGTGGCCATGGCATCAGGTTCTGCCTTTCCTCAAAACCCTCATCCCATCACCCTCCCAGGCAGGAGAACCCTGTTTTAGCATGGGATGAAGGAACCTTTATGTAACCATAGCATAAAATTTGGGTTTGGGTAAAGAAGATAAAAATCTGTATCTGCACAGGAGTTTATTTGTATTTAAGTAGCAAAACGTGACTAGAAAATTCATATGTTTTGGAGGAAGTCTTAGGTGGGTGTATTGTTCATTTCTTTTCTTCAGCTGCTCTGAAACACACTTGGTGGCAGGCTTTGTATAGTACCTAGAAGTTCTCTCTTCTTTTTTCTTTTTTTTTACAGGGACCAGGTTTAAAGTAGACAGTGTTCCTTAAGTAAATGCCACTGAATGTCCTAAAATTTCATTTCTAATCTCATGTTTTCGTGTGAGAACTATCTACTTTCCATCTACTGCAAAACCATGACCCAGATCTCTGAGACACCGAAGCCTGCTCACACCACTTTTGAGTCACCATGTTTTTGGACAAGTAGAAAACAGATAGCTCCTGGAGCTCACCCAGAGTCTGTAAGTAGAGGCTGCAGCTGAGGAAAATAACAGTTTTATAGCACAGAAGCATGTGAATTCTCAAACCTAGATTTCATGCAGCCCTGTTACCTCCCGTGGCATCCAAAAGGTTAAGATGTACAGCAGGAGCCACAAAGGGTGAGTTTACTTTCTAATATAGACTGTCAGGAAAATCATAACGCTGTTTTGCTACTAAAATTGCCTTGGAAATTCTTGTGGAATCATCTTGTTTGATTGTTATGGCAGTCTGTAGGAAATTGCTTGGGATTAGCCTTGGGAGTAGAGCTGTGCATGTGTGACCGATGGACCTGTGACATGCATGGATGAGCACAGTACGTGCAGTGTGCCTGAGGCTGGGCTGGGGCAGGGAGGGAGCATTCAGACTGTGTGGCAAAACTTCCCTTTTTCTGTCCCCTTTCCTCCTCCTGTGGTCATTCCAGCTCTCCCAGCAAGCATCTGCACATCGAGCATCCGCTTCCCTCTCAATATAATCCCCCAGATCTGTGTGTGCTTCCTCTAGGCCACAGAAAATGTGGTTTTGTTTTGTTTTTTGCTTGTGAAATTAACACCTGGGATGGGATTTGCTTAACTGAATATGGACCTCTAAAAAGTCAGCATTTCTGAAGCTAGGTCATAGGCAGTGAAGGGACACTTGGGTAGTTACTCTGGTGAAACATCATTATTATACACTTAGGCAACAGGAAATCTACTTCAGCTAACTAGTCACCAGGGGCCAGATACAGAAAACATCAGTTTCAAAGTCTAATGAGACTTAGAATTTAAGGGCATAAATCTAATGTTGCAGTCCCAAAGCCGTAATTACTTAGACACAATCATGACGTCTCTTCATTTTTTCAGCTCATTTGTGTTAATAGTGAATACTCACTCTGCCCCAGGGTCCTGCAGTTCACTGTGGTCTACACAGGACTGATCAGCCTGGATTGTAATTCACATATAAACTGGATGAGCTTGATCCAGGAAGCATAAGGAAAGCCTACTGGATGAGTTTTGGGCAGCACCTTGTAATTGACAGGCTGTTTTTAAAGATGGGTGTAAGGGTGGAGGGGCTTTGTCTCTGGTGAAATAATGCAGTTGCTATAGCACTTATCCAGGAAGCTTAAGGTTCTCTCATCCCAAAGATTCAAGATGGCATTTCTCCTCTTCCAGATGAGTGTACTAGGTTAGATGCACTATGATGATTCCTTCAATACCCTTTCTTTTATGGTGACTCTCAGTGCAAAAAAAAAAAAAAAAAGAATTAATGATTTTCTGTAATGGAAGGTGAGAGGTAAGGCACAGCAAGCTTTGCAGAGGGAGCAAGGAAAAATACAGCTTTCTGTTACAGGGCTCTGAGTATTTACCTGGAAGGCAACATTCAAACACTGTTCTCTACTACTGAGGCAGCCCTGGTGTTTCTTGATGAACTGCAATTGGATTAACACAGCCAACATAAAACTGGAGAATTTCCAAGGTGAGATTCTCCAAAGTCTTTAGTAGAGCTCAAAGAACTCCACTAAAGATTGGTGATCCAGTTTAAGCTTCCGCTCAGAGCCAGTACATTTTAGGTATTTTATTTTGCTTTGGTGCAGTACCTGTAGGGGGAACCATATAGTTGGTTTCATTGTGGTTCCACACACATGCGTTGAGATTTGAGTTGGGTGTTCTCTGAGGAGGGAGGATGTAAGGTTTTGACTTCACACCCCAGACAGAATCAGGAGCTCAGGACTGGCCATTCCTGCCAGCATCCCCTAGTACTGAGGCTTCAACCTGCTATCATGGGTAGATCCACCACCACTCAGCTTCCTGTTCCTCACCTATCTACAAGTGGGGTTTTTTTCTGAAATCTATAACAAGTTATATCAAATTAGTATAATTGAGACCTCTGATATTTTTTGTTGAACTCCCCTAATAGATAGAGTTGAGGGCTTTTACGAGCAGTGCAAAAGTGACAGTGGGCTTTTATCTGGCAGCGCACTCTTGTCATCTTGTTACTTCAGAAAGAAAGGCTGAACTAAGGGTGCATTATGAGTGAACATCAGTCTGCCTGTGGCACTTGGATGTCAACAAGAGAAGGGAGGTGGATTTTACATCGTGGTTTAGTTAGTATAGCTAGAATCCATTAAGTTTCATTACCAATTTTGATTTGATGTGATGATTTGACCCTGACGGTCAAATCCTGTAAATAAAGTGATGTGAGTTTACCTAAGTTTCTCTCTGACAGGAGCACTCAGTTGTAGCATTATGACCTATTATCTAACATTACTGTTCAGCAATGGTTCAGGAAAAGAATCTCCTTGCAGATGGAATTTATTACATCTCGCTAAACTCTTTGAGTGACATTCAGACTTAAAGAGAGCCAATTATGCTGCTTCTCACAATAGGCATATCCGTTTGCAGAGCCTTTTAATAGTACTTAAGATTTCTTGACTGCATTCGTCTTTTGTCTGTGAAGCTTGCTTTCAATGTCACTTCCACTCTGCTGCTGGAGATAATCTCTGGCATCACACTTTTCCTTTCACTCCTCATACCCCACTCCCTCTACCTCGATTTTTCTTGCAGAATTTGCTGGTGGCTGAGGGGTGTCAGCCATGGCTGTAGCTTCAGGAGCCTGAAGCATTTATAGAAGAGTCAGGACCATGAAGGCACCTCGCACCATTGCAGCCCCCCTTGCTACAGCCCTTGTTAAAACCTCAGTTCACCTGCCCTGTTGCTGACACCAGTTGTCATCAGTTGGCTGACTTTAGGCTGGCTGACTTTGTGTCTTCCTCTCTCATCGGCTGCTCGATAGCTTGCTGATCTGTTTTGTTTGTAGTGTGATAGGTTTGAGCATACTGTATTATTTATAAATGTTTGATAATTTTCTGTGTCAGTGATGTATTCTTTGGGGCTGCTTCAGTCTTTCAAAAACAGGCTTGATGCAGCATCTCTGTCGTGGCGTTACAGCAGCATTCCCAACTGGTTGCTCTCTACTTGTCTCCACTTGCTGCAGTTTTAAAAATGTTCTTGAGCACTGTGGTGAGTGTTTAATTAAAATTTCATGAGGGTGCTTGGTCTAATTCTTATCCAAATTACAATAGCATGAATGAGAAGTGGCCACAGAGGACTCAGCAGGGTTAGGGTAGTGTAAAATTGGAGAATGAGGGCTGTTGTCTTCAGTTACATTGCCAAATAGTAAATCTTACTGAAGATTTTTCCCTACAAAACCTAACAAATTGAAACTAACATTTTTGTCCATTCACTTTTCCAATGTTTTTATTACTAAACTTACTGTATTTATATTTAATGCCCCAGAGTCCAATCTTGAGATGTGCTGAACCCCTACAGTTTTTTCAAACTTGCATCTCATTTTTTGGACCTGAATCAATAAAGATTGCTTGCAGTATATTTTACACTTTGCAAGTATTAAGAGATCTTCAGAGCAGGAAAGACAGTAGTGCCTCCTAACCCCTGGTTTTGTCCCTTTTGCAGAGATAGCCTCACAGTCCCCATCCCTGAAAGTGCTCAAGGCCGTGTTAGATGAGGCTTTGTGCAACCTGGTTTAGTGGAAGATGTCCCTGTCCATGGCAGGAGGCTTGGAATTAGATGTTCTCTAAGGTCCCTTCCATCCCAAACAATTCTATGATTCTGTGGTTCTTTTCAGATCCCAGTGGCCTCAGCACAGAGCTGTGCTTACAGGGTTGCAGAAGGGAAGACCTGGACAACAGCTGTAACTCCACTGTTACCAGTCTTTTTGCTTCTCTCCACCTTCTCCCTACTGTCCAGGCAGATGCAAATATAGTTATGATTTTGAGCAGAGATCTAGTCAGCTACTGATTGCTAGCTATGTTGTCTGGCTATGACAGATCTTTTACTTTCAGAGGTGCAAGCATAAATTATTTTAGATCCTCCTGAAAAACAAAAAAACTTTGGTCTATGTAGCTACAGGTTACTCATTTTTTTACATTCTTACGTATGTATGTGAGAGAGAGAAGAAAAATATTCTGTGTAAAAACTGAAAAACAAGATGTGTAGAAATGGAACCTTCAAGTCAAATTTGTGTACATCCTTCTTCCGGGTCCATCATGAGTGTCATATTTCACTGAATTGCTGCTGTGGTGTCATAAAAGTATTGGTGGTTCACTGTAAATTATGTATGCCATTCTTATCTTTAATGTAAACTGCATCTTACCAACAGATATGGAAAGATGTCTTCCCTGGATTGAGGATAGGCTTTTTGTAACTTTCTTGATAGTCCAGTGATTTAGTAGAAAAAGAGATGACGGGACACAATGATACTGTCCACTAAAAACCAGTACTGTGAAAATGACACATTAACCTCCTAATTTTGCTGTTAACAGTATACATGTGAAGATATATTAATGGCATAGGATTTTTCATGGTTTTCATAATCCTTGTCTAATAAAGGGGTAGCTTAGCATCCTCAGAGGAAGTAGATTTCTGCAATGCTTAATTGTAAGGGCAAAATAAGTTCCTATACTTCTCAAGTTAACTAAATAAGCAAAGAATGCATTAGGAATAAGGAGAAAAAAAAGATGTCCAAGAATTATCATAAGACGAGATGGATAAGCACAAGTGTAAATCTCAGATAAACTTATGCTGAGAAAATACCATCTCATTTGTAAACAGGCACTGAACCAGGTGGTTGTGGAACTGTTGAGAAGAGATATGCTTGATCCCCAAATTTAAATAATGACTTCTAGGTGACAGCAGCTTTGATTACTCCTTGGAGCTACCCAAGCGAAAGAGAAACTGATGCAGTTGTCAGCCTGATCACTGACTATCTGGACTCATCATGTTCTGACAAGTGTATCAGGTACAGATGTCTGTAAAATTTTCCTAATAGGAGAGTCAGACAGGTCTGTCTTACCCATCAGCTGCCTCACAAATAGGGAAGCCCCCATCATCATTGCTTCTTGCTTTCCTCCCGTGCTTCTTCAAGAGAGAAGCCTGATATATTCTCCACAAGCCCTATAAGGGTTGTAGCCTCAGAGCTCTGTTCTTGCATTCATTATTTGTATGTGTATACAGATAAGTTCATATCTTTCTTGTTTGGATTCACCTGCTTTTCTACCCAAAGAGGAACAATAGTTCTAGCTGTTCTGCTCCACTCTGCCCCATTTTACATGCTCCCCAGATTGTCTAAAGAGCAGCAGCAGCAGAAGCAGCAGCAGCAGCAGCCAAAATTATCATATTGCCTTAATATGCATAAAGATCACTCAGAAACCTTCAGCTTCTTATCTCCCCGTGGATTTCTTTTTTCCATTGCTGGCAGAGGTGGACACTCTTGCTCAGATCTCTCCCAGCAGCATTCCCAAGCGCTGGGTGCGAAGAAGTGGCTCAAGCACAGAGCCTGCTCTGCTGCAGTAGGTGGCTTTCAGCTGTAGTCCCTCCCTGTGAGCCAGAGATCTGTAGCCAGAGATGTAACCATGGGTGGCTAAGCACAGAATCACAGAATCCTTCAGGCTGGAGGAGACCTCTAAGATCATAAAGTCATCAGACAGAAAGCACAAATTTACATCAGTGATTGAAAGGAGGTAAAATTTGTGCCTGACCTCACTGTAAAAAGAGGAGTTTAGCAGATAGGACTGACTCCTAGGAGTTGTGCCCATGTGCCAGATATTAACACAGAAGTATTTTTTTTCTTATTTTGCAGTCATTAGTTTAATCCAGACCAATTATGAAAACAGTTCATTAGGAACTTCAGTTATTTCAGTTTAGGGGCACCCAAAATGAAGCAATGATCTATTACATAGATGGTAGATAGAATATCAATATAATACGTAGTTTATATAGAAGAGATCAATAGAAGATGTAGCTTTTCAGTCTTCTAAAAACATTTTAAGGTACCTTCAGTTGTGGCACCCCAGATTATTACATCTGAAAATTAAAAGTAGTTGTTGAAATACTACTTTTATCCTTATGCTTAAGAGCACAACAACTCTAATTGTCCTGCTGAGCCTTGATGTCAGTTACTTAAAATTCTGTCAGGTGCAGGCTTGTTTGCTTGGTAAGCTGGCTCAGAGGGAGGCATTGCCAGCATTCCAATGCACTGCTGCTAGTCAGAGCTGCAGCCTTTTCTGGTTTCTAGCAACAGTTTGACCTAGATGTTTCTGTGGATCTTGCATGGATGTGGAAGGGAATGGAGCAGCTCAGCAGGTGCAAGCCCTGGTTATTGGTGATCGCTCCTTTTAGCCTTTGGCTCTGATTTGCAAAGGTAGAAACATCAACAGCACATCAGTTCTTACTCCTGTGTTAAGAAACATGATGAGATTTTACAGAACGGATGCAGGTGACTGATCATTTATCCCTTTGCCTAAGTAGCTAGTGAGTTGATGAGACAGAGCCAAAACTCCTAAGTCCAGTATACTGTTCACCATATTCTTTCTCAGAGATGTTTTGGGGACAGGAAATATCAATATCACAGATCCAGCATCAACCCAACTTCTGCTCATATTAGTAAAATAGGTCTTCAGTATCAGGATGGCCATGTGTGAAACTGTTCTCCTCAATGCCAGTTTAAAAAATGATGGTGATTTGAATGCTACTTTCAGATCAAGTATTAAACATTTGTATAAGCAACAAATGAATGTTTCAGAAAAAACATTACAGACTCATAGAATGTTGCTGAGTTGGAAGAGACTCATCAGGTTCATCAACTCTAGCTCCTGGCCCTGTTCAGGACACCCCAAGAAACACACACCAAGTGCCTGTAAATCCATTTTTGCTGGAAATGACACAGATTTTGTCCAGTTTTCTGAGTTGTGTCTGTAAATGAATCTTAAATTCAGTCATTTGGAGAGGATAGGAAGTATACAGTCATATTTTATTTCCATTTAATATAGTGCATATCCCTTGGAAAAATCATCACGTGCTACATGCACAGCTACAGACACGGTGCAGTGAGGTACAGGATCCAAGCTCCTAAGCTAGGTTAGTGTAGAAGGGGAAAATTTTGTTATTGATATCATGGGCACAGAGAGGAGGTCAGCTGCTAAGTATTTCAACTTAGTTGTAAATTGTTTTATTATCCTGTTGTCTTTGTGATACTTCAACAGTCGTCATTGCTGCAAATTGATAGAATCCTTGTATCCTGTGTTTACAACTGAAACAGAAGAAGCAGAAGAGAGTGTATGTTGGGGGAGCTGGTTAGAGGGAAGGAACTTGAACTTGTTCTTCCTGAAATATTTACTGCCTTTCACAGATTTTTTTATGGGCTCCAGGAGAGATTTGAATGAGGTGTTAGGTTGAAAACTGAACTGAGAGGCTGTTCCTTATGTAGGGGAAGATGGTATAAAGGAATTAACTGTTTGACAGCTGGACTTTGACTTTTGATGGATATTTTTTATGGGAGAGTGCGAATCCCCCTGCTCCTTTTTCAGCTGCTCCAAATGCAGGGTGTAGCGTGCAGAGGGTCGCTGCTCACTGTTCCATTCTTGTGCTGGGAGCAGGGGCGTGAGGACTGTGTGGGGTTCCTCTCCTCTGGGCTTCCCAGGGAGTCAGGGCCTAGGGAGCTGTGCCACGGTGAGCCCATGGTGGGTGACTGCCCTGGGGACATGGCAGGGAAGCGTGTGGGTAAGTGGGACCCGGGAGTGTGTGTCTGAGCCGTGATGCCTCCTGGAGCTGTTCAAGTCGTTACTCAGGGCTTGGTTTACAGGCACTATCTGGCCTATAAAAAGCAATTATAACATAGCAAGTATTTGCCCCTAGCAACCCTTGTGGGCTTGCAGAGAGAACTCACCAAATAAATCACTACTCTTCAACATCAGCTTGTACCGACCTCATAAACCCATTCCTGAGCTTGGCACCAGGAAAAAAAAAGAAAACAGCATTCAACCAAACACTAGAGTTTTGTGTTGTGGTTTTATTTTTACTCTAAGAGTTCAGTTATTTTTACCTAACAAACAACATTATTACCCCTATAACTCTCTGCGTGTTGGCACGGGGGCTCTGCGGTGCCGGTGTCTGACAGCTTGCTAATAATGCAGCGTGGTACGAGCACGTCCTGTGCCAGCAGCGATTACTGCGAGCAGGCGGCGGCGCGATGACAGCCTGGAGGAGCGGCAAGCGCAGTCTGAGAGGTGACATCGGAGGGAATTTCCCAATTATTTCTGCTTCGTTAGGCTTCGGGTGACGGGAAGGTCGCACAGCAAGCGCACTCCCGCCCAGAAGGTGCAGGTCACCTCTTTCAGGCTTATCAAAATGGTCCCTTTATAATTAGAGGATGTGATTTAGTTTTATTATATTTTTTAAAAGATAATAAGCTATTGACAGCTGAGGTTGCAGGCTGAATTTAGCCGTAATCACAACCACAGATGCTTGTGTTTTCACACAAGTAACTGTACTCATTAAGTCTTCCTGTATAAACAGCTAAAATTCAGGACTAAATTGCCAAAAAGAAACCAAGACTTTTGAATACCAGCATGCTGCTGCCCAGGGTGTCTACTAAATATGTGGAATGGGCAAGGGGGGGGAGAGGAGAGCAGAGAGTGATTAGGACAGCTTTTATGGTGGTGATGCTGGCACTGAAGGATGGGATTAATCACAGAACATCCTGAATTGCAAAGGACTCACAAAGGATCGTCAAGTCCAGTTCCTGGCTCTGCTGAGGACACTCCAAAAGTCACACCATGTGCCCAAGAGCGTTGTCCAAATGCTTCTTGAACTCTGTCAGGCTTGGGGCTGTGACCACTTCCCTGGGGAGCCTGTTCCACTGCCCAAACATCCACTGGGTGAAGAAACTTTTCCTGATATCCTAAACCTTCCCTGACACAACTTCAAGCTATTTCCGTGGGTCTTGTCATTGGTCACCAGAGAGAAGAGATCAGTGTCTGCCTTTTGCTTGCTCTGGTGAGGAAGTTGTAGACTGCCACAAGGTCTCCCCTCAGTCTCCTCTCATCTAATTAGTGTCACTATTTCAGAATTTGGCTTCTGGCTAAGCCAGGCATGCAGACTGATCAGTAGGTACTGGAGAGAGAGGGCAGTCCTGACTTCCCAGCAGGCCCTTCTGTGTGTCTTGCAGCAGAAACCTGGGTTACAGGTCTGGGCAGGACACCCAGATTTACTTAGCCAAAACCAGACAAGCTGACTTTTGTTCTCTGGGGTGTTTGGAATCATATCAATTGAAATACTAATTCTATTCCCTTGACAGAATGGTGCTGCCATGATGTAGGTCTCATGAAATTACTGGGTGGGATTTTTTTCGCCCTTAGATGTTTTAATGAAGAGATATTAAACAGCTCAGCTTAAGGTTGTATATTCTAGTGGTGTCATTCCTATGGAGAGGGCAGTGTGGAGCAAGAATGGAGATGCAGAACCCTCTTGTCCAATGCCAACCCTTTGCTTCCTCCTTAAGGATAAGAGGACAGAGAAAAAGTGAGCTGTTGGTGCTCAGAAGCTGGTGGCTGAGTTTTGAGAAAAGCAGGAAAAAAAAATACATCTGCTTGCAGCCTTGAGCGCACACTCATTCAAGGGCTAGTTGGAGTCTAACTTGGCTTCTTAGTCTTTCCAGGTTGGACCTATCTGTCAGGGGATAACAGTAGTACATAAACCAAATGTTATCAGCCAAGAAACTACTTCTGCAAGGAGGATTTTCAATTGGTGACATGCCTCAAAGTTATACAGAATCACAGAATCGTAGAATACCCTGAGTTGGAACAGACCCACAAGGGTCACCAAAATGCAGCTCCTGGCCCTGCACAGGACACCCCCAAGAATCACACCATGTTCCTGAGAGCATCTTCCAATATATCACTGTATAAAGCGAGGAGAGACTGAGTGGTTTTGTTGTGGGTTTTTTTTTCCATTAAAAAATACAAGTTTGATTTTTGAGGGAGTCAAAAATTAACATTTAAAATACTTCTTTGTTCTTTTTGAGAAGCAGTCTAAATGCCTTTACTGCAGCTTCCACTCCCCTGGACTGGACAACCCACTGAGACAGCTTCCTCTGAGCAGTAGGTTTTGTCTCTTTGAGATTCTGTGAGAACTTGGTTTACATCAAGGCATGAAGAGAGACTGTTAGACAGCACAGTGGGATCCTCAAATCCTAACTCCTAGTTTTAGAGAAAAAATACTGAAGTTTAAAACACTGTAATGAAAAGGTGTGAGTGGGTTTTGGTTGGGTTTTTTTAACAAAAAAAAAAAAAAAGAAACCTTTCACAACTGCTGGAAAGTGAGAAAAGTACTTCCTTTGATGCCCAATTTTGTCAAAAACACTTGGGAGCGAGTCTATCACCAGTGCTGAGTAGTGTAGGAAAGTATGAATTAGCTTGATGCCAGGTAGGATCTGGAAAACAGCCATATAGGATGAAAAATTAAATCACTGAAAGTGGGAACCTAAATTGTTCTTTAAATTATTTGTCCCCAGCACTGTGTTGCAGGAGTGTGTATGAAAAGTAACGTTTTCTTTTTTATCTTTCAAACTGGTAGAAAAGCACTCCAGAGGTGGGCATGGAGTGCTAAATGAGAAGTCATGCAAGTGCTACAGCTAGGAGCCTGTTGTTCCCAAAGCCATAAACGCTTATGTGCAGGAAACTGAGTTGAACATGCAGTGACACCTAACATGCAGGCACCTAAATTCAAGTGTCTTAGTCTCAAGATGACTTTCATCTGATGTTTCACGTCCAAAGAATTACTAATTTTTCAAACAGATCTGCTGCCTATAAAGAAACTTGTATTTGTGTTCCCCTCTTCTTCCCTAAGAAAAAAAAACCTGAAACAACTCCTTACAGACATTTGAATATTTCCAGAAACTTTTTCAATGTATGTCAGTTCTGTTCAGCATTTTCCATATTTATGCCCCACATATTTCCAACATGACATGCCCTTTGTTTGTGCTAGTATTGCATGACCCACTCAGACATTTGGGAAAATAGATGGTTGGAAATGGGGAGTCCGTGTGTCTAGTTGATGTCTGTGCTGCTGCAGTATTTGTAGCCAGTGCTTCAGTCTTTCCTTGCTTGTGCATTTCTGTGTGTTTGGCCTTGAGGAAATCAGTAAGCCCCTCTGTGCCTCTGTTCCCTGATTGTCCTATGGAAATGTTGCTCCCTGTCTGCATTGGCAGCCTACTTTTTATAAAATCTCTTTTTATTTTTTTTCTGGTTAAGGAATTTCTTGTTGTTTCCTGTGAGATTGTGCTAGTATTTTTCAGAGAAAAAAAATTAAGTGATGTGTATCCATTATCACTTTGATGGGTTCAGCAGCCTCTTGGCAAACCTGGTTTCAGAGAAAGAGCAATTTGGTTTTCTGTTTTCTGGCTTGAAGTTTAACCTGTGGAGAGTGCCTATGGGAGATGGGGGTGGTTTTCTGGGATTGTCTTTCCTCCCTTTGTCAAGTTGTGTACTGTGCAGGGCGCACTTTAGAATCAGGGTACCTTGATGAGGAGCTGGATTAGAAAGAAAGACACCTACACTGATCCAGTTAAAATGGCGAAATCCCGTTTATTCTGTTGCGCACATTTCTTATACGTGATAAAATAGTTTACATTCTAATTCTGACCAAGATTCTGCCTAATTGGTTCATTGTTTTAACCTGTCTCTAACATACTCTATAATTGGCATACTTCACAAAAACATAGATGAGACTAATTTCAGCTGCGTTACAATCACAGGCCTTCACAGGCTTCTGCAGGCCTTAATTAGGCCGCAGTTTGACCAAGGCTGGATTGCCCACTTTTTGCAGGGGCACTCCGTGTCCCCGCTCAAGGAGAAATTCATCTACACAATTTCTCCCGGGATGAGTTGACAAATACTCGGTCTAAAGCAATCTTGATGTATGTCCAAACCTCTCTGCGCGTGAGGCCGAGCCCTTTGGCAGCTCCTTTCTGCAGTGAGGTTCTCCCGAGCTGACGGCCGAGGCGCTGCTGGATGGGCCAGCACAGGCCCGGTGCCGATCAGTGATGCAAGCACAGCCGCGAGCAGCGGTGCCTGAGCAAACTGGGGTGATGTCAGCCCTAGCAACAGATGGCAGAGCCCCTCTTCCCGCGCTCCGCGGGCTGCTCCAGCGCTCGGCGCCGGTCAGTAAGGAACAATGAGGGTAGCACAGGGTTAACCGCCGCTTCTGTCAGCGTTTTTGTGCTGCCTTCGCTCTTTCACAGCAAAGTGTCACCGGGTGAATTGATTATTTTTTTGTTTTGTTTTGCTGTCCAGACGCAAGAGAAAAGTGGCCACAAGCAACTTTTAGCTCTTGGGGCCGCCTGGTAAAAGGGGCACAATAAACATCCTTCCCGCAGATGCGGAAAAAGCAATTGAAGGTGGAGCTGTTTTATAGCGGTTTCTGATGCTGTTGCAAATTGTTATGGGTCAGTTGCTATTTCTAACACTAACCTCAGCTGCTCGAGGTGGCTGGAAATGCCCGTGTTAATTACCATCAGGCTGAGGTCTTGTCTGCAGACATGAGTTGTATTGCTTTAGCTACACTGGTATCATTAAAGCAGTACAAATGCCCGAAGTGAATGTAGTTACAGTGGTATAAATGAGCTTGTTTATCTCGTAATCTATGCTAGTATAAAGCACCTTTATACCCATATAATTGCACTCACTGGGTGCTGTGCCAGTGTAAATGTTTTGGTACAAAAATCAATAACTGGCAAACTTGGAGGCTGTCTGGGGTCTGGCAGGCTGGAAGTGCTGTGCTGCAGCAGCTTCCATACTGAATGCTCAGCTATTTTTGTTTTTAATCTATCATTCTTGTCTTGACCTAGAAATAAAAATTTAATGGAAAGTTGAATTTATGGCAGCAGCAGAAATAGGGGTCGCAGGTGCTATCTTCCCTCCTTGAACTCCAATGGCTGGGGGATGAAGGAATCATCTGAGCCATGGGATGGGACAGGGCCCTTCCTGCAGAGAGACCAGCAAAGGAGAAATATCAATGATGGGAAAGAGAGTGATGTAGCCTAAAATAAGAGGCAGAGAGCTGCTTCACAACTTTCTGAGGCTGCTCTAATACATGCCATAAAGCCATGCTGATAGCCCCAAATCCAGTAGGACCTGCAGGGGTAAGAGATAATCCTCATCCTCAAGAGACTGCCTCCCTCATCTGCCTCATGGGGGTTTTTTTCTTAGTACATAGAGCCTGTGACTCCCCAGTCTGTAAACTGCCTTTATAGTGACTGGAAAGAGAGAGATGCCTCTGAACTACATTTTATCTCCTCTTGGCTTGAATATCTAAAAAAAAAAAAAAAAACATAAAAAACATGCTTAAGAGGTGCCTGCTTCTCTGCTTTGACTGTACAAGGATGTTTGCCAGCCTGGTAGGATGCAGGTACAGTGAGTCTTACCTGTCCTAGTTAAGCAGGGTCCTGTTCTGCTCCATGGCACCTGTGCTGGCCCATGGCTTTGAAAGAGGTCTTGGTGGTGTGGCTGCAGAAATATTACTGACTCATGGAAAAACCCGTGTACTAAAAATGCGTTTACTCTCACTTCTTTGTCCTCCTTCCTTTAACTGACAAAACAAAACTATTTGGGGGCATTGGATGTGGTAGTGAACTTTTAATTAACTACTCGTTTCACTTTTTAATGAGCTCTAGTTGATTATTTTGCTACTTTTCACTGTGGCTACCTTGATTAATTTCTGCCTGCTCATACAAGCATTTCTTCTGGAAGAGAAAAGGCCATTGTAGCTCTCTGTGCACTCCTGGTTTTGGACCACCATCTCTGAAGTAGCCACCAGGATTGCCCAGGTCCTCAGCAGTTCACTCAGCTCTGTCTTTTGCTGTTACCAGGTATCATGGCTCTTTTGAAAACAGTGGGGTTTTGTTCCTGGGATGAGATCTGTGGCTGTCCTGACTCTGATGTAGCCCCATCCCAGCTGTCAAGCAGTCTCCACTCTCTGTTCCCAACTCCTGAATGTCTCCATGATTCCCCACACAGTGGCTCTTAGCTCAGTGTGCCTTGATAGAGATGGGCTGTTAAGAAGCTACCTGATAGTGATTTAAGATTTTAAAACATCTTAAATGTTTTAAAAACCAATTCCATTTACCTTTTACTTCTGGGTATTTCAGTTTCACCAAACACTACCTACAGTAGTTACAGCCTGATTCTTTTGGATCCTACAGGACCAGTTTCTGGATTTAGGGTTGTGCTATTGCTGTAAAAACAATACTGCATGTAAAAACAATAATTTGGGTGAGTGAGGAGGCCTAATTGATTCATCAAGGGTTATACAGCACAAACACTTCAAAGCATCATCACAGGACCCTACTGTGAAATACCACTCAGCCTCTTGCCACAAGGAGCCCAAGGAGCAAATGCTCTGCATATTTTAAGGAGGTACTGAGTTTTAGCATTAAAATCCCCAAAACTCACAGTTTTTCCTTGCATAGAGACTCCATGTCAAGTAATTTTGCATTATTTTTACCTACATTTACCCATTTTTTATCTGAAGAAGAATTCTCAAAATTGATCAGATTCTTAAAACATGAACCTGAGAGACTGAAGTGTTTTAGTGTGCTTCTGCTATGCACACCATCAGCTTTCAACACGCACTTTCACTTCTGTAGCTAAGATTCCTTATCTGTAAAATGGGAGAAATTTTTTTAACCCGAGGAGGGGCTAACATCATACCTCACACAAGCTTTTGGTGCTGAATTCATTGACATTTATAGGGTACAATGTAATCTTTGTGTGCTAGATGTTGTTAAAGAACATGATTTTAACGTTCTTAGATTTGCCTGGAGTTTATTTTTTTTAAATTATTTTTAAGTGCATGGTGAAAACTATCAAGTCACTGAGGAATGAAGTTTTATTTCCAACTTGTTAAAACGTATACTGAAAACTGTGGAAAACAGGTAACTCAGTGTTGTTTTGAGTCCCATGTTTGAGGCAGTTTTATTCCCTTCAGTACTGAATAAAAAAATTTAACTGATCTGTAAATCAACCCTTTGATGCAGTAAAACTGCCAGAAACCAAAACTGATCTGGCTCAAATGATAGACACTTACTCTGGCTGACAACTTATACATTTAATTGGAAGCTACAGCTTTTGAAATGAATTGGACAGGGTGAAATCATCACAGTCTCAGATGTAGACAATGACAGAAGCCAGTATGTTCAGTTCTCTTCACTGAGGCTTGTAACACAGAAAAAGCTGCTGATCTTACTAGATTACGATTGAAGATATTTGCCCTTCACTGAATAATGAGCTTGCAATCACATTTTGCTGAAACAGGTTCTTTGTACAAATGAAACTTAAATCAGAAGGAAGTTAAATCTCATTTCTTACTCCTAGATCAAAACCTTCATGCTTGAGTGCCTTGTAGAGAGGAACATTAGGCTCACATTTCTGTAATCTTACTTGTTATTCAAGATCTGTTTCTGATAGCTTAAACTACTGGGAAAAAAAACAAAACAAAACAAAACAAAAAAAATCCCAAAAAAAGCCCCAACAGACAAACACCCCCCCCCCCCAAAAAAAAAAAAAACAAAAACAAAACAAACCCAGAAAAACAAACTCACACCCATACGGCCTTAAAAATGGAAAATCAATTCATTTTCACCACTTTGTAAAGCCTTTCACTGTAAAGGGTGTGCAAAGCAAGTAGAAAAGAACTGCATGCATCCGAAGTCACCGAATCTTTTCACTTGTTCCCAGGGCTTGGACAACAATGCCGCTATGAAAATAGCACTGAGGAGGAAGAGCATGCTGGGTAATGAGATGCACATGAGCACACCAAGCATCCCACTCTGCCTTGGAGCCTTTGTATCCGGTAGTGCATTAACAACCAGCTTTTGAGTCATGATAGGTTAGCACAGAATGGGTTTCACAATGGGTGTATGTATTATCCTCATGGTTCTCCCCAGCTTGTGGTCAGCAGGATAGTTAAACATAGCATCAATTTTAGTGAGAAGCTGCCTGGATTAAAACCAGCTGAAATAAGAGTGCCACAATTAATTGTAATAAACTCAGTGTGAGACCTTGTGAAGGGAGAAGAGCATTTTATTTTATTTAACTTTATCTGGAACTTGGTTTTTCGTACACTCTCATAGTGTGCACTCCAAGGCACAGGATCCAAGTGCTGTGGCAAAGATAACTCTAGTGGGAAACTGAAGTCCTCACTGTGTCTCTTGGGTTCTTTTTGACTTACAAGGAACTGAATAGGTCTTGTTTTAAACTGATCTTCTAAAACATTTAGGACTTAGCAGGACTTCGCATTGCGATTTGACTTGTTTCTGCTTTTGTAACTCATTGCTGGCTCTCTCTGTCTCATCCTGGATCTCTTTAGGGCCATCATCTGTCCTTTTCTTAGCATGATAGTATAGGGGATGTGCTGGTACCTTGTTGCCCTCCTCCTGTTGCCAAACCACAGATCTCCTGCTGGCAGGTCAATGCTGGGACCTTATCAGACCTGTGTGCCCAGATGTAAACAGCATGTTCCCCAGAAGTCTCCTTGGTTTAGCAGTATAGACCCTTCCTTTAAACCTGACTGTTGTTTCTTTGAGTGCTTTCACGCATACACGTTTCCATTCCTGTTTCATCCATATCCATCATATTTCTAAAAGGGACACCTCTGCAAGAGGGAGGCATCTCAGGAGTCTTAGATTTACCCAAAGGACTCAGCTGTTTCACAAGGCAGGGGCACTGGGCTGGCTTCACAGAGAAAAGCAGCTACTGTTTCTGTTATAGTTTTGCTCTACATTTTTGCTATTTGTTATGTGCTGAGACGCTGAAGTGGGAGTCAGACCTAATACTGTATTTTACCCTTTGATAACAGTTTATAAATCAGTGCTCAGAGAAGCAAAAAAGGGACAAATTTTAGAAAATGCTTAGTGCTGTTATCATTGAGCTTTATGATATTGTTAGTTAATAACACCTTACAGAAGTGATTTGTTTCCTTTTAGGTCACAAGGCACTTCACAAAGAGATATACTCATTATCCTAGTTTTATGGGAGGGAAAGCTGAAGCACGGAGGCATAAGATGTCCCATGTAAAGTTACAGACCAAGACAGAGGGTGAGCTGGGAATCTAATTGAGGTATCTCAGTATGCTTTCTCAGGCAGGAGACCACCTTGGGAAAGGTGGAAGATCATGACAGTGCTGGGTGTGAGTTGCATGTCATGAAAGAGGGCCATATATCTTTTCTGTGAGGCTTCTTTCTACAGCGCTGTGTTCTGCCTCCAAATCAGCAAGATGACCTCATCAATGAATCATTTTCTTATTAGAGATGAAGATGAGATTGACTTGACCCGGGGAATATGCAGCTAGCTCAGGCCACCACTCTCACCATTGTGCTTTACTGAGCACTAGGCAATTAATGGTCATGAGAGATTGGCACCCTTTTTTTTTTTTTAACACATTTGGGGAAGAAGCTGGTGGTGTTTTTCTGTTGTTGAGAACAGCGCTTGGTTGAGGGAAAAATGCAAAACCACTTCTCTTTAAAAGGTAATGAGGGTGTGTAGATTGGGGGGGAAACTGACAGCTGCACCCTGTGCACCCTCCACACCTCCTCCACAATTGAGAAGGGAAAATACCAGGACTTCATCATGCTCTGACCTGTGCATGTCTTATACAAAAGCATACATTGGAGACTTTTTTATTATTCTTTTTTCCTTCTTTTGTCATAATATGCCAGAAAAAGAGATCGAGCAAGAAATTGTGATGTATCCAGGTCCAACGTGCAGAATGTTTGCATAGCTCCTTTTCCACTGAAAGTGGCACCACCACCACCCTTGCTGCAGATATTATATGTCTTCATTCTTGCAAACGGAGAACTTAATTAGCATAAATTATATCCAGACTCTAGTTAGGCTTAGTCTTTGCTTTTGCAGAATTATGAGGCTTTTGTGCTCAAAAAAATTGAAGAAAATTGTTTAATGATGATGTGTGGTGGCTACTAAGCTAGCCACCAGTGAGATATATTTACAGCTATTTTTGCCTCTAATAATGATATGCTAATTCTAGCCCAAATAGAATTCTGTAATTTCTCCCTGAAAATGGAAGCGATGCAGGGAGATGCTAAAATCTGTGCTGAGGCATCGTATTAGCAATTAGGCTTTTAGGTGGCACTGCACTTCTGAAGGGAAGAAAGCAGAAGAAGATATGAGTGCTATTTTTAGTCTTACATATTTGTTTGAGCCTAAATAAAGGATTTGGACTTGAAAACCTTCTTATCCTACAAAGCATGAACTTACCTGGGAAGTGTTTTAGAAGAGCTAAGCCCCTGTGGGACAGTCCCTCAAGGGCGTTTGCTCAGTTGTTCCACAGCATCAAGAGATAACTCAGGTGACAGTGACAGTGCAGAGAAATTGCTCATCAGCTGTACTACAGGGCCAGTGCAGCTTGGGCACATTGTATTTTCATATAAATATTGCAGCTGTTTTGCAGCTGTGTTTGCAATCTTAAGAGTAGGTCCTGAGGGATCATTTCAGAGGGCAGGTATTTTGGGTTGCACTTTTGCGTTTCGTCCCCCCTGAGTTCAAGAAGCACATCACTGTGAGATGCCTGAAGCCATTTACAGTCCAAAAGGATCATAGTCAGGTGGTGACTGTGGTTTGATATAGCAACCTTTTCGGACCTTATCCTGCTGTCCACAGCAAGTTTGGATTTGGCTTCTTCCTGGCCAAACGCAACTCACTGTCATCACTCTTATATCAAGTAAGGATAACAATGATGATTTCTGCTCCAGAACCCCCCCAAAAAAAAAAAAAACAAAACAGCTCCTGTAGCAAGTAATTACTGAGGGGTATTATAAAATCCGAGGTTTAAGCCATGCAGCTGGGAGATAAATAAAATGTCAGCAGCAAAGAGCAAGAAGACAGGGTGAGGAAATAAGCCTTGCAGTCACAGAACTGTTTGTCTGACCTCTGTCAACCGCAAGGCTTTCAAAAGTATTTTGAAGGACAGTATAATTAAAAACATGAAAATAAATAGAAAACGGGATAAAAGTGCTCATGGGTTTACCAGAAGTAAATCGTATTGGCCTATCTTGATGTCATGGATAAGATAAATGATGTTCTGAGAAATACTTTGTATGTCATCTACGTGGACTTCAGTAATGCACTTGATACAGCTGCACTGCAGAATTTATGAGGCACGAGGACGCAGAGATTAATTGTTGAATTGATATTGCATATGGGCCTGGCTAAAGAGGAAATAAAAATGATGAGTCTTGAGTAAGGAATTTGCATGCTGAAGGGCATACATTAACACATTATCTCAAGTATTGGCTAGACAAATGATCTTACTTGGTGATTTCTTCAGTGATGCTTGCTTCAAGCGAGGGAGTTTGCTCTCATCCAGAAAAAAAAAAAAAAAAATGAAAAACAAAGAATCAATCTCTGGGAGTTTGAAGAGTAAAAATTCATTAATGGAGTAAACTAAAAAGTGTATTGAGAACTAATACAAGATTGCTGCTCCCTGCTAGGTGCATCCACAGGAATCAGTAGTTAGGCTGCTCTAGTGTGGCTGTGTAGATGTTCTTTGGAGCGCAGGGTTCTCCATCCATCAGGCTTAGGAGGGTGAAGATTGAAACTGCAATGCAGGAAAGGTAACAGCAAATTTATTAGGTGAGAGGGAACCAATATAGCTTGTCTTGTTTAGTTGACCAAAATGAAGGTGCAAATGGTTCATAAATGCAGTCTGGAAACTAGGCTATTCAGCAGTCATGTGTGCAAATAACCTTCCAGAGGAAAACACAGAAGAGAAAACCTGGCCACTCCACAAGTGGAGAACAACATATAGAAAAGTAGTGGCTTTGCCTGCAGTTCCATGGGACTGCACTGGCTGAGTTTTAAAAAATGAAAGGGAGTCCCTCTAAGTCCCCTGTTTTACAAGCAGAACAGACTGGCACACCATATTGTCACTTTAAACATATTCTAGGAACAAAAAAAAAGCCAGAATCTGCCTTTAAAGGAAAGCATAATCCAAAATCTTCATTGAAGTGAATGTTTGCTGTGCATTTCGTTCAGAGTTTTGATATTTTCAGCAATAAGCTGACGGAACTCTTAACGAGAGACAGAAGGGACAATGAAAGAAGAACAAAAAGATTTTACTTCAGCTTCTCCTTTTTTTTTTTTTTCAGACATAACCATACATTAGAAAATGTAACTGTTTTTAAAAAGCAATCATTTTTTATACCTAGCTTGTTTCAAAAAGGTCGTTCCACTCTCATTGTCACCTCAGGAAAAACAATAAAGCAGCAGTCCTCCACGTAATTGCACAGGCTCGCCTGGTAGGTTCTCTTTCTTGTTCAATGAAGTATCAGTCATTTAGATCAGAATACGGTCTTCCTAAATTAGAGGTTTACATGTGTAATTATATAAAATGATATGTTTGTTTACATCTCCAAGTAAAATGTACGTCGTTTTCTATCATTTATCTTTGAAATTCAATTTTGCTTTGTCGATCCCTAATTTATCGCAGGAGATGAATGTGCTGTTAGAGTGTTTACAATGCCTCTCGCTGCCTGTGGATAATAGAATTACCCTGGTTATTGCTTTTCATTTCGACATTTCCTTGGTTAGGAATGCACGATAGTTTTACGTTCCTGAATATATGGTGCAAATCCTGATGCTATTTATTGTGGCTGCCCTTTTTTTTTTTTTTTTTTCCATCTAAAGACTTAAATTTACTTTCAAAGAGTAGTGGGACAGTTGACAGCTGATGGCTGTATTTCTCAGCAGCTGCGTATTCTCTTCTGTGTTCATAAACACGTGGAGAGGCTGTTTCATGCCTTTGTGTGTAATGTTAATAAATATTGTAGATTTCTAGTAAACCCCTGAACTCCCATATGAATTTCTGCCGATTCAGCCCTGGGGGTTTGGTGAATGAGCAGTATGTATAACTAGTCACTGAATTTATGGAACATTTTTGTAAAAGCAGTGTTTGTTTTACTTATTCCTTTTGTCTGTTTAACTGGTTGGGTTAAAAGGCCTGTATTTCCAGCAAACAATCCCAAGGCATTATTTTTCCAAGCAGAGCTTTCAAGGATAACTCTACAGAATGTTTCCTTTGATATCTTGCAGTTTTCTTTCTATATACTTGTTCCTTCCAGTATTTGAGAAAGGCAGGCTGGGAAGCAAATCCCCTTTGGACTGTGATAGGATAGGAGCAGTGTTGCAGGATGCTCAGAGCATCTCACAGGGCACAAGAACGCCGTGGAGAAAGGTGTCTAATTTTCTATTCTTGTTTCCATTTCAAAATTGTTCTCTTTGAAAATGCGAGTCAATATCTGAATGAGGAGGAAGTTTCCCTCATCACCTAGGGACTAGAAATCTTTCAGATTAGACCTCAGCTAATCCATCCAGACCATCTGTGTGTGTGTGTGTGTGTGTTGCAGGACATACATGGTCCTGTGCTGCCTGGAAGTCCCAGGTAAAGATCCTGACTCCACTGTGAGTGGGAAGGGTGTAAAGCATGTACTTAGAGCCAGGCAGTAAGTTCTGAGCGTGTGTTTAAACCCTGCATAATAACCTGAAGCCCTCTGTTACACTTCCAATCCATCCATCCCCCACTTCTATTTTGTTAATAAATGGTTTTTATGAATATGCAGAGCAAGAAAAAAATTAATGGACAGTAAAACATGCAGTAAATTGTATCCTATTAATCTTTTGCTAGGGAAGGGAATGATGTTGCTTTCTTTCTCAGCTTCCTATCTCTATGAAGACAAAGAGCCTTCATCTAAAAACAGAGAAATTTATTTAGCTTCTTTTACTTTAGCCTGCTTTTTTACCTGTCTTACTTTTTTTTTTTTCATATTTCACCTGAACAAAGATTGAGAATGGAAAATTAATAAAGGAGTTCTGCAGTATATTCCTTATACTATAAAATCTGCAGCACTTCCAGAGATAGGGGTAAAATATGCTGTCTCTCCATTCCAGATTCTGTTATCTTTTAAGGAGTACTTCAGGAAACAGCTCAGGTAAGGTTATCCATCCACAGGTTGAATGAAAATAATTTAATTTCATAAGGAGAAGGCTATTGAACTCTCCCTGGCTTCACAGCCATATTAGGGAAATTCAATCTGTGTCAGAAAATAGCTTGTGGCAAACTAATTTTTGGTCCCTAAGTGCCATAGTACTGAAAAATATGTGAATTTCTTTTAAGTCAAGGGTCAGTTTAGTTACTATCGCACCTACAGCCATGGGCTATTCTGGATGTGTAGAGAATAAGCATCAGAAGAAGCAAATCCAGAGCAGTGCTTCCCTTTGTGTAATACTGTTCAAACTCTCCAGTGCTTCAAGATTTCCTCTGCCATAGCCTTTATATTTAACAGCCCTTTATGAACTTTTCTTCTGTGGCTAAGTCCACAAAAAAAATTTGAATACATTAATTCATTTCTTTACAACAAAAATACTTCAAATAATGCATATATATGGCAAGAATGAACATCAGTAAACCTTAGAGCTAAATTCACCTCTGTAAATATGTGCGTTTTGGGATAACTTTTAATATTCAATTTACAGGGTAGATGCAAAATGTCACACACATGCATATACATAGCCTAATATTTGACTGTACATGCAGTATATATGTATGTATTTGTACAGCACTGTCTGTCGACTTCAGCATGCACAGGCACACTGAGGTTTTATTTCTATGAGCACCCTTCTGTGAATTGAGAGCTAACTGAAGGCAGAGCGTAGATTAGATCCTTCACTTTGATCATGATCAAATTCTAAAAAAAAAATTATAAAGCATTAGTCATACTGTTGAATTTGTAACTGTTCTTGATTTTATGTCATGTTCAGTGGTACAGACACACACATGCATTCATCCACACGCACGTCTGGCATTACTCCTATGACAGCAGGCCTATCACCAAGCTACTGTTTGCTGATTAGTTATATTTCTTCATTTGCACTGTAGTAATTGCAGCCTTCGCTAATTGCAAGGGAAAAGTATCTCAGGTGGGTTTTGATCTTCCACTGAACTTTTCCCTTCTTTAGCACATCTCAAATTGGTAAAAGCGTTATACCAAGCACCAGTGCTAAGTGTTGCTCAAATTCCTCGATCACACATCTGAGCCCTTATAACTGGTGGTTTGTTTGTACGATGATGCATTGGCTGAAGATTGTATAGGCTGATATATTGGCTAAATTGTCAGGATTTCTTTGTTTTGGTCCTGTTCTTTCTTCTGTGTCACTAAGGCTGCATCTAAGCACTAAGACAGGCCTGCTTTGTTACCCACCCTACATCTCTGCTTGTCCCATCCACATTATAAAGTGATGAGATGAAGAACATTGCCGTTTCTTCTCTATCTACATGCTGAATTTCCTTTTACAGGGGAATGATTTGGGACACAGTGGCGATCTTTTCCAGGGTACAGTGAGGTTTTGATGGGATGTTCCTCTATCAGTATCAGCTGGGACTTGTGACTGTGTCCTGCAGTATTATGTATGGGACATGTGTAGAATGAGCGTGTTCACCTTCCAGCATTTCCAAACTCTGTAACAGGAGTAGAACAGTAATTAATCGCTTTTTAAGATGGGAAAAATACTTTAACAGCAAAAGTAACAGGTATCATAGAAAAGCAAGTTGTAAATGACCTCCAAGGTCTTATATAGCAAGTTATCTCCAAGCTGAAATACTCAGTCAAACAATGTTCTGGAGTTTCACAAAACAATTCATTTATGTGATCTGAGGAACAGATGTGCCAGGATGAAGAGAGAGAGATGTTTTAACTCACAAAATCAAAAGTATGAAATTTTGTGAGCTGAATAACATAACCTTGTTTGTAAGCAGATGGTTTTACTGTAAATAACTTCTCTATTGAATACAATTTTCCTCTTCACTTTTGTGGATGTTCTTAAAGATCACTGTTATAAATATCTCCTGCCCTTAGCAGGACCATGATGTTTCCTTGCAAATTTGAGAGAAACTATTTGAGAGATGTGCAAGAACTTCTGAAACTTGTTAGTAGTTTTTACTATTTTTTTTATAAAGGTGTGCTGTATTTCCCAACTGACTTTGGAGAGTTGTCTGTATGGCTGTGTCCATAAGGGCTACAGCACATATTGAAGATCGGGAAAAAAGGAAGGGTCATTTTTTATCATTGTCCCCTTGTGACTTTCTCATAGCCAGGAGTGCAGCCTAACATGATTTCCTTGGGTTTATTTTTCTCTATGAGTTATTTTCTTTAGATAATGCCTTTACACCATAACAGAGTATGAAAATTTAATACAGTTAGATAAGAACTAAAACTGAGATATGGTCTCTTGTGTAAAGTCAAGTTTTTCTCAGTTGCCCCAGTGTCTGGAAAATAAAGTTCTACATCCTGCTAAATACTGTTATTATTGTGTATCTGTGGCATGGAGTAGTAAACACAGGAGGGAGGAACACAGTAAGGTTTTCATAAAACCCAGGAAATTAATTTCTTTGAGACTGGACTGGTAAAGCTGTGGGTAGTCTTAGACATAACTGGCATATTTATTTTTTCAATTTTGATGATTACTCTTCATAATTTCTTGAAATACAGTTTTTTAACCTGAAAGAACCAGATTCATATCCATACCAATAATGCCAATAATTCAATGAATATTAATATCAAGTAACTGAGACCTGGTTTTATGTGTAGTTATATTTTGAGCAGTAGTGTTGGACAGTAGTGTGTGGTCTGTCCCTGATGTCAGGAATGTATGTGACAGTGAGCAGCCAGGATACTGCAATGAGGCCATCATGTGTGTCGGGTGGGACAGAGACCAGGAGAGGAAACTAAAAGCCTCATAATTGCACACACATAGGAACAGTTATTTCTACACGTAAATTTAACAACCTGATGAAACTGCCCAGAATGGGCGTTCTATGCTGTCTTTAAAGCAAAAAACAAGCAGTTGTGATGGTTCACAATCAACATACTTCACAATCAGGTCTGCAGAACTGATGGTGATGGTCTGCTACCTGCCCCCTTTAGGATCAGCTGTTAAATCTGAGTGATAAATCTTCTAAGATCTGCTACATTTAAAATACAGGCAGTTCTGTTGAAGAGACGTGCTGTGTGTTCATATATCTCTTTTAGAAGAAAATTCAGTTATGAAGGCACTCTGACAATTATTGCCATCAAAAAAGGCTCTACATTAAACAAAGGGAAACAAAAAACCTCCTTTGTGATAACAGTAGTTTTGTGAGGAGGAGCAGCAATAGTTGTAGTTTTAGTTTTACCCATGAAAGACAAGTACTATTCATTATAAGAGTTCATGATACTCAGTCTCAAATGTTAGCTCTTGGTCTTCAAAAGGAATTCTGAATTTCTCTGCCAGGAGAAGATGATGAGGACTAAGACCTTCAATAATTTACAGCTGGAGATCTCTTGTTTAAGAGCAGAGTAGGTAGAGTTCACAATGGCACGTTAGGAATGAAGGGAGATAATTTAAAAATTATCGTATATTGTACTGTGGTTGGGTTGTGCTTGATAAATATCCATAGTGGCCATGCATATGATAAATAGGGATATTTCAAATTTGAAATCCTTACTTTATCAATTTATTGAGGCTGAACTTCTTTCATAACTAGGAATTTCTTGCCTGTATCTTTGAGTTCCTTTTAGGCATGGGCGGATCTTTCGTGAATGACACCAATTTATCATCTGTGCTGTCATTTCTGTTTAAACTCATGCAGTGAGTAGATAGATGTCTCCCATATGGTGTAACAGTTTTGAATACTTACAACTGCTTGATGCAGGCAATACCAGTTTTGTTTTTTCAGCTTTTTGCCAGCACCAGCTTCTTCCATGTAATTGCAATGGTCTACTCTTAATTTTTTGTGACCTCCCCTTGGGTGTCACTTCTGTGGTCTAATGTATCTCGTAACGAGTCTGAAATGCTGGAAGCAGAGTGCACTTCCCTTTGTACAATACATCCCATTACTTCAAGTAATATTTCTCCCCTTCTCACCAAAATAGGTAAACTGATTACTCCAAGGAGAAGGTGATAGCATATGAGGAGCTGTAGCTGTAGAAGCCTTCTGGGAGTAGAAGTCTTATGTAGATGTTGCTGCTGGGTTTTTTTAAGAATTCAGGGTCATCATGGATTTGTGTTTAGATGCTTGGCTGGTCTGATTAGTTCAATAAGTAGAATCGTTAATCCAGGAAGAATTTATTTTCTTGTTTCCCTTGGTAACCTTAAAGATGACAAATTCTTGACAACAGCTTGGCCCACTGACATTGTCTCCAAAATCATCTTTATCTCTAAGAGAAATTGATCTATCAAAACACAAGCACATAATGCATTTTCCCATCCAAAGAAATGTTTTGTAGGAGGGAAAGCCCAAATCTGACTTTTAAATCTCTAGTAAGAACAAAATAAAAAACTAAGCTATGTTCCTAGAAGGTAGGCATCACTTTTCTTGAGGGAACTTTGGAAGTGTTTCCTTTTCTTTTCGTGGTAGAAATCTCACAAGAGTTTAATCGTTCGGGGAACTGCATTGTTTTAAAAAAAGGTATCTTGATCATCCTCATGTAAAAAGGTACTTTTTTTTAAAGACTCAATTTGAGCATGGAACAAATTGATGAAATTGTAGTACAAAACCTCTAATGCATTAGAATTATTACATTTGGAAATCATTATGTATACAAGTAGTTATTACAGAAATAACCTTTGTCAAATATTCTTGGTGTGGAAGTAATCAGCATCCTATTCCATTAATTGTTTGAGAACTCTGAAATCTTTAATGAGGTTTTTACAGAAGAATTTCAGTCAAATGCAAATGATTCAGTGAAACTCTTAATCATAAGACAAATAGTGATTCTTTAGTGAGTTTTTTTCATTCACTGTAATAAATGTAGCATGTTAACTGTAGGCACACAGTTAACTGTTTCTCAGTTACTCACAGCATTTTTCTTTAAAGATTCTTTGCTGATCGGAAGGTGATAAGGGTTGGACTGAGAAATAAAATGCTTGACAGATGTCAAGAGACCTGTGTCTGATATAGCTTCAAACAGATTTTTTTCCCTTTGAGTGTTTTAAAAATTGACTTGTATTCAGGTTGATAAAGATACATATTTTCCAATGGCTATTGACAATCAAATATCATCCCTTTTTCACAGGTCTGATTACCACAACATCAAGAAAATTGGATCGAGAACAGCAAGCAGAACATTTTTTAGAGGTAAGTTTAAGTGGAAAGTATGTTAAGTGGTTAGCTGATTTTTTTTTTGTAGTTTAAAATTACTTCTTCCTGTTCCAGGAGAATGGTATTCTCCTTTCTCTTCATTTATAACAGACTCACAGAAAGCTGGAAATTGCCTGATTATACAGAAGAAATAAAAGATTTTGCAATTCACAAGTGCAGGAAAAAAAATGAACAAAAATTGAACACTTGTTTTCCACCTCTAATCCACTTCAGTTAAGTCTTTTGTTGTAGCTCTTAAATTTAGTTTGTGACAGAAATCTAGAATATCCAGAACAAAATATTTTTTAAAAAATGTGTAGCCCTGCCAAGACTTTTAGTCTCTAATGTTAAACCGATTTAAATTTTTTTTTTCTTTTAACTTTCGCTTACTGGGACTGTTAACAACAATTTTCAAGTTAAAAGTTGCCTTCTAAAAAGGAGTATCTAAACCATTCCCTTGCCCCTTGTGATGAATGTTTCTCTCTGTAAGGAGCTCACATGTGTTGGATATGGAGTGATACACTTTTAAACTACTGTTTTTGCCACATATGTTTTCTTTCACATTGCTGTACACCATGCTGTGGTTTTTTTGGTGTTTTTTCCCTTTGGGTAAAAATTCCTTGACTCTGTTCTTTTGTCTATTTGTGGAGTAAGGAATTATTGATTCCTGTTGGTACAAGTAAAAAGAACCATATTGTCCCACATAATCATCCCTACTATGTATTTTAGGAAATGCTCTTTAAATCCATACAAGCTAAAAATATCTGGACTCAACAGTTCCCAATGTAATCACTATCTGACAGCAAAATGTATTAAAATATATATTAACATATTCATTAGGTTTTTTATTTGCAAGAAATCCCAAATTATTTTGGTTAGTGCAGAACACAGGAGAGAAGGGTTGATTATTACTGTACAAGTTTGGGTTGGGGTTTTTTTCTTGCTAATTCACTGTAGATTTTTGTACATTCCATGTCATAAATAAATTGAGGGAAATACAAGGATTTTTCCCTTTTTAGGATTTAAGTTGTAAAGTTAATGAAGTAATCATGTGTTCCAACAACTTCAAGCTTTCCAGTTATACTGTCAGAGAAGATCACAAATTGAATGAAAGAGGTATTGATTTTGAAATGTGACTATTGATGAGAACCTTGGGTCTGTAAGTCTCCTTTGCTGGAGAAGGACCAGATAATCCTGATGGACAGCAAGTTAGCACAAAGTGAAGTGCAGGAAGTTCCATCTGTATGCGAGGAAAAAAGCTTTGTTTCGGTGAGGGTAACAGAGCATTGGAACAGGTGGCACAGGGAGGTTGTGGAGTCCCTCTCTGGAGGTGTTCATAACCTGCCTGGATGTGATCCTGCACAGCCAGCTGTAGGTGAGCCTGCTTTAGTAGGGGTTGGACTAGATGAGCTCCAGAGGTCCCTTCCAACATTAACCATTCTGTGACTCTGTGATTCTGTAGTTCCATGATTTATGTGTTTGCCTCAGAGATCTCAGCAGTATATGCCAAATGCACATTTTCCAAAGGATTCCCATACAGATGGGGGAGTGCTACTATTAATAGCAAAATGAAAACAAATTAGTTACTTATACAAATTTAGCTTTAGTCATCAATACAAGTTAATCTGTTCTTTTCCCTGACTTGTATCTTGCTTGAAAAAATAACAATCTGCAAGATTTTGGGAGCTGAAGATGCAGTTGAGGGAAATCTGTATTTTACACTGTTCCAAGGCTTGTGAATGGGGAGTGAAGTGGAGGGCAAGCTATGGAGAAGAGAATCAGGAGCCGGGTGTCCTGCAGAACTGCAGATATGACCACATTTGTAAAGCCCACCTGGGAACAGTGAGTGGGAGGGGGAATTGGACTCTGGTGGAGACACAGCCCTGGTGGTCAAAGTGTCCCTTGGAGCTGCTGCTGAAACATTGCCCATTGCTGCCTCCTGGGAGGCGCGTTCCCGCTGCGCATCCGCACACAGGATGGGATCCAGAGCCAGGATGGTCAAGCTGTGCTTGTTCTTGTGGCAAGCGGAGAAGCGTTTTCTGAAATGCCTGTCTGTCTCTGTGTAATTAACCCCCTGGGGAGGTCTTAATTGCTGAGACAGCCGAGGTTTCCCAGTAGTACAGTGTTTCCCTTCTGGCTTTATTTCATACCCTTCTTCCAGGAGTCTGTCTGGTGTAAAGGAGCGCAAACTTGGCTCCTTCTGAAAAGCTCTGATTAGTACTTGACCTAGCAACCCTTGCTCCCCTTTGCTCAGTACCTGTGTGAGCCACTGCCAGACCTTTCCTAGATACAACTTTTTAATTATTTTTAATAAGCCTGTCTTTGACAGAGACACTATACTCTGTAAGTACCTGCCAGTATTTACTTAGCAAATTTCATTATTGACAGTATTTCCACCTCTTTCATAGAAACTGTTAGGAAATCGAAGTGATATAAGGCAGCAGATGTTAGTCACTGTAGTTGTGTGTAGTGCCAGTGCTCATCTCCAGACCACCACTTGTGATGGCTTAGAGTTGTTCTTCTGGATCTGCCTATCCCTGTCTATTCCAGAGGAAACATGAATTACCAGCAGGGACTGGATGTGTATTTTTAAGAATGCCATGCTTAGAAAAGGTGAAAAGTGACTCTCCTTGTAAGTGCACAAAAATTCTGTTGCAAAGTAAGTACTGAGGCCCGGGTCAGATGTGCATTTCTTCCTTCCTCCTTTAATCTTTAGATGTATGGACCTATGTCAACATGGATTTTTTTAATGGTACCTCACGCTGCTGTCACAGGACTTACACTTACCAAAGAGTGTGTTCCAAAGTGAGTGCAGGAACATGTCTAGACCCTGAGCCAAAAGATGCATGAAGAAGTCAGGAATTTACTCCCCTTTATAATCACTGAGATATTCTGTTTGCTTTGGTGATATTTTTTGGGCATTGTTTGTTTGTTTGTTTCGGAATTTTGGAATAAGGAGGTGAAAAAAGAATTGCTTCTTCCAGGTTTTTCATTGATTGTGGCATTGTCAGTGCTTCTTTTTAAGCTCCCAAGTTGAGGAGTTAATTTTTTTTCTGACACACACTTACAATGCCTTGCAAAGCTGCATCTTGTATTCAGTGCTTGTTAAAAGGTAGATTTTTGCTGCTAAGGTCTAAATTGATGTCACTGGATTTTATACAGGATGGTCTCTTGCTTTAGTGCATTCTTATTAATAGAATGGTTCTGCCTGAAATGGGAGGAAATTGACCACTTGATTACATTACTTTCTCATGTGAAGCAAGACAAAAGCATTTGTTCTATTTTACAGACTTTCTCAAATATTTTGTAGTTAGGATGAAGTATTTAAATAACATTCTGAAAGAGGAAAGGTAATGCTGAGAGCTACCTTCTTCCTTTGCAAGTGAATGAAAATAGTGATATATTTCCAGTTGAGGTGCAAGTTTCAGGTGATTTGGCTTTATTCTCCTTCAAGAATTGAATACAACATCCTCTTCTTTCCTTCTTTTACTTCCTCCTTCTTCAAGACGTGTTGTCTTCTAATAATTTCGATGTTTACACTTAACGTTCTCTTCTCATATTATGCTAATTTACTAGAAAGAAGAAGCTAGAAGTGGGGAACATTAGTGGAGTTTGAGATATGGAAAAAAAGCCCTCACAAAAACAGTCTGTCAGTTTTTTTCTGCCTGCAGCTTTTGTAGATGCCTCCTAATGCTAGTTGACAGTTTTAAAAACTCTAGTGATTTTGCTATGTGATTATATTCAAACAGCTGCAGGAGTGGTGGAGGTCCCATAATAAGCATAAAAATTGAACCATTTCATGTAGGATCTGCACCCTTGTGTGGTGCCAGCTGATTCTGAGATGTCCAGAACATGAGCAGTTCCTGGTCTGTTTTCCAGTGCACATGGGCAACACTGGTGGGGGGGATTGTTGAATCCAGGCTCCAGTTCACTGACTTGCGCGTTCAGCCCAGGGAGCGGATCTGAGCAGTTTCTAAACACTCTGTTGCAGAGGCTTTGTTACTCAGGCTTCCAACACAGAAAGCCTCTGCAAAATGCACCTACCACTGAGCAGTTCAGCTTGCTGGGAATTGCTGTGTCAAGACCTGTGTTTAGCAAAAGAATGAGCCAGAAGAATTACAGGCTTCAGTGTGCAATTCTAGCAACAGTCTTTGAAACTTCATGATTGAAGGGATGAATTGTCTGTACCGAGAGGTGACCTCTCCATCCTCTTGATAATGGTATATAATAACTTGGTGCTTTTAAAGTGCTGAGGCTGTTTAGTCTCTCCCTGATGAGCACATGTGGTGTGGACTCTTCAGACATTTAGCCAGTTTTGAAAATTGTATCCATAGTATCTGTTCGTCCAAAACACTAAAATAGCTATTTAAATTTACCACTGTAGACTCATTCAGAAAATATCTTTTAACATTTGTCACGGTAAAAAACCTGTCTATTGAAAGTGTCTCTAAAGAATAAAAGTAGCTGTTAATAAGCATGGTCAGAACTTTAAATCTCTGCTGAAGTGACAAAGCAACTGAAGGCAATAGGTTTAAAAATAGTGTTACAGCAGCCTTAGCCTTTCAAGGTCCAAGTCATGTACCCTAATTGAAGAGGAGGAGAAGTGGGAGCACAGTATTGGCTTAGTGCAGCTAATTTTTAGCGCAGTTAGTGCTATCAGAATGGTAACAGTGCCTCTCAAGTGCCCTGCTTTTGTCACAAATCAGTATACACAAGCTTCATCAATCTTCCTGCTGCGAATCTCGAGTGCAGCACTGAGAAGGATGGCAGTAACAGTGCAAGGGGTTGTAATGAAGACAAATTGCTAAATCTGATCTGAGTGTCAAAATACATGGGCTGAATGAAACACATTGGTTTCTATTTACTGTAGGTACACTAAGGGTACAATAAACTGTTACATGGCATGTATTTATATGCAGTAATTAGAGGGAAACATGGTAATCTGCTGTAATTGGAGCCTTCGAAAAAGAATTCAAATTTCCACTCATTTAATAAGGAGTTGTAAATGTGAGGGGAATGTTGATAGAGGGATTATAATTTTATTCCACTTGGAATTTGGTCCGGAATATCACTGGGGAAGTTGCTGCTGGAAAGTTTATGGCCACAGTTTGCAGGGGAGGAGTTTAAAAACTCACTAAGTGGCATGTAAAAAAACCTCTACCTCTCAGTTCTTCCCACAAACACCACACTGGTGGCTCAGCATTGGACCAACCTGTGCTCTCCACCATCCTCCTCTTTTCCTTTAGCATCTCCCACACAAGAACTTAACAAATTTAGGTTTGTTTTGCTGTTGAGCCTGCTCACTTGGGCTGTAGCCTTTGCTAGTGGTGATGCCTGAAGTCAGTGGTCCTTTGTGAGAAACTGCAACATTTTCTGAAGAATATAGGCAGCTGTGTGGCAATATGCTCATGTATATTTTTACAGGAGAAGTACAAAAGCTGAAGTTCGCTGGGTTTATGTAGCTGAATAGTGCTCTACAGCACATTGATTGCTTAAATCCTGGATTACAAGTCTGTGTAAGCATTTGTTTCATGGTTCTTTAGCATTGCCCACATTTGGCAGAGAAAGCTGCATTTTTTCTCAGTGACATGCTGGTGATGGTGTAAAAATGAGGCAGTGTGTCTGATTGAACATTTTGTCTGAGGTTTAAATGTCTCCAGAGGCACATGCCTTTCCCTTTTTAACACTGAAGCCTATCAGAAAATGCAAGAGAAGTTTAAAAAAATAGGTAAACAGCCTCTTCTTTCCAGCTCGAGTTCAGAAAGTATTACTGGTTGTGCTTGCTGGAAATAAGAGAACATTTTAATTATTTCTAAAACACCTGGAAGTATTTCTAGTTGAAATTCTAGTTGACTGTTTGTATGTAGAGGCAGGTTTCTAAAAGTACAATGAAAGATGTATCATTATCATCTTCAAATGGTGACACTGAACTTTAGTGCCAACTTGAAAGTTAGGGGGAAAAAAAAAGGAAAAAAGGAAAGAAGGAAAAAGAAGAGAGGAGGGTGGGGAGGAAAGAAAGGGAAGCAAACAAACAATTCTAAAGAAAATCAAAACCATTTTCATTTCCTATTACCTCTCCATGGGGCTGTCAGCAGAGGGGAAATCTACCTGGCCAGTGTGGTGGTAGATCTAGCAGAGACACGAGGTCTGGGTTTTGGAGGCACGAACTGAGCTCACCCCATGATGAGGTTTCTCTCCTGCACCCTGTGTTCTTCTGCTGCTGTTTTCAGAAATAGCCAACAACTTTCCAAGGGCAGGAGGTGACTGGAGGTTAAAACTGTCCTTCAGAGGCAGATTTACATATGACATTGCACATTGCTTCTCATGTGTCTTTGGGCAGAAAGTGTTACACAGCAAAATATGGGAAAAGTCCTGGTGTAATTCATCTGTCTGCAGTGACAAGTGGTCTCCTCAGCTAGACTGTTGTCTCTAACTTATGTGATCTGGTAAGATGAAGAATTATTAAGTACATCACTAAAAATATTACTAATTCCACTTTTAAGTGAGTGGTCTCTGTGCAAGAGATATGAACAAAAATTTTAAACAGCAAAATAATTAAGGCATTGTGTTTTTACAGATTACTCTCTTTTATTATTACAAATTTCAATAGCTCCCAAAGGACCTGTTATTTTAGCTAATGTCTTGAGAAGTAGCACAAGTAACAGAGACTAAACATTGGGAAAACTGAATTGAATAACACTTTTCTTCTTGCACGTGGAATCTTAATTCTATTTTCTTGCTAAGTAAGAAAAAATATCTCCTTATAAGTTTATAATAATGGGGCAAATTAAACTTGGATTAAAAAAAAAAAATAAAAGAATTGTGTGTTTAAAGTCCTTAGTATTCCATGTTAAATTCAGGTGGGAATTGAAAAATATGCCAGCAATTCTTATGACACAATATATATGCCAAAGGGGAAGGGCAAGAATGGGTCTGTGTATATCAAATAGTAGCAGTGACCCTCAGCTCATTTCAATTATTCCATGAAATACCAATAGCCTTGAGAGACTGGGTGTGCAGAGAATGTCTCTGACAATCCATAAAATTTGAAGACTTTTAAGTCAACCCTGAGGATGCCTTGTTTACTTTTTGCCTTATGCTAATGGCTGATTGCAGTCTTTATTTTTTTAGATAATAATAATAATCTCATTCTTTTAACTTACTCATGATTAGTTTGGTTCTCTTAAAATTGCTTTGTACATGCTAACACCAGTGTGATGTCAAGGACAAATACACTACTGACAGTTCCATCAGTGCATCATTTATATCAGAGTACCTGATTCTGATGGCCCCTCATGGAGAGTGTTTAAACCATTCAGCTAATCTGATACTGTATGGAAGTTCTTACATGGCAGGATTTTAATCCAGCATTAAAAATCTCACACTTCTTTGGTTAATCTATTTTATTGATTTGGTATACCAATAGTAATGAATAAAATTAGTCCTCTTTTCTGTCTTTAATGAGCTTCCTAAGTAAAAAACATTCATAATTCAATATGCAAAACTGTGGGGTTTTGTTATGAATGCTTGACGATTACAGGAGTGAGCCAGATAGTTTACAGACCTTCTATAGGTGTAATGTAAGCTTGTCTTAATTTATTTGGTATTAAAATAAGAAAGCACAGCTCATACATTATTTATTCCCTCCTCAGCTCATGGAAAAGATTTGATTTTCCCAGTTCATTGACATATGCTGAGAGATACACCATCTACAGTGGAATACTGCCCCAAATATATGTTTTACTAAATCATATTTCATTAGACAGTGAGTTTGCTAGAAATGGGCAGGGAACAATTGGTATTAGAACCCAGGATAAAAAACTTATTACCTATTTAGATGAAAACCTGGCCCAGTATCAAGATACAGATGTTTCTGCAGGTACTCATTTGGGCTCCTGTTTTGAAGAGCATGGAAAGATCAGAGACATCCAGGGCTGAGGCTTTGGTTCACACACTGCTCTCTGCCATGGTGGTTGTGTCTCATTAGAAAAATCACATTTCTGATTGCCTAGAGTTTTGCTTTAGTCAAGGAATAATTTGCATGTATCTCACATTTGCGGAGGAAGGGAGGTTGTTTTACATATTTCATGAATCACTGACCTGAACCGTTGGGTCATGAGATGAAGAAATGAATAACCACAAAGCGCAGCGCTGTTGGCTTTTTCATGCTGGGCATCAAATGCCTCTTTTAGGATTTTCCTTGTAGACCCACAGCGTTCCAGCAGCAGGTCTTGGCTCTAAGCACCTCAGCATGGAAGCATGGAAGGAGGTATTCAGCGTATAGACTTTGTGTGCAATCTTATCAGGCATTTTCCAAATCTTTTAAAGGCGTAACAGAAAAGATGCAGTTGTGCCAGGCAGGAAATCCAGCCTGCAGTCAGCCACCCTGCAATGTTCTGAGCATCTCCTGGGAGCCTAGGGGTGTATCAGCACTTCTTGACCCTCTGGACTTAATTAAAATCTCACTGGACTCAGCATCATGGAGTAGTGCAAAAAAAGTTACCTTATGATTAACTAGCATTATATTTAGATGTATGATGTCACTGGGGAGAGGGGAAGTATTATGCTGGAGGCTAGTTCAATTCCTTTGCTTATCCTGAGTGGTGTGCTTAGTCTAGCTTCAGTAGCAATGATTTTCCTAAACTTATCCCTAATAATCCAAGGATAAAAGAATTAGACATTGGTGCCCATGGCTGCATTTCCCCAGGTGTGTTGGAAATGGTTGAGTGAATACATGAGAGAAAAGCAATTTAAAATATACTCAATAGCTCACTCTTCTCTTTGCAGAACTATGAGATAGCAGAGCATTAGATCAATGCAAATGGATGGAAAAGTATTACTAAAACATCAAGTTTTATTGTATGCTTCAAAAATTAGGTCTGCACCTATGTGTTAAATGCTGTTGAAACAGAGAAGGATGTATTAGTGGTCTTCCTTCTTGTTTTATAAGTCATTCCTCATGCTAAGCTTGTGCAGGCAAATTCTGTGGTTAATCTATATCAAACTTTTCTTTTCAGTCAGGATTTGGAAGTTTGTTCTAATGTTGCTTTCTCACTGAGGGATTAGCTCATAGATTATCTCAGGGCTAACAGGTTTTTTTTTTTTCATTGTATGTTTCTTAAGATCTGTAGCTCCCTTTTTTAAAGGACTGAAGCCCACCTACCAGGCCCAAATTGGTGGGATATACTCTTTCAGGGTGTCTCTTTTGCCAGGCTCTGTGCTTGGTGAAACAAAGAGTCATTGTGCAGGGTGCCCTGCTTTGCTAAATCTTCACATTTTTATATGAATGTACCAATGTTTTAATCTTCTGCAGAAGCCACAGGAAATCTTTCACATTATTTGAATCTATTTTAGACATACAGAGCCTTTGTGTTATGTGAAACATGTCTGCCTTAGTGCTATACCATGTTTTTTGTAGCATGTGTAATACCCATCAGCTGCCAGCCTGTTAATTTATGTCTGTAATGTTTGAGCACACAAACATGCACGCACACACACACACATTTTGCAGAGGTCTTATTTTCCTGCCTTCATAGCTAAGACCAAGCTGAGAGTGGAATTTAGGGCAGGGCAGCATCTTCTTCTTCTTCAGTTAGGAATGCATTGCATCTGTACAAAAATCTATGCTGGGCATAGGAAATCCTAGTATGCCTTTTAATTAATCCATCATTTAGAAAAATGCCCTTAAACAAGATTCGCATCCATTTGTTCTTTCTCCCAGGGTGTTCTGTTCTCAGCTGTTCCAAATTCAGGCTTGTTATTGCTAAAAAAAGTTAATTTGGGGTTTTTTTCACAGCAGCTTCACTTGCCACCACCATTTATATACACCATATCCAACCACCCTGCAAAACCCTGTGTAGGGATCCCAGCACTAACTCTCCAGTTCTGTTGTCTTGAGTGGCCTTTGGGTTGGTTTGAGACAGTGTTTGAGACTGTTTTATCAGTGCTCTGTCTTCTGAAATTTTTGTTTGTTTGTTTGTTTGTCTGGGTTTTTTTTTCTGGGTTTTGTTTTTTGGTTGTTTTTTTTTTTTGTCTTCTTAGCTTTTCTTATTTATCATTTCCGATACTGGTGATACATTAAAAACTCTGCATTGCACAAAACTGCCTCCACTACTCTGTGCACTGGATAAGGACCTTTTCCCAGTACACAATGAATATACAACATTTTCTCTAAATCTTGTCACATCTCACAGTCTTCTCACTGTAGCCTGTAATGCCCTTCAATATTATGTATTTTCCCTCTTTTTTCTGGTCTTTCAGATCTTTCCCACATCACCACACTGTCCTTCCACCATATAATCCTTAAACATTCATATTGATCAAGAAAGATGTACTGGACAGGATAGGAGAATGTCAAGAAAAATCATGGTAGTTTGAAGAAATCTTGCCATTTGGGTTTTTTGTTTTGTTTTGTTTTGTTTTTTTTCATTTTAAAAATCATTTGTTATAGCAAAAGTGCATAATTGTGTGAAATGTGCTGAAGTAAGATTGGAGTTCACAGCATAATTTGTAACATGACACAAATTAAGGTTTTTACTAGATACCTAGAGATAATAAAACCTCTAATCGGGTTGAGAATCAGTTTACTAAGCATAATTTACACTTTTTTTTTTCCTGAATATATTATCACAGAACACAAGAATCCTAATGTTTTTCTTATCTGGCTTCAGCTTGATAATAATCAGAGACCAAACAGTTATTTTGCTTTTTATGAAGATATGATTTAAACAGAAAAGTACAAAGGCCCTGAAGCATCAAGTGCAAAGAAATTGGCCCTCAAAACCAGTAATTTTCTTTTCACGGCCTAACAAATTTCAGTTGTCAAGAAACAGATTAATCTCATCATTCTCAAATGTAATATTGCTGTTTGCTAATCTCTCCTGATACAGGGACATTGAAAATGTTATCATAGCAGTCCTAAAGTACATTTTATGGTTTGGCAAAAAATAATACTTTCTTTGGCAAGGGATATTCTAAATATTCAAAAGTAAGGATTAACAGGAGCACTTGAGAGCAAAAATGTCAAAATCAAAATAATGAGTTATTTTTTTCTCACATTCCCTAGGAAAGTAAAAAATACAAATATTGCTAATAGCAGTCTGTCAGTTCATGGCTTTGACTTTTCTGAGACCCAGCATGTTATCTTTAATCCAGATAGCAGTAAATAACTTAATATTTTCTTCCACAACCGCAAATATATCTGGTTTTCACATTGTATCTTGTTTTCTTCCACTGTCCTTCCAGACAGTTATTAAGATGTTGCATAAACTAAAACAGGTGTTCTTAATCCTCAGATTTTTATTTTAAAGACTTTCTTGGAAAAAAAACAGGAATATAAACACATGTTTTTTCACATTGCCACACTTTTTTAAAACCCCAGCACTTGACCACAGTTTAAATAACAATTAGAAATTTTCCGCAAAATCATAAATTTTAGACCACATATTTTAGCTAAGCAGAGATAATGTTTTATTGTCTGATACATCAAAGTATGCCAAAATGGCATGATTTCTGTTGACTGAGAGGGACAGAAGGCAGGGAGGGATGTGTGTTAGCTTGGTCTCAATAGACCATAATTTGCAGCAGAAGGAATCAAAATATTAACTGACACGCGAGGTTAATTTGCATTTACTCCTTATCCTCCTCACCAAAACCCTGTTGTTCAAATGGACCTGCACAAACTCTCTCTCTGTAGCTTTGGGCATATGTTTGTGGGATTGAATTGATGCTAAAGCCTGTTCTGTCTTTTCCACTGGTGTTTACCAAGTATATGTACAGTTAAGGATCTTTCACTGTTTTTGTTGCAATGCACTAAGTACTGCCGGAGTGCAGTCTTCCCTGCAGCACCTCAGCCGGGGAATGACATTTAAAAAGTAAAATAATACTTTCTTAGAATGCCTTCTCTTGAGGCATTCAATCCTCATCACATCTGACTCTCAGTGTGAAAGTATCAATTGAAAGCTGTGGCTTTTTTAATAAAAGGAAGTCTGAAGTGTACAGAAGATGTGTTATTTCTGCAGCCCTGGGAGGGCGCCTGATGATGGATCACAGTGGTGACAGGATGCCCAACTTCCAGCAAGCTGCTCAGGTCCCAAAAGAAATCTTGCTGCTGCAGCACAGTGCTCAGCATGAGGCAGTCATTTATCCTGCTTCCTGACAAAGCACATTACCCAACTCAGAGCTGTGGGCTGTTTTGCAGCTCCTTCAGTTCTTGCGGAGCTAATTTGGTGTCCCTTCCCTCTCCTCCAAGCTATAGCTGAGAGCTACCCCATGACTTCCTAACTTGAGACACACCCCTGGTTTCTCTGAGTGCAATACACTCCACTAGCCCTTGAATGCCTAAAGGGTGTAGCTGAATAAATTACACATTTGTGCTCTATTTTCTAGAGGTTATTGAGATCACATTCACCAGCCTTACATACCAAAATAGGAACTGCACTTGAACCGCACTTGATTGACAAATGGCCTCACTAAAGCCTGCAAATCATGGGTTTTTACATGTTTTGTCATATTAGTAATCTGTGGATTAGATCTGCTCCTAATACTCCATTTCTAAAACTGGATGCACTTTTGGAGAACAAGTTTGTTTATATTCTGTATGGAATTTCTCAAAGGAAGCAGTGGCAGCATGTCTAGGTGGTGTCAACCAGGACTCCACATCATGAGCAAACACCTGCAGTAGTGACCCAGCACTGACCACGGGGATTAGTGCATGGGGCTGGCATGTCTGATTTGCCTGTGCCAAGGGATCACGCCTCCTGCACTGGTCCTGACAGGATGTACTTGTGCTGTTCAAGACCTCTCATAAATCAGAAGCTTTCTCACGGCTATTTCCAACAGAGTACCCTGCCCCTTTAACACCTCCTGTGAGAGTCTCAAAAGAAAAGCAGCTCCTAAAACTTTACTTTCTCAATCTTTTCTGCTGCAAACCAACAAAGCAACTCATTAGAGGGACCCTTTCTGCTTCCTCCTTTTGCTTCCTTCACCTAGTGAGGGCTAATTGGAGGCCCATGAAATGAATCCCAGGAAATTCACCGCCTTTCTCCCATATATCAGTCCTGCACTACCAAATTGGGCATATTGTCTCATGCAGTGTTTTATTGTCCCCCAGATCACATTATCAGGGAGGCAATCTCACAAAGGTTAATAGCATTACTTGGCTGTCTCTCCATCTGACTTTCCTGCTCTTCACTCTAAATCCAGTTGCTTCACCAGTCGCTTTATACGCCTCTAATACCGTTAATTGGGTGCTGCTTCCCACTGACTTCAAACCCACTTCTATAAATTGTAACTACTAGTAGTGGATTCTTCCTGTTCTTAACTTTCGTTTCACAACTGGAACAAGTATGTGTGGGTTGATATGCCTGTCTTTTCAACTCCACTCTTTGACATTTGCAGTCCAATTATCGGTCACCTTGGCCATTCGTTCGGTCCGACTGTCCTCCCGTTGGTATGCTATGTGTCAACACCTACCCCATACACTGCCCTAATGGGAAAATAAACAGTAAATTATGAGCCTGTATAATTCCAATAAACAGTGACTTTGACTCTGTAAACCATGGAAGTAAAACTGACGTGTTTTATGTGGTTGCTGGTATCCCAGGCTGGAATTGCTGCTCTTTGTTTTTAGTGTCACAGCTTACTGGAGTCAGGCAAGATATCTATCTCTTGAGGGCCGTGATGCCTATGCAGTAAGATCATGAACCTTAAGGGCTATGCACGTTAAGATTTCTGTATTGTATTCTTGAATCAGTGGTTGTCATCAGAAGAAAGCAGTAAATTTATATTAATCATTCTTGATTAAATATTTCCTTTCTGCAGATAAATAGTATGCTTCCTAAGATCTGCTCACATTTTACATTTTATTGACCCTTTGCATAGCAGTGAATGCCATCCTGTGGCTACAAAACCCAAATGCATGTTAAAGACTAATTCTGCAGAAGAATCAAAGTGCTAAGAATATTTTAAAAGTTGTGATCTTTAAAAATTCCTCCCGCACTGCAGGAGTAGAATACCATCTTATTATTATTCCGACACATAAAGATCCCTTTCCAGGACTCCAGGCACTATGCAATTAATTAATTATAATAGTATTAATTGATTAATTAATATTAATAACCTGAACATTTTAATACGTTCCAAGTGTTACTCTGCCAAATTAAGGTTTTGGGACAGGATTTTTTTCTTTTCAACACATTGGGGATATTAAAACTTGGGGACAGCTTTTCCTGTTGTATTGTTACCCCAAAATGACTTTGTTCGCATACACACACACCTACTTATTTATGTTGCCAGTGTGGTCTTGACACATTCTGAAAATTACTCGTATAAATTGCTGTTCACAGGATCACTGGATATGTGTGTAACAGATTGAACCAACAGGAAAAAAAAAATTGTGCTGAAGAAAATAATTGCATGTGAAATTGCTGTTTCTTTAAAGCAAACAGAAAATCCCACATTTGCCTGGGCGCTAAATAAGATTGTTCCCAGTCAGTTTTCAGGCATACAGTGGTGATGCTGCACTGGTGCACACCTTCCCTACCCTTTAGCTGAAGGCTCACATCTTTTGAGTACTCAGGCGACTGAAGCCCAGGGCTGGGCAAAAGCTCCGTGAGAATTAAAACTACTGAAATTAGGTGGTTGAGCTCTGGATGCCACCCCGTTCTCACCAAAGTCAGTGGGAAAATTTCCATGGATTTCCAAGTCTGAGGGTTTCACAGCTGGCCAGTACTTCCCTACCAAGGAGGTGTCTGTAATTATTTGACTGCTCAGACAACATGAGATTGGTTCATTAGGGTAGTGTTTGTCTTTACACTTGCTCTGTGTGTCTCCAGTTGTGCAGTATCTGTGTAACCTGCTTTCCATGGCATGGCTGAGGCAGCTGAGACTATTCTCAGGTGTCTCTGGTGATTATCAGAGGTTCAGCAGAGCTGAAAAGAGCTAAACCAACTTCACAAAAAAGAGGGTTACAGTGAACCTGTCCCTAAACGTATGCTTATCTTGTGTCAGTCTTGTCCAGTGAGAAAGAGCAAGGTTTGTGCTGTGTCTGGTGAAACACAGAGTCCTACTGCACCCGTCAGGGAAGGGGATGACAGCTCTCATTCTTTATCACCAGAACAGTTTTCTGAACTTCAGTTTCACATCTTGGTACAGGATGCAACACCTGAGCCCATTTTCTAGGTTGAGTTTTCCAAGCTGGAAAATCAATGTGAAAAATTAAAAAAGGTGATCAGTCCAAGAATGTGAGTTTTACTCCAAAACTGGAATCTTTTTTTTTTTTTTTTTTTTTTTTTTTTTTTTTTTTTTTTATCCCATGCTGATTGATTCTCAACCAGCTTGTAAAATTGACCCCATGCCAATATAAATTGGGTAGTGAATATTTACAGGACATGTAAAATCAAAGACAAGTAGAGGTTGAGATAATAAGGCTTGTCTGTGTTGCCTGTTAGATGAAAGTGTGATTAAATATGGCCCAATTAATGCTTGTTATCTGTCCAAAATTGATTTGTAACAGAAAGTTGTGAAGTAGACATCAAGAAGTCAAGTAGAACTTTTTATTACTAAAATCAAAGCAACTTTTGATGTGATTTAGTTTAACCTGGTCCGACAAAACCGGGATGATATTGTCATTAAAAAATCTGCCTTGGGAAGAACCCCAACAACCAGGCTCCTTATTCATGCTTATCTCCTTCACCTTATTTTAATTACTTTTCGTCCTGATTTTCTGAGAATTTTTTATACTGTTTTGTAAGATATTTTAGGATGGAATCCTCATCTGACTCCAAAAATTACTTTATTCAAATATGCATGAATAATTCCTATGATATTGTCCTCTAAGTTGATTAAAATTTTACTTTGCACCTCCTTGATAACCAAAAGAATAACTATCAAATAACTTGAATATCACAAAAAAATTTTTTTTTTTTCTTTTTGATTAATGAAAACAGTCACTGCAATCTTCCTGGGTGACTATCCAGTAAACGCAGATAAATTTCTGAGGCCTAAACTGTACATTTTTGCTTTTTGCAAATTAAAAATATCTCTAAAGGATATTAAAAACTTGGGAAAAGCCTGTATCGCTTAAAAGTGTGATTTATATACTTTCTACCCAGCTACGAAATCAATTTTTTATTCATCCGTTTTCTAACCAGTAAGCTTTATTTTCAACATAAAACGGTGGAAGCTTCATTTTTTGCTGCAAAAAACTAAATTGCATTTAAATGTCAGAGGCTACTTGTCAGTCTGTCAGCTGTAAAACTGTCTTTGAAATGTTTTACCTGTGTGTGTGGATGGAGAGCACTCATTTCTTGCATATTGAGGAAAAACAGGGTAAGATGAAAAGTGGATATTTTCAGCATTACTGATGGGACACAAAGGTTTTTACATTAATATTAGTGGTTCTGGCTTTGCCTGCTTTGGTATCGATCAAAGGCTTGTTGGTAAGTGACGAGTTCAAAGATAGAGATTTTTTTGGGAGGGGGGCTTGGGGTATGGACTCTAAGTTTCTATCTATGGTAAAATTGCAGAATTAATCACCAAAATTGTAGCTGCACAATGCATGTTCCTTCAGTGACCAAACATCTCAGTAAACTTGCCCCAGCCTGATTTGGGGAGCTGGCATGTCTCTGCTCCTTTGCTCTCTCACTGCCGTCGCTCACTGCTGTCTGCCTTTTAAGGGGGTTGTTTTCTTTCTGCAGTTCATTTTTAACCCTGATTATTTATGAACAGGAGACCTGTTCATAGCACAGATGCACAAACAGTTTATTGGTGGGTGGAGGTGGCTGCAAGTGGTTGACAGGGGAAGATCGTCTGGAGGAGGAGCTGGAGATGGGGCTGGATGCATCTTAATCTGCTTTTCAGCCAGAGACAAGGTGGTGTCATCCCCTGTTAGCACCAAGTGCTGCTTCTGGGGAGAAAAAAAAAGAAACTTGCCTTTCTTTTGAAAATCCTTGGTTCTGCTTTATATAGCACCATAGAATTTGGATGTAGTGTACCTATAGAGAAAATAAATCTAAGGAGCTATTATATCTTTAATCTCATTGCTGGCCAAATAAACATTTTACCTCCTCAGTAACAGTAATATTGTTTTCAGACTGACCATCACAGAGCCTCACCTGAGGATGTTTCATCCAACATCAGAGGGCAGTGGATGTCAGCATGACAAAAATTGTTTAGAAGTAGGTTTTTAGATTATAGTTTAGGAGACAAGATGATTATTTCCTTTGAAGATTGAAAGTTTTAGGTGAAGTTATTGCTTTGTAACAGAAGTTTCTGCCACAGTATTTTTAAGGGTGTACAGAGCAAGCTCTTTCCCACTATGCCTTTTCTTAGAGGACCTTCAGCAACTTTTACCACATTAGCATGAGGCAGTGCTACTGACTGACTGCCAGATAGATGGAGGGCTATTGCCACACACCTGCTCTGAATCTGAGAGTTTCTGCTGGAAGAGTTGGGTGTTAATTCCTCATCAGTTTTGATATCTGGGGACTCTGCTACAAACTAACACAGCTGCACACCCAAACAAGGATGTAAAGTAAATACTGTTGATTAGTTAACTCCACGGTGACTAGTATTATAGCTTGATTAAATTTTGGCAATAGATCAGGACGTATTTTTTGAGCAGGGCATGTCTGTTGATAGTTAACATAAATTACTAATGCTAAGAAGATATCTTGGAAGCATGGATAACATATTGTGTCTTTATTAATAGCCAGAACGTTTTTCTTACGTGATTACACATACTGATTGATCTAGTATGAGCAAATGGAAGTTTGGAGATGTGTAACAATCTCCATCATTTTGGGGAAACTGAGGAAGGCGTTTGGTTCCTGTTGATAGTGAAGATGACAATCAAGTAACTTTTGTGGTTAGAAAATGAAGAGTTATTGAATCTTTGATAAAACAGCAGTGTGGTGAGCTTACAAGCTGATGCACACTTCTTTTGAAGCACAAAAACTGAGAGCTACTGTATTTCCTGAATGCTAAGATAAGATTTTTGGAGAAGGGCATTATCTGTAGGGGTAGATCTGATAGAGGGGAACTTATCAATATTTAATCACACCTGTTTCTTATCACAAGAAAGGCAAAATCCACAAATTGCTGAAGTAGATATTGAGGTATGAATCAGATTAAAATTGACACAAGAGTGTACTACTAACATTAAACTGCACACATATCTTGATTTGCAAGCTTTATGTTATTTAAATCTGCTTGAAGTGAAATATTCTCACATTTGACTATTCATTTTCTGTTCACAAAACTCTCAGATTGTAATCTTCACTTTCAGCAGGAGCCAAACACCTTCTTCAAAGTTTACTGTGAAGATCAATAGGCAACTTTTATCTTCTTTCTCGTTTAGGGACTGTGATGGTAGTTATGCTTCTGTTTAGTGATAGGTGGTTCCTCAAGAGGTTTCATTTTTTCATTATGGTTTCATAATAAAAAAAATATTTTTAAGCAATTGCATATCGTACTTTATCTTGTTTGTGTCAGTCTGAAGGTGGGTGAATGTCATTTGAAAGGTATTATCAGGAGACAGTTTGGAGAGTATTCTTCTGCTTTTGAATTCTTTCTTCATTATATATTTAGCAAGACTCATTACTGTAGCCTCATGAGCAAAGAGAGGAAGCTCATAATGTATTCAAAAGTCCTTTACAATTGTTGTTTGGAGACTGAGGTTTATGTTCTTACATCATCTCAAATTTTCCAGTCTTCTCATTGCAAACTTTGCAAACTGCTCAACATGGGATATGATATGTGCAGTTTCAAGCTATTGTTATCACCTAGAAGGTCAGAAAAAGTCCTAGCTGAGCAATGCTTTTCCTTACCAGAGGATTTCTGATGAATCTTATGTGACTGTATACTACAGTTAGGCACTAGAGGCAAAGCTTTTCTGTATTTAATTCCACCAGTGGAAGTAAGAGGCACTTCTGGAAAATAACTGGCTTAGCATCACTTCTGGACAAAGTTTAATCTACATTTCATCAAAAGCAAATTATATGAACTTGACATCCCTAAGGATTATAGTTTTCTTTTTACTCAGGGAAAAGAAAGGGAAGGTGCTTTCTGAGGCTGCCTGGAGGAGTTTCCTTTAACACATGACAGGCTGCTCTGTTTTCCTGGGAATATAATGGAGTAATGGTCGGTTCTGCACTTAGCATGTATTGATTGAAGAACACTGTAAATAAAGCCTGGTGCACAAAGGTTGCCAGGATCTCCAGACCGTAATGAACTTTAAAAGCAATGCCTGTGGAAAATTGCTATTGTTTTCTTTTAGAGGGTCACTGTCAAGAGCTATGCAGATTCTTCCTTTTATTGCTATTAAAGCTGAAATATATAAGTCTTTAGTTTCTTTACAGAGACTTGTTTACTGTTTCCGTTTCCAAAAACTTGTAGAATAAAGTATGACACAGGATAAATGTAATAGAAGTAGTAGTAGTAGTGGTTTTGGACTTTCGAGTCACTCATTCTGATATTTCATTCTGCCAGGTCCTTTGGTTACCGTCTACTGGTCTCAGCGCTCTGAGTCTGACTAAAGTTAAGATTTGAAGCCTCTAAGGCTTTCTTCAGTACACTCTTCTAATATTTAGGTTTGCAAATACTACAGGGAGCATTTAACTCCAAATGAAAAAGCCTGCCTTCCTTCCTTTCTTCCTGTCTTTTGGCAATACAGCACTGAAATTACCTGATGTCATCGTTAATTCTCAAATGGTTTAACAGACCATTATGCATCGTTTTCTAGCTTGAGTGTGGCTGGGAGCCATTGACATTCCTAATCAAACACCTACAGTGTTTATGTCAGTAATAATCTCTGTTTAAAATGTACTCTGAATTATTTATGTCTCATACCTGGCCAGAATGAATGTGTTAATTTTTTTACGGTTTTTTTACATTTATGGCTTTTTTACATTTGAAAGCAAGGATTTCCCAGATTAGCACATTGTAAAGGAAATAAGGAAAGATGGATCATATTGATATGACTGGAGCTCTTTTGGACAAGAAGTGTAATTTGTCTTTTGGGATAGCACCACATCCTATTAGAATGGGTGAAATAAGGACTACAAATTTCTTTCCCACAGTTGCTAGATAAAGGATTAGAAAGAGAAGGTATCCAGTTTGCTACAGCTAACTCAGTACTCGTTTTGAAGTTAAAAAAAAGAAACAAAAACGGATGTGCATTTATTTTTCTCTTGTGTATATCTTTGAGCTACACTCTCTTCACTTTGTAGCAATAATCCGACATGTAGCTCAGTAACAGCATGCATTTCAGAAAAATATTTCCTTGTAAGAATTTAGCCATGAGTTTAGACTCTCTCTGAAGTAGGCAGAGATAGTAATTCAGTGCATTTGACTTTAAAGTTCTATTCATCCCTCGATGAGCTCTTGTTTATAATCTTTCACTTCTCTACTCGGGCTGAATTCCAGAGATCTACAATAGGCATTGCAGCTCGTTTACACGTTGGCAGGAGAAACAAACGCATTAGTCACTAACAGCAGGGGTATGCCTCAACTCTCTCGCTGCCTTTGATCATTTTTCTGCCTTCAGTAACTCAACCAGCTTCTCTTTTCTAAGGTTTTCTGAAGCAAAATTAGCATTTCTTGTTGGAGGAAGGGAGAGACTTTTACCTGAAAACCTAGTTGTGCACACTCCTTTGATGAGGCACAAGCATCTCAGCTCACTTTATTTTGCATTAAGCAGTTATCGCACTAAAAAATAAACAAGTAAATATGTCATCTTTAGCTTTTTGTAATGCTAATGACAGTGATGTGACAGTTCCTCATAACTCAAAAATTGGGTAGGCTGAATACTTCCTCCTGCCAAAGAATGATATGGAAGACGATCCTTGTTCTTCTAAGGCTTGATGACTCACATTAAACACCTGCTAATTGTCTTGTACTTGTTGAAGTAACATTCCTGCTAGCTACTCCCTCCAGCTGAGTTAATAATTACCTTGGAAAGTCATGAGGTTTTGTTAATGAGACTCAGTATAGTACTCTTAATTCAGGAGGGTGGTCCTCACAGTTGTATTTGTATTCTGAAAGATTCAAGAACTACACCTTCTACAATTAAGTGTCACAGTCTGACTCACAGGAGAAATGACTGTCTCAAGGCAAAATTCCTTTTGTCACCATTGCTGAGGTCTGCTAGGCTGGACTAGGCTGTATTATTAAGCAATACTTTGACAGTAGATGTATCCTCCATGCCTTCTCCATAGTCATAAAAAGAAGGAATTCTGACGTCTAACATTCCAGCTGTGTTATGTTGACAGTGTCAGTCTTCATTTTCACTGAGGAGGTCTACTTCTATGGAAATCCTTTTGTAGTTGTTCTGTGGACATGAACATAAACAGGAATATATCTCTCAGTCCTGTAGGAAAGAGAGGGTTAATATCTGTAGACCAAACCTACTGAGGTAGATCCTGCAGAAGAAGTGGAAATTGTTTTACTTGGAGATCAAGTTCTGTTAGTACACTGAATTAGTCATATGCTGCAGAAGAAGATATTTTAATGCATTTTTCTCAAAAAATACATGTCTGATAGAGTAGAGGGAATTTGAGGAGACCTTGTCCTGGTCCATCCAGCTAAAGGAAACACTGTAAGTGAGGTGTGACTCTTTGTTACTTCAGCAAATATATTCCCAGGTAACCAGTATCTGAATGTGTATTGACAGACATATTTTGGTGAAGTCATAAGCATTAAAGCCAGTAGGTAAATACAGATTCCTAGAGGAAAATGCTCATTTTGTGGAGAAAGCTGTAGTGAAACTGTCTGTAGGTTGTGAGAAAACAGCAGGGGTGCTTAGGATTTCACCATGAAAACATATAATAGTTCATATTATTTTTGTTGTCTGTTACATTCATAATTGGCCCCATTAAATATGTAATCACATTCCTTTTAAGACATTACACCCTTGCTGAATGGACCAGCCCTTTGTCTGATTAGTCAGGGAGTGCAGTTTCATGGCTGTATCCCAGCTTTGGGAGGTTGTATCCTGTGTTTAGGCTGTCCTGACACAGCATGAGCAGCACTATCTATCCAGTGCAGCAGAGGGGACAGTACCTGGGCTGGTCCATCTCAGCTGCACATGGTCAAGCAGCATCTTGTCTGCAGCAGTTGGATCTGGATACCAGACTCATCACACAGGCAGGAGAAGGTGTTCACCATTTGGGAAAGCACATGCTGACCAACCAGCCATTCCTCATCTTGGCTGGGAAAGCCATGCTTTTGTCCTTACCATTTTCCCATACTGATGACTGTGAGAGTCACCTCTTGTTGGGTTTTCGATGGCCCATCTTGGCAGGCATGTATTGAGACAGTCTGTCTCAGACTGACGGATGAATGACAGATGTCATTCAAATTTCTTTCATCTGCATTACCTTTCTTCTCCGTTTTCTTTTTTCCTACACGCTACCTGCAGGTTTCTAACTCCTTTTTCTCACTGGTCCTAAATTACAGCTTCTCTCCTGCAAGCTCCTGTGTGCCTTGCACATCTGCCTTTTGCATTTCCAAAGATACCAGCTGTGAATTAGCTTTGTCCTATGAGCATCCTAACCTCCCTCCACTTCCTAGTCACTTTCTACTGTAATTTCCAGCTGTTCAAGGGTTTAACTAAGAACTGTGGTAATGTTTGAATTGAAATTGCCTTGGTTAGGGGCCCCTAAGTGCTGGTGTGATACTGTGTCCTGATGGAAATGGTATTTGCAAAGCAATGTGCTGAATTGCCTCTCTGGTTCTCCCTGCTTTTGTCTGGGAACAGTTCTGAACTGGCAGCAGTTTCTTGGTTTGTTTTAATGTGTTGTCATGATGGGTTTTTTCTGTAGGGGCAGAGAAAATGTTTGCAGCTCTTTTACCTTGTTTACAGCTGGAACCTGAATAGCCAGGCTGGGGTCAGGATGATGGAGCACAGAAAAGGGTCAGCCAGGGTGCAGATATACAGTTAGGGAAGTAATCACATCACTGGTGTGAGGGAGACTTAATTAATTTACAGGTCTGCAAAGCAAGAACTTCAGCTCCTGTGTCTGGCACTCAGAGCTTTTTGAGAGAAGCTGCATCCTGTAATTTTGAAAAGTTTGCAGTGTAACCCAGAGAAGAAGGCTTAGCTGGTACCTAACATTTTCCTCTCCAGGGATGTAAAGTTTTAACCCAAGTAGAATCTACTAACTTCAGGCATTCTTTAATTTAGTTAATTTTTATTAATTAGCTGTCATTTTGTGTTATTGCCATTACTTTTTCCTGTTAGCTGTCAGCAGCTATTTTCAGTGCAACTTTTCTGTTATCGAATAGATTTTCCCCAAGTTTGGGCTTACAAAACAAACAAATACATGCAAATGTTTGCTGCCACAACACCATGCTAGTTAGGATTTCAGCTTAACCTGACAAACTGTGAGAATGTACTGGTAAGACAGAAGGATGCTTCACTTCTTGAGCAGTTTTTGGACTTAGGTAGAGTGTTTTCATCATAGTTGTTTGACTGTTTGTACCACTGTGGTTTTCTTAGATTTTACTGACTTAGTTAGCTGTAAAGCCTTTATCTCACTCACACACTTTTTTGTTGATTACTGCTAGGAGGTTGAAGAAAATGTCGTTAAAAAACAAAAAAAGTTGTATTTCAATTTATGAAAGTATGTTCAGAGAACAAGTTTCCAGAATCTCACTAGTATTTTTTAATGCAAGAACATTACTCCCTAAAAAAGCATTTTGTTGATATTTTTTAAATTTGGATTAGTGTGTTTCTGATGCAATACAGCCTGTACCGCTTGTCATCAATTATTATATGTGTGGAGAAACCCAAAAAAGTTTTCCTTTGTTGACTTGTGATCTGGCCTAGAGCTTGGCCAGTTGCCCTGGAGTAGAACAAAAAGAGAGGGGATCATCAGTGAAGTGGAGAGGCTGAGGTCCCTGGTGGAGTGGCCCTCACCATGTGGAAAGGCAGATTCACAGCTGTGTGTGAAGCCTTTCAGCATTAAAAATGCTGTTTTGGAAAGTGTTGGTAGTGGGAACTGGATGGCTGAGCACACTGATAAGATGTGGGTCTCTTCCAACACCCCTGTGCTAGTGACTGGCAGATGTCACATTGGTGGCTTTGCAGGATGGGTCTGATCCCCATCCAGCACTCTGGAAACAGCTATCCCCATCACAGGAGTGGTGATCCCAACAACTGCTAATTGCCAAACCTACTCATCACTTATTCCAGTCTTGGGAGAAAGAGGCCTGAGACCGGTGTGTGTTGTTGGGAGGATGGGTTCCACTCTCCAAGTCAGTTCTGGGCTGGTTTGGGGAATTTACATTGCCACTGTATGTTGCCATGCTCCTCACTTTGCTGTAAATGAGCTGTTTCAGTCTCTGAGGCTGTCAGTCTGCTCCCTTCCACTGCATCAGTTTTTAAGCACATAGTTAAATAAGGAAAGGGATAATGTCTTTTACCTTTCTCATAGAAAATACGATTTTTCTGCTGATCTCAGTGTTAAACTGGGGTTACCTTAAGTTTAGGCTTTCCACAAGGATGGGACAATACCAAGGGATATTATTCCCAGAAAATTTTGCTTTGCCTAAGGATTGGACATCAGAACTATAGGATTTGTAAGGGAACACAGAAACTTTTAAGGAAAAATAAAACATCAAGAAGTTACCAGCAAACCAATCGATGTGCAGTGATCAGTAGGAGCAGGGAAGGGTATGTAATATCTTGGCTCACTGTCATCAGAAATTGCTACTGTGGGATTTGGCATGTTACCATATGTAGCTGAAAATGAAATTTGAACTTCTTTCATGCAAACAGAAATAACTTTCTGCCTTATTTCTTTCTCATTAAAAATGCGATCGAAATATTGAGGGAGAAGTTTGAAACATATTGATTTCATTTTGAAGGCATATTATTAAATCTCTTGAGGGCTTGTTGATCTTGAATCATTTCATTTTCATAGTGTTTCAGATTGAAAATTATTAGTAATTCTGTTTAAGTTGCAGCTAAATTACTAATTAACTTTCGTCTCAATGATTTTATTTCTTACATGTTTCTGGCAGCACAGTGCACTCTCTACACAATGCAGCAGAATTTTTTGTTACCTACCTCTCTGTGCTTCTTATAATCTTATAAAGCAGGTTTGGAATTAATGAGCTGTCACATCTTGGGTAATGAATGAAAAGAACTGACAGAAATCCTTTTGTTGTTTAAGAAATTCCAAATAATTAATGGGAAAAAAATGACAGCGGTTCTTTTAGGGTTTAAGAAGAAATGCATCTTTCAAATTCTTTCCATGACAGAGGAAACTTTAAAATATGTATGAAAAAAATGCAGGTATTTCTGATTAATGGGTTAATTCCAGTTCTCTCCTCTGAGATAAACTTGCAGAATTTGAGATAAAAGGATTTTATGTTTTGAGAAATAGCTTCCTAGTCTGCAGGTTCCTTATTCCACATTCATCTCAGAAGTAAAAAATCTTCTGGATTCCTGGATTTGCCATTGTGAAGTTGAGTTAAGCACTGAGCATGTTTATAGTAATTATGTATTGTGTACACAGAAGATGTTGTAAACTAAACTGCAGGATAGCTTTTCGGAAGTCAAGGTGTTATGTTTTATGTTTTTCTGCTGTTTATGAAGTCTCCCTGTACCTGTTGAGAATAATTTTACTGCTGTTTTTCAGGTAACCGTCTCAGATGGGGGCACATCTCCCAGACAGTCCTCTGTCTGGGTGGTGGTCCAGGTTCTGGATGAGAATGATAACAAACCACAGTTTCCAGAGAAAGTCTATCAGATCAAGCTGCCAGAGAGGGACCGTAAGAAAAGAGGGGAGCCAATCTACAGAGCTTTTGCTTTTGACAAAGACGAAGGCCCTAATGCAGAAATCTCGTACAGCATTGTGGATGGGAACGATGATGGGAAGTTTTTCATTGATCCCAAAACAGGGATGGTTTCTTCCAGAAAGCAGTTCACAGCGGGGAGTTACGACATATTAACAGTAAGCACCCTTCCACTGACATACAAATCCATGATTTGACTGACTTTTTTTTTTTTTTTTTTAAGAAATCAGGCCTCCTGTATAAAGAGGAATGTATAACTGTATTAATGCCCTGTATGTAGGACCTAAATTAAGAAATCTAGTATTCATATACAACTACTGCCAAAAATTGAGTCTGAGAGATCATTCATGCTATTGCAGGTCATGAAGTATTTTCTGAGTGTTAAGTCAGCCTGCAAATTGTTAGCATAAGCCATTCCCTTGAACATGCAGAAATGAAGACCAAGCACTTGTTTGCTCCCAAAGTTGTATCATAGTTGCCCAGTTGTTGGCCTGGGCAGATACTGCTACAAATGGATACTTACTTTTTGTGCAGACACAATTGTTTGCCCTTACAGAGGGCACCTATTGTCCCAGTTAGGTGGCTGCACCTAAGAGAGGACTAGTACTGTGCACTCTGTGTTGTGGAAGCAATTTCAGTGAAAAGAAATTTCAGTCCAAATTCTTTGTTCAGAACTCTAATCATATAGTGAAAGTCAAAGAAAGGCAGAATAAACTACACTTGAGTTGATGTAAAGCCATATTAAACTGGAATGTGCACACTTCATGTACAGAAATAAGCCAACAAGTTGTAGTTAAGGAGCTGAAATAAAAATGTCAGAGGTCCATGGTCTGACATCTGGAAGTGATGTCTCTTACAGAAGTGGATTACCTTCATAATGTTGGAAAACGAATAAGTAACAAAATGTTGAGAAATACCTAGGAATCATAGCAGATCAGCCTTCCAGTGAATGAGTACTTTTCTCTCTGGCAACCTCAAAGTCTGAGGTCTGAGCCTTCCTATAATGCAACAACTGAAGATTTTTTAACTAGAAACTTCTCATCACACCCTCAGCATCTTTTCACAAAGGGCCTGCCTGCCTGGAATGGAGTAGAGTGATGAGTGTTAGCATCAAACCCACTTAACACATTTCCAGAGGAAGAAATAGGGCATGATATTTCAGAAAAAAAAAGTACTTCCCATTTTTAAAAGGTATTATAATGGCATATTTACACCAGTGGAGTTGTATAGCCAGAAACATTACCTTTTTTTTTTTTTTTGAAGCCCTTTGGTTAACATTGATGTTATCCACCAGAGCACCCATTTTGTAACCTGCATTTAGCCTTTTGTTAAGCCCAGTGTTTGTTACTGCTCGTCTTGTCTTTGCTATGCTAAATCTATAAAGCATGCCACACAAATATCAAGCCTATCCATCTTTCTTGAGGACTTTATAATAAAAAGAAATTGCACCAAGCAAAGCAACTCTTAATGAATATGACAGAGAGGAGAAAGAAAAGAAAACACAGCAAAATTCTGAATTATATTCGTTGCGGAGAATGAAGGAAATGGCCTGAAACTTATTTAATTCAGTTAAGGATCCTGAGGAAGGCAATATAAGGAATACCTATCTGCAACACAGATGCCACTTGAAAGCAGTCAAACAGGCTCTGGGTGAGCATGTTTTGCAACTACATGGTCTTACACAGGCTCATTACAAAGCTTCCAGCTTTGCTGCAGGAGGGAGCTGGGTGCAGAGTGAAATCAGAAACAGAAGCTGGTTCTGGTGAGAAGGATCTGTGTGGGGAGGATCTGTCTGAATTGCATCTGCAGAAGTCCTCACACCGGCATTCCTTAAACAAAACATTCCAGTTTAAAATCAGCTTCTTCAGTGAAAAGTCAAAGCATTATGCAAAAAAAAAAGGTGAGAACTGAGAAATAAGTGTTTATCATCTTCTGTTTTTAGTGGGATTTTACATATAGGGTTACAAAGGCCATTTTCCAAGCAGTCATCACACTGCAGTAGAATTAGGTCTGAACTGCCAAGCTGGGACGCTCAGCCTGAGCCCTCTTTTCTTTTGCCTGCCAGATAAAAGCAGTGGACAATGGCCGACCCCAAAAATCTTCAACTGCACGTCTCCACATTGAGTGGATAAAAAAGCCTGCACCCTCGCCCGTGCCCCTGACTTTCGACGAACCCTTCTACAACTTCACCGTCATGGAGAGCGATAAAGTGACCGAGATTGTCGGGGTGGTGTCTGTGCAGCCCTCCAACATCCCGCTCTGGTTCGACATCGTCGGTAAGTCGGGAGCAGGTGGTGCGAGGAGGACGCCCTGGAAGCAAAGCGTACGGCTGTGTGGTTTTGAGAGAAAGAAAACTAACCGTGAACTGTCTCCCCACCTCCCCCCAATTAAATCCATTGTCCTAATGATGAAATGAAAATGCTATTTTATCATAGTGATAACAGTAATAATAATAATAATACTATTCCTGCTTTTGTTATGACTCCTTAGCTAAGCTTAAAAAAAAAGCGCTGTATGGCTGAATTGTTTTTTTTCCATACTATGTTATTTACTGCAATCTTAATGTTGTCTGTCATTTAAATTCTATTGTCATACTTTGCTAATCTCATTTCTAAATGTATTTATGGTACTTAGACTTGCTGTCCTTCATTTCTCTCTTTCTTCACCTTTTTTTCTGCATTCTGTTCTTTTTTTTCTGCTTCCGACTGCCCTGCTTCAAGGTGGCAAGCATGCTCGAGAGATGTTCTATATTCTACAGACAGCTTGTGGGCAGAACTGTTCAACAGAAGGTACCCTTAGTGCAAACACATTTGCTAAAATACAACTATCCAGGCTGCCTTTTATTTTTTGCAAGTTTTTTGAGACAATTTATATTACATCTTTCCTAAGTGCCTGTGACAGGATGCGATGCGACACATGGATGTGCTGCATTTCTTTCTATGACAGCTTTTACTGTATTTGTGTCCAATTATTATCATTTTATTCACGGATTTTCCACAGTTTATCACAAATAATTAATTCAAACGTTTCACAGTCCAGTGCCATCCATTTAACTGTGAAACAGAATGGGATGCCTCAACATATGGGTTACAAATGGAGCCACCAAAAGTTTGTCTTGAATGCAAGCTGAAACAGAGAAATGTATTTTGATGTGAGATTTCAACCACAAAATTGCCTTCCATAAAATTGCTTGTAAAAATAGGGAGGGAGAAGTAAAAAGGAGGAGAAGCCATAGGAAACTTAAAATCACAGGGAAATGCCATTAACTGCCAAAATGACAGGGAGCAAAGGGTCTCGCTTGGCTGAAGTAGAGAAATGGGAGTCAATGTTCCTGAGCATTTCTTCCCCACTTCTGCTGCTGATTCAGTTAATGTCATTTAAAATAACTCATTTAACATCTCAAAAGTGAGAATTTCCCCTGGAAAATTATTGTGCTTCTTAATATTTGCAGATGCTTTTACATAATGTTTGCATACCTTTAGATGTAAAACAGTTCATCTGCACATAGTGTAGTTATTTAAATGAAGGGTTATAAAGCAAATGCTATATGAAAGATTAGAGAAACAAAAAGCCTTTGCCATGGACTTAGTGGAAAGTGTGCATCAGCAGTCTTTATTTGCAGAGATTGAGCCTGGCTCCCATTTCAGCATAGTTATTTGCAAATGGGCTTAGCCAAGAGGAAGGACAGGGACCACAGGAGAAAGGGTCTGTCAGAGTCATTTTCATCCACCTTTTATTGCCAGTTTGTGCAGATGATAGACAGAAGCAGCACCATTTCCTCTCTGAGTTTGTAGCACAGTTTCTGATGTGCCAATCATATTAAAATAAAACCCAAAGCTACTACCATGTTCTGAGGTTCCTGCTAGTCCCTGGGGGAGGACAGCATATGTTTCCTACAGTATTCCTACCATTTCCTTGGTTGCTTCAGTATGCTACATGCAGTTTATAAGCTGATGTTTACATTTCCATTCCCTTCCCCACTGACCCTTTCCTCCCAGGACAAATCCATCTTTTTTGATGTTATTGACAGGTTTGTTTTTTTTCCTGTTTGGTCCTTTTGCTGGACTTCCTTTGGTCCTTTCCATGGCAACTTCACCAATTCTCATTAAAATGCTGCCCTGAGGGAAGCCCCTGCTCTTCTGCTACATTTTTTTTTCATTATTAGAGTCACTTTCAATCAAGCAATACCTTATAATGATATTTGATTTTTTGCGTACCAAGCAGAGATGACAGGGAGAACATCAGGAAATTTTAGCCTCTGTCATTTAATGTGGCCTTTATGCCTAAACTAGTTCAAATGGTTTAGAAGATTTTCCTTATTTAAACAATTTTAATGGTTTCCCTATAGGCTGTAGCTTCTGAAGTTGCAGGATGCCGCATCACTGCAGAGGTCACTGAGACAGAGCTTTCCTAGATTTAATGAGAAATCGGTGACCCTGACCATCCGGTTTGGTTCTGTTGCCATATGAATGTTTTCATTAAATACTGCTGCTGTTACAAATAATAGCACTCCCAACAGCACCAATTTCTTCAACAGGAATAGCCAGCAATCCTGGACATGCAGAAGACCTTGTTGTTCCAGAAACTCAGCATGCAAGGAGCAAAGACAAAACCTTACAGACAGAACACTGTGTATTTAGATTACCATTGCTGCCTTTAGCCAGTGTCAAAAGGTTTTTTCATTGTTCCTTGGTATCATCAGCACTGAGGTCTAGTGCTGAAAAGTCCCATGAAAGGCATGGGGTATTTGTAGACATTGTCATATATAGAAAGCTGTATGTGACCGCTGATGCAAGAGATGGTTTCTGTGCTGCTGTAAAACCAGAACTCATCCTGCTCCATCTGGTATTTCGTGATTCTGTACCTCTGTGCATAGTTCACAGTAATGTCAACAAAACCCCTGAAGGCTTATGTAGAGGCATGGTTTAATATAGAGTTTGCAGCTTGACCTTTATCTTTATGACCTTTTCAAACTAAATGGGCATTGGAATTCCAGACAATCTCTTTTTTAATGCACAACATGCACTTTCTCCCAGCTAAAAAAAAAGAGAGGGAGAGCAGATAAAGTTTGGCTATAAAGTATTCTGTCTGCCGAACTTTGCACCTTAATTATATATACTTAGGTAGCTGTTTAAGTTATTGAGCTAATCATCTCCAAGAGAGGAAGATGCCACACAGGCAGGAAGGTCATCTTCCAGTGATGGACTAGAGAGGAACAAGATACTCGGATGATTATTGTTTGTTTCTTTAATTGGGAATAGTTGAGATGTCATACCTGATTTCTGTTTTCAGACTGCATTCAATGCCATTTTCTATTCATGCAGATCCCACAATGTGAAAGATATAAGTTGTATCAGTATTAAATTTATTCAGCCATTAATAGGAAACTAATTTTCAATGGGAACTCCAAGATAAGTTAGAGACCTTTGCTTGTACCAGGTAAATTGAACCCTTTCTGGTTTTGCCTTTGCTACTGATGGGAATGGTGGGATGACTACTTTAACACTGGAGCTAAGCTGCATGGTGCTGGTTTTTGCTTAAGTAGCATGTTGCACAACATCTCTCTGGTTCCCCAAACTGTCCTCCCTCTATCTTTGCTTCCTCCCCCAGCCTGTGCCTTTATAACAGCAGCCAAGCTTTGAAAGCACATCAGAACTTTCTGGCAAGCGTGCTTAGATGCCAATAATTTTAATATCTATTAATTTTAGTTGATCATCCATTTAATTCATAGTGCTGCAAGTTTTCATTAATGTCAAAAACATGTAGCTCCCTAGCCTTCTTTGAATAATCTTCTCTGAGAACTATCTAAAATACCTTCCTGATTTCTGTTTTGCTTTTTATGCCCTTGCTTTCATCTTCTTAGCAGCAAACTCAAGTCTTTCACTCTCTTTACAGTATTTTTATCTAAAATTCAGAGTCTGCGTTACTTTCTTCCTAGCATGATATAGTACATAAAATAATAAATATTTACGTATCATTTTACTAATATTTATTATTATTTTAAAAATATGTAGTTGAGTTTTTATTTCTTGAGACAGTCATTAAGTTTATTTCATCTTCTTTGAAAACAAATGAAAATTCTGGCTTTGCTTCTTTTTCTGAAAATTCTAGAGGTACTTTAGCCTCACCTCTGAGTTTCAGGGTGAATTAGTTTCCTGCGTTTTGCTCTGATTCTCTTCCCTGAGCGATGCGAGAATTGTAGAAATTGGCCCAGTTTATCATCACTGTTTACTGCTGTCAGCTTTTTTGGGGACAAGACAAGTAAGAATATTCTCTGCACTGAGAAGATGTGGTTTAGAGGACTGTTCTCTAAATCAGATAATGTCCTGTATTTCTTCTCTCCATTTGTCCATCGTGGCATGGTGGGCCAAGTGAGCCTTGTGTGAGGATATCCATATATCGTGGCTCTATTAAGTGTGAACATGGAGCATTGTGTGCTGTTTTCTATCTACCAGTGTAGGAAGACTCCTGCCAGGTTTTAGCAGTGTTTGAATTGGGGGTGTCCTCCAGAGCTCAGTGTGATTCATCTTTGCATCTAAGACTGAGCAAGTCTGGTTCTTTACAGTCTTCAGATATTTCTGAGGTGGTATTCAATCCCAGCCTTTTTGATCGTCCCACTGGAAAATAGGGAAAAAAGGTCCTCATATGGGATTCATTTGCCTACAAATCCTCCAGATTTGCTGACATGTTTTCTTCTCAGAGGAGAAAATTATTTTTCCCAGCAGCATGATCCCATCTTAAAGTGTGTATCAGCAACTGATAGGAACATGAAGAGACTCAGCATCTTACCAAAAAGGAACCACATCTAGGAAAAGCCCTACCAAAAAAAATTAACTGCTTGCAGCAAAATGCAATCTAAGAAAAATGTGCTTCGCAATTAAAAAGTCCAACAATGAAATTAGAAAGGGACAGAGATGCAGAGACCATGTCCTGTGGGAATGCAAGGTCTGGATTGTTTCTTGCCTTAGGCAAGTTCTTCAGCTGACCCCCAGAAATCCCTTTTGATAGTTCCAGTTTTCCTGGGCCTGTCCATTGCACCTCTTTTGTTTGCCCCCCGAGGTTTGGTGGTTTGGGGGTTTTTAGGTATCTTTTTTATTAGAAGGAAAATTAATTCTTTCCAAAGTGTACAGGACTTTTGTCAGAAGAAAAATTGTTCATACTTACTATTAAGCCAAGAAATAAGCTAAGAACGAAGGTAACAGTCTGGATTCAGACAGAAAATGTAACCAACTCTCTACCGAGTACACAACTTAGAGTCTGTTGTCTTAGAGGTGTCTCAGTTCAATTTCCTGAGATCTCTTTCTTAACTCTACTATACCATCTGTTAAACTGAAAATAAAGGCTGTTCTAAAAAGTTGTAGGGAGGGCCAACTAATAAGATCTTTTGTACCAGGGGCTGTTTCTACAGCTGTATTGAAAGCAACTGGAATTGGAAAATCCTGTATAAACTATGACACACTTTTAGATGACATAAAAAATTACTAGTTCTAAAAATTACTAGTTCTAAAAATTTAATGCTTCCAGGGCTTATGCAAAATCATTAAGATCAACCTCAAGAAAGTAAGGGTGGAAATCATCTCACTTAACTTTAGGCGATCAAAGTGTAGACATAACTATCTTCTAGGTGACTTTGGGAATCTTAACAATCAGTTACAGAGAAAAAGTACTTTCTGGATGAATTTTTATCATTCCAACATGATAAGTTTTCTCATCTAAAGATGGCATTTAAAGCAGATGTGGACTTTTCATAAAATCTTATTCAAAGTGCTTCAGTGTAATCAGATTATTATAAGGGAAGTCTTTAAACTGTATTGAAGATGTATCAGCATTACATTTTAGCCTGAAATGATATCGTAGACAACAGCTAATCCTCATCTCTCTGGGGTTATTCAGTATTAAAATGCTTTCTCAGGACAACCTGTCTAGCCAAATTGTCAGTTCGATCATCTTGCTTTCTTTGTCACTGATTTTCCCAGAGTGCCTGAGGAACTCACAGTGTATTATCTTCATTTGAAATATTTCTTTCCTAATGCAATTGCAAGCACATTAGCAAAGACAGCTTCTACGTATCTTGTATCTGAAAGCAGGGTTTAGTAGACAGTAAAAAGGCAAGCATGTGCCAAATGCTGGAAAGTGGAATAAGTAATGAAAATTCACATTAATAAAACTGAGCAGCTGAACAAAATGCCATCATCCTTAGCCCTCTTTCATCTGAAGATTGTGATCAAAGAAACTGTAAAATGGACAATAGTAAAATTGTTAAAACTGATACTGTGGCAGCTTATGGCACTGCAGACAAGCTCACTTCCGAAGGATTGGTACAGACACAATGTCAGGCTTTTGAAAACAGCCCCCAGTACTCCAGAAGCCAACACCTTCTCAGCTGTCACCTCCTAGGGCCTCAGCCCTCCAGCCTCTACATGGGCACTTTTGGAAGGAGGTGGTTTCATGTGCAGTTCCCAGCTGCAAGAGTTTTAAAGAGAAGATTCCTATTTGTTTTTACACAAGAATGATACCTCTCTATTTGTGCAACTCCAGCACCCATCTTTCAAAGATGATTGTTGTGGATACTTCACAGTAGGTCTTGCATGGACTTAACACATCTATAAGACTCTTAATGTTTAACTTTTATAGCATTTTTATGTAGTTCATTAATTCTTCAGTGTTTAGTGCAGCTTCAGAAGGAAGGAGGCCAAGGAGCAGCACAAACCATTTGCAAACTGCCTCTAGTACTGCAGAGGAGAGGCAGGGCCCAATGTCTCAGGCAGTATTCCCAGAAGTTCATCCATCTGCATGGTGCTTCATCTGACCATGGTCTGTTAAAATGTAGACGACTGAATCATGAATAATTCAGGGTTTCACTCCAAAATAGATTATAATCACAAATCTCACAGCAGGATGTTCTTTGATCCATCTCTGTCTCAGTGTTAGATGCAATTTCTGCCTTGTTTAATAGAAAACAATTCAATGTAAAATGAACTGCATTGCCTGGTTAGTTACAGGTGTAGGCTGAGAGAGCTGGCAACCAAGATTAATTTGTTTGTCACTGGACCATTTTGGAAGGTGTGAATAATGTATAAAAAATTCACATGATAGATTCAGTTCTTCTTTTAGGGGAGGAGTATACTTCACTTAATGGAAATGGCTTGAATAAGTTGGTCTATTTGGCCCTGAAAGGCCAGCTCCAAGCCAGCAGAAGGTCATTTAAAACATTTATTGCTAATCCTTCCATGTAACTTCTTGGAAGTTTCAAAGGCAGGTTTTTTTTAGAAGTGTATGCCAGTTGATAGCATATAATTTTTGATTGCTCATTAAGATGGTTATTAAGCATCTCAAAGTATAGACTTGCACTTTGTTTTCATGGTTATCAGTATGAAACATTCTCTTTGTAAAATGCCTACTGTCCCAAGGCTAGTTTCATCTCAGCTGAGATTTCTTTGCATGAATCTCAAGCTCTTTTCTTCAAAGGAGGTTTTCATGGTGCAATTTTTCTCAAGTAAATCAATTTAAAACATTAATTGGGAGAGAGAAACTTTTTCTTTCAGACTAACTTTAAAAAAAAAAAAAGAAAAAAAAAGAGCACTGAAGATATAATCAGTGTCCAAATACCTTGCTATTGCTTAAATATCAAGGTCAGCTTGCAGAATGCGAGTAAGGAATAACCAATGTTTCTATCCACCATAAATGACAACAGATCCAGTGGCAGTGTTTTCCTGGAAAACCACAACTTCATCTATTAGGCTTAGACTTGTATTTATGTACATACATCTGTTCAACATGTGGAGATCTGATGGCACATCTGAAATTACTACATTTGGATGATTTCAGTGGGCAGAAGTTCACCAGTTCTGCCTTTCCTCTGCAGCAGTCACCTGCATTCTTATTTATCCTCCCATTTTCTTCTACCCATCCCTGAATGTCTTTCAAGGCAAAAATGGACAGAGCAGTGCTTTTTCCACCTTGCCCTTTCTTTTCAACAGCATGTGAAAGAGGTAGAAGTGAGGGTTCCTTCACATTAAGGAATTCAGGGGCTGTAATTTTGCTGTTACCTCCTAATCTTCAACTTCTTCAAATGCCAATACCTTCTTCTCTCATCAAATGCATGACTGCTTCTGAGAATAAAGCTAGTTCCTGGTCAGCAAACCTTGCAGGTGGGAGAGCATGGAAGACTCTGCTCTTCTCTACTAAGTCCCCAGCCCTAAAATTTCAAGAGCCACTTTGTGGCACCAGCAGCCATTTACACATATCTCTCTTTATATACATTTCACCAGAGCTAAGTCAATGGGATGGATATTTTTCTATCTGTGGACCTCATCTCAAGAGGTTTCAGCAGCTGTTACACAAGTCTCATAACCAGTGGGGTTTGGAAGGTTTCTCGTCTCTGTGGAACTTGGTTGGCATTGAATTGCTGTGTTATGAATATACCTTAAGAGTTCATCTGTCAGCAGTCTTGTGTCCCACCTCTCCCTGTCCCTAGCCATCAAAAATTTCAGACTCAACTAATACTAAATTACACTTTATAGATGAGTGAGTAAGAAAACAGCTTATCAGCAGGGAGTGTGCTTTGCTTTTGAAAATAATGAGTAGTTCAAATTTATAAACTATAGCTGTGGCTGACAAATATTGTAACCCTTCAATCTGAAATTATTTGAAATTATATTATTTATAACCTTATTTTACTTTTTGATAGATTTTTTTCTTTTTCTTTTCTTTCTTTCACTCAGTACTCAGGAGGGTTTTCCCACTGCTGCATCATTCAGTGTGTGACAGGAAAAGGGGATGTTAGTATTAGAACAGTGCTTTGTGAGGGTTTTTTTTGTATTGAAAAGAATTTAGGTTGTGTGTCCTATCAGATCTATTTGAATAATTCCTAAAAGACTGGCAGGATTTGACCTTTGCTGCCAGTAATTATCATTGTCCTTGGTATTAACATAACAAATCTCTATTTGCATTTTTTAAATTGATTATAATTGTAATTCTTAAAAACTCAGATGATGGTATTTGCACCCAGAAGTATCAGTGAGAATTCCCTGAAAATAAAATTTGTAGAATAAAACCCTCTTGAAATGATTTTTATACAAAAAGATAATTATTCTTGTTTGTTATTCAAACTACAAGTGCACACATCTTAGGGGCTTATAGCCATTTGATTCTTTTTATAGGTTCAGCTGTAGTTTACTTAAATGTACTGCTAGATTTTTATTCTTTCTTTTTGGCAATGCATTTTAATGATATCTGCTTTTCAATATACAAACTGTGCTTTGAAATATAAATGAGTTATGAACAAAGAGGTGTCACTAGGCGTGCTGCGTATGCTAAGAGAGGCCATTAAGATGGATGACGCTAAACAGATATGCCCACTTTTAGGAATACCTGCAATGGAGATTTTCAAGAGATGGCTAATTTGATTGTATTTTTGTGCAACAATTAGGAGGGAATTACGATAGTTCCTTCGACGCGTACAAGGGAGTGGGCACTATTGTCATTGCAAAGCCCTTGGATGCAGAGCAGAGGTCAATGTATAATATGACTGTGGAGGTCACCGATGGAACAAACATTGCCACAACTCAGGTAGAATATCACATTCCTTTCTTGGCAAGTTATTCATTTGTTACTGGAATGTATATGCTATAAAAATTATTAATTTTTCCATTGAACTGAAACCTCATCCTTTGAGACCGCCAATAACTAATGGAGGGGATGTTTTTCAGAGCCTTTCCATCTGGCTTTAAAGAATCGGCTGTTGAATGTTTCAAAGCGTTGTTTCTCCTTTTGTTCTCTTCCTGCTCACATGAAAGTAATTTGCCTTCCTCCAGCTGAGGGAGTCCCTATCACAGGCAGCAAAGCCTAGATTTTGACAATTGTGTTGCCTCATAATGGTCCAAAATACAATAGTGCTTCCATGGTGTTGGGGAATATTGCTATTGATTGTGTTAAATGGAGTTTATACCTCTCATCCTCCAAAGACCCAAATGTGGGACACAAGATCAATTGTTCAGAAAAGAAAATTGTTCAGAGGCAAAACATAAAATTCAAAGAATCCATCCTTTAGTATCACTACCTGTGATTACACTATCTGTACAGCAGCCCTGCTGAACCTTTTAAAACCAGGCTTGCTTATCAGGCTCATTGCCTTAAAAGTTGGGTCAGATAAACATGATGGCTGGGGCAATGCTGGCTCTGACACATCTTTGTAGGACAGACCCTGATACAGAGCCCAGGTTTCTGTTCAGCAGGAACCAGTCTGGAATTGGGTCATGGCACGAGGACAGGGACTCTGAGGTCCAGGTGGCACCAGTGACAATTCAAACAGCAAAATCGTTTGAAATGAGGTGGAGCTGTGGGCTGTAGATTACTTAGGACCTGAAATTCTACATCTGAGTTACTCCTCAAGTGTAAATGAAAGAAACAGGTTTGTTATTTCCTTCTTTATAATGCAGAAGAAAAGCCTGAACATTTTTTGTGTTTACATACATGCACGCACATACAGATGCTTCTGTTGTACCTTGCCTTTTTGCTCAAATGCTTTGGATGTAAATCTGTATTCACTGAGCCATAACACCAGCTTTCCTAAGAAATTGTTAAATCATTGAGTGCTTTCTAAATCTGAATTCCTGTTTATATATCCTGTTTGTAACCCAGCCCTAAAATGTCTGATGTTTTCTTCCAGTAATCCACCCCTGGTAAGAAAACATCAGTTGATAGTAAGTTAGGTAGTAGGAAATCCACTGTTTTCCCTGTTAGTTTCAGAATTAATTGCATCTCTGCTAAAAACATACCTTGCTTTAAGCTTGATTATATCTGGCCCATGTTCCCCATTATGCCTTTCTCTGCTCAGTTAAGGAACTCTTTAAAAACCACTATTTTCTACCCAGGAAGGCACTTACTCACAATACTCAAATCACCTCCCAGTCTTCCTGTAGACAAGCAAAGGAGAATGACTGACCTCTTTATATTCCCTTTCCATAAGGCATTTTCTTCAACTATTGAGTAGGGTTTTTTCTGTTATGCTCTGTTTTTTTAATCTTGGCTACACTCTTAGTCCACATTTCAGATGGTGTTGAATGCCTAATGTGACCTTTTTTCTTTCTTGCAAACATTTCAGCCAAAAAAATATTAAAAAGCTTAGGGAATTTCAAACATGCTGGATTAAAGTAATTTTTCTTCTCATGGATATTGCGTTTATTGTTTCTGCTGCTTTTGATTTAATAAATTGACCCATATAACAGACCTCAAAACCTAGTTGGATGAAACCCCTACATTTTTAATTAAAACATATGGTAAAAACATATTTCAGTAAAGCTGTTGCATTCTAAAAGAAGCCTGAACATTCTCTTTCACAGTGATGTGACCCATTTAGGAACGTAAGATAGTTTTAGATTGCAGCATTATGACATAAATAATCACTGGTGGGTACAAACTCTTCCCTCCCCCACCTTCTTCTCTCTTTGTGGATACTGTTTTATTATTTAATTGTGGCCAGGGCATCCAAGCATGTGTTTCTTTTGGTCTCCACAACACAGATTTCAAAAGTTATTGTTACCTGAAAACTGCCAGAATTAAGGCCTTCCTATTTATTGCTCCATTTTGCAAAACTTCCCTACTGTATTTATGGCTGTACTTTGGAGCCTTTGGTTACCTTCCTCATCCTAATTTCCTTTTAGAAAAATAATTTTAAAATGTAAAACTGATAGGTTTATTTAGAAAATGTCATAGGTCATTTACTGAGAGCTCTCAGTGACCTTATTCTGAGTTTTGATAAAAACAACATTTTAAGTATTTTGTTCTATGTACACAGTACCACTGCATTTTTAACTGTAGCTGCAGGAAGTTACGGTAAAAAATGAAGCAGGTAAAAAGCAATTTTATAAATGCATCCCCTTGAATAACAATAAAATAATTTAAAGGCCCCCTCAAAGTATGATGGTTTATTATGAAACAGCTGATGATCACCATGTGCAGTGGAACACTCTTGCTTTTTATTCCACCCCAGCTGTTTTCCTTTATCTCTTCCTGGCCTTTTGTCTATTATACAGTTAGAGGTGGTAAAATACAGCATAAAAATGCCAAAGATTTTTGTTTGGGTAACATGATCCCTGGCATGGACTTGGTGAAGTTTCTTCTGCAGTGTTCCTGCATGCCTTAAACTCCGATGAACTGTTCACTTCCTTCATGCCTTACTGTGCACACGGTTCATTACTGTTCCATGAGAGGAAGGAAATGATTTTGATTTAAAAGTTACATCTGTTATAATAATGGTTCACTGTTGTGAAAAGAGGCAAAAAGAACATAAGTAGTATTAACCAAAAAAAAAAAAGTTACAAACTTTCTGTGTAACCAAAAGCCTGCTTGTTTTGAGCATGATCAAGGTTTCCAAAAGAAATAGAGTCTCCAAAGTGAGAGCCAAAGTGCCAGGACTTGTTGAGCCACTGCCACTCACCATGCTGCCCATGCATCTAAGTCTGAGCCATCCAAGGAGCAGTTGGGATGGGAAGGGATGGAGAAGGAAAAATACGACGAAATGTTGACTTATTTGATTTATATATTTGAAGTATGGGTATGAAACTTCAGTCACAGTGATTAACTTCTAGAATGGCTAAGTCTCCTGACTTAGCCAGGGAGAGCTTTTGCTTTTTCCCTTTCTTTGATCCATCATTGCTTGAGGCCATGCAGTCATTTATTAAAGGCTGAAGGCATACACTTGCTCTAAATTCCCATGGAACACAACTCCTGCAGCTGCCAGGCGAGCTGTTGGTCCTGCAGAGGGATTGAGGCTTCTGTATCCTGTGTGCTGGAGAGAGAGCTGGGACAGCAGCTCTGTGCAGTGACTCTGCTCCCTGCCATGGCCATCACTTCCCTCTGGGCTGCAAAAGGGTCTTGTGCCCTTGCTTGGGCAGAGAAAGGTCTCTCCCCACAAGGAATCACTTTAATGGCAGCTAAGTGCCTACTCCTGCCACAGTTTTGACTCTGTGACATTAGAAATTCTCCTGGTCACAGGTCAGGTTTATCCCAAACCCCTTTTTTTACTGAATAACTCAGATCTTTCACATACAGGCGCAACAGAGGAATAGAATAACATTTATTTACTTATCTGTAGTGCATACTCTTGAGTTTTGCTAAAATACCCACAGAAGCAGAGTACAGGGGGAATCATTGAACTGTCATTTAATTATTATAATGTTTCAGTTTTATTGAGAATTTTGTCCTAGCAGATAATTATATTTTTCTAAGTACAGCCCCTGGAGTGATGTTACTATGTGAAAAATATGATTGTACTCCTTCTTTTCCTACCTCCTTCTTTCTCATCCTCATAACTGCTATAGAAAAGATGTGTTAGAACACAAGGGCTGTTGCTTCCAAGCTAGGAGGCAAAAAGCACCTCAGTTTCACTTATTGCAAAACCACCTGACTGTTTCCCAGCAGAGTGGGCACTCAGAGGGTAACATGCAATTCCCTCTGAAAAGTTTTTGCAGATCAATACATGTTCACTTACAATATCTTCTGCTGGAGCCAACCAGACCAGAAGAGCAGACAGAAGTTACTGCTCAGTGCCCCTTTCTGTCTCTCCTTTGCAGAAGGATTTGGAAATTAATTGATTCTTGTGCTGAGGATTGACTTTAAGCTCTGAGTTTCTCTCTCATCTTTCAGAGATCACCTTTTCTTTACAACATTTTCTTAACAGGAGCTGATCAGTCACCCTGAGTGCAGGTGGTTCTCTTAAATGAATGGTGAAAAGCTCTTCTTAGAGGACCATGGCCAAAATGTAGATAAGACATTAGAGCCTGCCAGAAGCAGTTCTGGGCTGTGGATTCTTCCAGGGCAGAAAAAGAAACATGGAGGTTCAATTCAATTTTTCACTTTTGCTCTGTTGAAAATTTCCTCCAAACTATAACCAATCCAATCCTTGAGTTTTCTTTTTCCCTAGTAATCTCAACACTGCCTTGCCTGTGAAGCTAAGATTTTTCTTTCATTTTTAACATAACACAAAGAACACAGTAAAGTATAAATAACTGACCACTGAGGTTGGTAGGGAAACTGAATTTTTATGTTAAAGTTGAGGTTTGGAGGAAAGAAAAACTTGTCAGGAAGTAAGAAATAAAGCTATATGGTAACACTATTGAAAGCAGTATTAAATCAAAATAAGTTTCAAAACCTGTACAGAAGTGTAACTTGAATTTAAATAAGTCAGATACTTAATAGGTTGTACTACAACAGAGTGCCCAGACCAAGCAATTAGCCAAGCAGATTCTTCCAGCTTCAAATGTCCGTAAAGCAGCTGCTGGCATTTACCCAGTTTTCACTTAAATATGTCTGTGCCTAAACCAAAGGTATTTGTTATGGGCAACATTAAAAACAGCTTTGGAGAGACTTCCTGCATTAGGTTTTGTCCTGCTTTGATTTGATTCTCTTTCTCTAGGCCTTTCACTTACCATTTTGAGTACAAAGTCTTCGCTAATGCTTTGAGTGTTACTTTGCCTAATTTGTAATCTTGGAGGCCCGTGATTCCTTTATTTGAAACTTGCTTTAACTGTGGGAAATAGGAAGTGAGCAGGGAGAAGCAAATCTTTTATAGTGAGGTGCTTGTTCAGACTGTAAATTAGGCTCCACACAATGGACACAGAAGGAGGCAAGCCTGCCTTTCTGAAGCCCACAATGCACTGGAAAAGATATGGGCTTTCAAGAAGAACCAGGCAGAGACTGGTTTGCTGCATGTTGGCTTTATGAGCGTGGAAAAAGAGACTTGCAGCTAATGTTTGTCAATGAAAAGTAGTTCAGTCAGTAATCTTGATCAGTCCTCAGCAAAGAGGAATCCCTACTTAGCAGCCAGCAAATAGTAAACATTTCCATTCGTCACCTTTTGGAGATGTGTTGGGAAACTTTTAAAGCCTGGCTTTGATTCTACACAATGAGTACTGTCACAGCTTAACACGCCAGGCACCTACACAGTCATAAAGGATATTTATGCCATACAGCTCATTCTTGCCACATCTTCCATTTGGGAATAAATATTCAGAAAATATTAAGTTACACAGACACTGGGAGTCTTTGAGTCACTTCAGTAGTGTAACACTTGATTTGAGGTGAAAGATGTGCTACCAGCTAGCTAAAGCACAAGACTTCAAGGACCCTTTTGCTGACCCTTTTCAAGTCAGTGGGAAATTTGCCAATAGTAGCAAGATTTTATGCCTGAAGTTGGCAGCCATTAAATGAATTTGAGAAACTTTCTTCATATTAACAGTCTGGTGGCACTCAGTTTACTCAACTTCATGTATGTTTGTAGGATCAGATTTTCTATGAGCCTGGTGTTTATGTCAGTGGCACATTTTCCTTTCTTTCTTTTTAAGTAACATCTTACTGTTGTGAGAAAAAGGAAATCTGCATAGGAAGAATGGCATTTTAAGGTGACCTAGTAAAAGGGGTGGGGCTCAAAAATAAACTTAAAACACCTTCCCCAGCTTTACCACTGCACTTGTGATTTTGGTAACCTTGCTGCAAGGCATTGTTTTCCTGGGCAGAATATGAGGATAAGAGTCACTTGCTTCTCAGAAATGTTGCATGAATTAAGGGACTAATATCTATTTAAAATGGCACTAAAACTCCATTTTCTTTTACCTGGTTTTGTTTCAAGTAACTCCCAAGATAGCTCAATTTTTAGGAACCTTAAAGAGTTCCATTTATAGGTTTAACAGAGCTCTGTATAATCAGTATTCCCATATATAACCTAACTTTCTTTTGTTGCAAGGAAAATACTCCCCCCTCTATTAAAGGAGAGAAATGTTAAAATTACGTTAGACTCTTGGGGATTTTGAGGGACAGCTGACAAAAATTAGAAATACTCTTAACTGCTTAAATAGAACAAATTGTGAATCAATAATGACTTCTTTATTCATTAGCATCTCTAACCCACTGCCTTCCTTCTCCAGATGGAAGTGGCTGTTGAAGTGCAAAGTATGTAATAAATAATGTGTATTTCAATGTGGATCACTTGACAAATCATTAAAATACTGGCATCTCTAGGGAGGAAGATGCCTGCCACTTAAACAGGCACTTGATCAGTCTTACCGTAGATGTGAAGTGAAACAGAGAAAAGAAAAAAAAAAGAAAAATAAGGGGGGTTTTGGCAATGATCAAAGCAATTTTAAGTGCATAGCTCCCTGTAAGTTTGATGGTCACAGTGAATGAGGGCCTCAATTTTTTTATCTTTTCCCTCTCCATGCCTCACCCTCCCCAAGAACGATTATGTCCATATGTGTGCTAGGGCAGTAACTTGCACCTTTTTCAGGGGGCAGAAGTGCTGCTCTATGAATCCATGATGTAATTTCCACAGTCTCATGGGTTACCCTTGGTCTCTGATGCTGATCCAGTCCCACCCTGTTCAATTTGTGCAGTCTAGTGAAGGCAAAACTCATGGAGCCATGGCTTGGACAGTCATAGTGCAAGCCTTGGCATGGATAAACCTTTATGCCCTCTTCTGCTTTCTCAGTTTGCCAGTGATCCCAAAATGCATTAGATATTATAGGAAGTGAATCACTGCTCTCGGATGATTATATACCATGCAAACAAAACGCCATGTCACTTCTGTAGCAGTACTTTTAGGAACATTGGTGTGTTTCAGTACATTTGTTCTCTTGTCTTCCAGAACAGGTTCAGCTTGCATGCACCAATTTTAAAAATAAAATCACAGATACAAGCCTGTCCCTCACATGGAAGCTTATTTGTTCAAGTTAGTCTGTTCTGTATAATGTCAGCAGAGTCAAACACTCTTGGTGGTTTGAATCAATTTGAAAAGTTTTTACTCCTCTGTTGGACTGTCTAAAATGATATATGACAAAGTTTTTGGTCATGAATTAAAAGACAAATAAATTTTCTGTGTTAACAGTGCAGCAGTAAAATAATCCAAAATAATGTTATAGTGGTACCCGTCAAGGACTGAGAGTATCAAAACTGCTCAAGAAAATATCTACACTGATTATCCCCAGCTCCCATTGCTTCCCTGTCTCTTCCTTACTAAAAAAGTGGTTCAGCACTAGCTCTGTGTCCCATTAAATTAGAGTTCATGTCTTTAATCTTCTCCTCAGGCTTTCTTTCATATGTTACAACTAATTTCTTCACATATTTTTAAAACATAGATCTGGGTGGGTTTTTTTCCTCAGTCAGATCAGAAACGTGCTTTGATATATTACAGCAACAATGAAAGTATAAAAAGCTAAGTAACTGTTCATCATTATTATAGCCTAGCAATGTGTATTTTCCCCCAATTTTATTGCTATCTGTCCAAGACTGAAGCATAACTTTATATAGGCTTCACCCTGCTTCACTCTGGCGTGCCATAATCTGGTGAAAATGAAATTGTATGGAATGCAAGTCTTATGCCATTTAACTTACAGAGCATTTTATTTCAGCTGTCTTTTAAACAGTTCCCAGGCTAGTTCATTACAACTGCTTCTTACAACTGCTCATGTTCCTTCTGGTAATGTATTCTGCAAACCCTTCCACATATCATGGAAATCTAAAGTTTCATTTCTCTCTGAGGCCAACATCTGTTTGTGCAATATTGCAGTAAAAGTATAGCTGTATTTTTCTTCTGTTAAGAAAGTATGGGTGAACAGGGCTTGATCAAGCAAAATAATAAAATACGTGCTTAAAAAAGAGCCAAGTAACAAAGCAATAAAAAAAATATCATGAGTGATGGGTGAGGTCTCCTAGTGTGACCAAAGAGTACTGTGCGTGGCCTTTCCCAAGTCATTAATTGGACTATTTCTGATTTCAAAGCCTTTGAATAAAAAGATTGTTCCATTTTACTTACTGTAAATTTAGATGTGTGCTTTCACAGGCATATTCTGGAAAAGCTGCTTTTTGTTTCTAGCAGTGAAAGAGTGACTCTTCAGATTTCAGCTTTCAGTATTACACAGTTTGTCAAGGGTTTTGCTGCCACACTGCCCACAGCAATCTATGGGGTACAAAGTCTGGAAAGCAGATTTTCCCCAGGGAGGGACTTCTCCACTGGCAAAACCCACAAAATGTCATCAGAGAAACACATGCATAACATAACTTGTGAAAGACAAAGCTTGGAAAATAGTGATACTTATTAGTTATCTGAGTCGGTTTGTGATATATTGAAATGGGTGTAATAGGCAGCAAGAGCAGTGCCCTGGCCTTTTTTCCCCCTCTCCAAGATTCCTTGAGGATCAATACTGAAGTTCTAAAGACAGATTTGAGGCAAAGAGCACAGCATTCATTCACATTTTTAGTGTTCTGCCATTCATAAACTGCAAAAAAAAGGCGGCAAATAGGTGTTGGAGGGGAAAGTGAATAAGTTAACAATAAAGACAGCCATCACTGGCAATGAAAGAGTGAGGATGTAGCAAAAAAAAAAAATCCTTCTGTGTCATCAGGGCCCTGAGATCAGCTGTTTTTGGTGGTATGTATTGGTCTGTGTGGGGTGTGCTTGTGTGGTAGTGAGGTTGTATCTCCTGTGCCCACCTCAGGTGGTTCAAGAGCAATCTGAGGTGTCACAGCAACTTGAAGTCTCCACTGCTGTCACAATTTGATGTTGCCAGTAAGCTCCAATGCAATATACTGGGCAGAAAACACAGGATTCAGATGAATCTTGATTGTATAGAAAGTGGATTTAAGCAACATGAAAAGGATTCTTTTATAGCCTTGTTAATAGTGAAGGGGAAATGAAATTACAAAATAGTTCTATAAGTCTCTTGTAACCAAAGCAGTTACAAGGAAGGACAAAACCTTTCCTTATGACCATTATAGAAATATTTTCCAATCTATAGATACTGAAAATATGGGCTTCTTTATCAGGCTCTGAGTAGGTCTTACATTTAGAAACATTTTACTTCCAAAGTCAAATCCTTTCTATTTCTTTTGATCTGAAAAGTAAGCATTTAGTATTAAATAATGTTTCTCAGGCCCACCATGCAGCAGCATAACATCTTCAGCCATTCAAAGTAAATTGCATTTCTCTAGGTGCTTATTCAGTAGTCTGACTAGACTTCAGTAACTTTGAATTTCTTTTTTTATTAACTGTAGGTTCTTATCAAAGTGTTGGATAACAATGATAATGGCCCAGAATTCTCTCAGCCAAGTTACGATGTCACCATTTCAGAGGACATTCTCCCTGATACTGAAATTCTGCAAATTGAAGCTATAGACAGAGATGAAAAGCATAAGCTGAGCTACACTGTTCACAGCAGCATCGACACAGTCAGCATGAGAAAATTCAGAATTGATCCCAACACCGGAGTTCTCTACACGGCTGAGAGATTAGACCACGAAGCTCAAGATAAGCACATCCTTAATGTCATGGTAAGAATGCAACATTCCCTTGAGTCTGGCCACAGTCATGGCTGCTTCAGGTGCACACATAGAGTAGTCTTCACTTGAGCAGAGGCCTCAGTGCAATAAGTAGCCACTAATTTAATCTTGCCTGCCCTGCTGTGTACTTATTTCACAGTTTTTATTTCAGCTTTTTGGGAAACTTTATTGTGAATCCATTGTATGGAATGTGATATGATTCTCTGTCTCAAGGGAGAGCAAGCAGGAAATTATTTAATCTCTTGGCATCGGGTCCTCTCCTTCAAGGTAATTTTCAGAGTTTCTGAAGTGAAGCTGAAAGTTATTATTCACAGGAAGATAACCGCTTTCTTGCCATGGAGAATGCTACAGCCTTTCTGAATACAAGCCTCATTTATAGCTTACTTTTATGGACTTATTTCAGTACATAAAGTGTTGATATACAAAATAGCTTTCTTTTTATCTACATTTCCAAATCTTTGGGTATGCAGAAGAAAGTTAATTACCAGTTTTTGCTTGGTGTGCCTAGACTACAGAACATAAATCTGTCTGTTTCAAATGGAGATTGATGTATCATGGTCTTCATTTTTTTTAATAAAAAAATAACAAACCAACAAACAAACAAACAAAACCCCTGTTTTAGTTGAAACATTTAGTCCCCTGTTTTCTTTAACCACTTAATACTTCTGCAGTAGAAGCTTTCTAAGGAACTTCATGGTGTGTTAGGTACACGGGCAGCATTGGCAGGGCACCCTAAGAAGCAAAAAGCTGTTGTGAGATGCAGCAAGGAGCAGCTGAGTGTAGTCTCCACTCACAGAGTAAAATATTGCAAGTCCTTTGGCAAGCAGACTAAGAAATAGCTGTAAAATAAGTCACAGAAACACATGGCTAAGAGAGGTAATTCCCTGGTGCTTGGTTTTGATCTCCACCTGGTACAACAGGTCATTTCCTCTGTTTAAGAAGAACCAAAATTTTGGGGAGGTAGTGGTAGCAGGATTATCAGTGAAGCAGTGCTGAGGTATTGGCAGTTACCAGCACTTCATAAAGTGATTCCTGCTCTGTTTACTTTTGGAGTGATCATCTATGCATATAGTCATGAGGTAGTCCATTGCAGCTACAAGCACTGGACTGACATGCCTGTATGCTGTAAAGAAGGCAATGGTAAAATAAAAGCATGACCATTCAGCACGTATTAAAAAAAAAGGAATTTCTTGCAAATCTCAACCCAAATTTGAGATCTCATGTGGTTGCCACTTCAAAAATTCATGTAATGATGGTTAGTTGCAATGCATTTTTTCTCAAGTCGCTAAGCTCTTTTCTGTTTCTTTGATTTTAGTATCTGCCATCTCGTGTGTGAATGTATTTCAGACTGTTCTTTGGGACAAATGGATGTTTTTACTGCTTTGTATTAAATAGAACTGAAAATAGTATTCACACTCAGATGAGTAGTATTTGTAAAGTTTTACTAGGTGACTGTCAAATTATGTGTTATGCACTTGTTCTATAGGTCCGAGATCAAGAGTTCCCTTACAGAAGAAACTTGGCCAGAGTCATCATTAATGTGGAAGACTCCAATGACCACAGTCCCTACTTCACCAGCCCGTTGTATGAAGCCTCAGTGTTTGAATCAGCAGCAGTTGGATCAGCAGTGTTGCAGGTCACGGCTCTGGACAAAGACAAAGGAGAAAATGCAGAGCTTGTCTATACTATTGAAGCAGGTTAGGACAGAGGCCAAAAATGAAGTATCATGGATCATGCCAGACATAGAACAGTGATGTGATGGTTATCTGTCTTGACGCACAATTCAGCTTCTTTGGTCTACTTTCTCCTGTACAGATGGGCAAAGGAGACACTTTGTTGTAGTTTTGTTGGGTTTTTTTTTTTTTAAATCTTATTTTGAAACTACTATACCCAAAACCTGTCAGAACAAACTCATTCTGGAACAGGTTGCCCAAGAGAGGTTATGGAGTCTCCTTCTCTGGAGATGTTCAGAACCCCACAGGATCTTGTGCAACTTGCTGTAGGTAAACTTGCTTTAGCAGGAAGGGTGGACCAGATGCTCTCCAGTGGTATCTTTCCAGCCCAGCCATTCTGTTACTCAGTGACTGATTCATTTTCACCAGATGGCTACCGAGCCTGTTACCTCTAAGTCACTGGGTCAAAGCCATCACAGAAGAAATCACACTGTCACAGAAGATGGTTATTCAAAACTGCAGCCAGTGACTTGTTTTCAGGGTTTTGTTGTCAGACCAGTGTACAGTGGATCCTCCATTAAAAAATGCCACAACAGCTTGTATGTCCTGATATCTGCCAGTATTTGGATCAGAGGAGCACAGAGACTAACAACAGGGCTATGCTAAAACTTCTGCCACAGCATTTCCATGATGATACCAGATGAAAATTGGTTTTGCTGTTAAACTCTGGATATTTACATTCAGCACATAATCTGTACCAGCAAAAGCATTCTTCTACTGGTGCAACAGCACAGTAGTAAAACATTTGCATTATCTCTGACACACATGCAAGTGAATGTAAGTTTCTCTGGGTCACATGAATCTGAAGTTAAGAATTATCTTTGAGATAAACCATTGACAGATATATAAGAGGGGGCTGCCTAGAAAAAGAAAAAAATGATTAGAAATTTGTAACCTCAGAATTTTGTAATGTTTCATTTCTACTTAGGGAGTTTTATTTATAATATGAATCCTTCCACAGTAGTACTAGCAAACTTGAAATTATATTGCCATAAAAAGGAGTCACAGGTACTTCAGGTTGTACCCGTATTAGGCAGATCACAAGCCTTTCCCGGCATTAGGCTCTGATCCTACTGGATCGTTATTTAACCCTCTGTTTTTATAAAGACTTGTTGCTAGCTAGGATAGCTTATGTCAATTAGGAACAGGCTAAATGACAAATAACTAATGAAACAAGAATACCTACACCATCTCATACTGATTTAGCTTCTTATAATTCAAGCTTAAATTAAGATGATGTAACCTGAAGTTTAGAGAAGACCCAAGGAACATTTTTTTCTGTTATTATCTTGTATGCTCTGTGGAAGGAGATTACCTTCAGCAAACCAGAAGGTGAAGTCTTTTGCAGCTGAAAGTGTTGAACTTAGAATGAGGAAGATGTTAGCACTCCAAACCAAATATTTCCTTTATGCACTGTGTTTGGTCTTAGCAGTTTTTCTCAGTATTCTCCAGTGGCTTTTAACATAAATTAGAGGCAATCTTACACGTGCCCAGACGGGACAACACTGTGCCTTATGGAACAAATTCTGAGCAGATTAGCTCAGGTTCCTGGGGCAATGTTTTTCAAGACTATTCACAGCTTTTTCTGGACACCTTATTACTATCATGGGTTCCAAATCATCTAGAAGTGCCACCAGAATGTAAAGAGCATCCTGACATCTAAGGAGTATAGTTCCCATTACACTAGTAAAAGAATCATACATGATGCAGACAGAAAAACATTATGATTAGAAAAGATGCTTTAGCTATTAGGTGATTTCTAGAGACTCTCTTTTTCATTATAGCCTGTTTCTGTTTCATCATGTGCTCTCTCTGCAATGTCAGACCTCAAACTTCCATTTACTGTAAGCCTCACACTCCTCCAGTTTCATTATCCACAGATGTCCCAATCTCAGATCAAAATTCAGTATTCTGCTGCCGTAGTTTCTGTGATCCATAAAATGTGTAGTTGAGGATATTGATTTTAACTGCAGAATTCAGATTGTACACAGCCCTTTCATTCAGGGAAATTACTCACCTCATCTTACATTGCTCTGTAGAGAGTAATTGGTAAAGAAAGTAGTTTTAGTGTAATTTCATAAGAAATTCCTAAAGGAGAAAAACCAGCTCTGGCCTTGCAGGAGGTAATCAGTGGCTCAAAATTGTTTGTATTAGCAAGCACTGACAAAATATCAGCAGCAGCATTTGTAGTGTCTGTAAATGTGACAGATACCATGATTTTCATGAGAATTTGCAGCTCTGGAAGAATCTCACCTCCTGGGTGAATAGCACAGTTTTGGTTTAGCTAGTAAACTTTACTGATCTGAAAGGAAGGATATAAATAGAAAGCCGCTACCAGTACTGAACTACATAGAGTAATATGTAGCTTAAATTAGCCTCCAGAATTTACAACAGATAGTGAATCATATCTTAAAAATAGTTCACGTTACCTCACTTCATATAGGATTCCATATATTTGTCATTCCAGCTACAACTTAGACATTTATTGCTCTGAGCACAGCACCTGTAACAATTACTATTAAAAAAACTCCTCCTGTGTATCACCTTAGATATATTTCTCTCCTAACCTTGAATGGATGCTTGACTATAGATTGGAAACAGTTCTAGATTTTAGGATGAGAATTACAATAGAGGAAACATGGTATAGTGATTGAAATCACTGTAACTCAGTATATGCTGTTTGCATTTAGAATCAAATTCAGAAGAAGAGTCTGTATCCTTATATATGCCATATATATATATATGCAGCATCCTATACTTAAAGTAAGCACTCAGTAAAATGGCAAAATAAGAATTGCCACTTAAAGGTGATCTCTAATTACAGAGTAAGAGTACATACAGAAAGTTTTGAATCTGTCTTGCTGAAGAAGAGATTGGCAAAAAGACTAGAAAGAAATAAAGCCCCCCCACAAAAGTTCTCTGATCCAAACTTACTGTTTTCACCTTTCTGCAGTCAGTGATATCTGTGGTTTCATGTTGTAACTAGCATTTCTTGACATTTTCTGCTAAATCTCATTCATCTGGATTCATCCTCCTCAGAGATCGTATGATAAATCTTTGTGCCACAAGACACTTGAATCTCTTTTCTATGCTATTTGCTCTGTTTTATTTTTTCTAAATGCCACTTTAACCTTTTTATATTCAGTTCTTTGAGTCTTGAACTACTGTAATCTCCTGTATAGTTCCTTAATATCCCATTCAATTAGGAACCTGAGTTGTTATCCGTTAGTCATGTAATTGGCTTGTTAGCCTCTGATCTCATTTCTTTGCCTTAGGTGTACATGTATTTGACTAATTTCTGTAATTTAGGGATGCTTTTCCTTACTTCAGTAGGAGTAATGTGCACGCAGTTCTTGTTCAGATGCTGCTACTGAGAATCAAGATAAAGGTAGCAACACCTGAGTTTCTGATGCTTTGAATACCTATACCATCTACTGAGCTCTCTAATTAACAGAAAGAAAGGCCACAAGGGCCTTTAGAATACTTACACCTTGGGGGGGGATTTTGTTGGGGTTTTTTTAAGTAACTGCCTTTAAAAATGCAGCTTGTTGCTCCTGGTTTAAGTTATCATCTAGTAAGTCATATTTCATTTCTAATCTCATTCCAATATTTTTGTTTTAGGAAACTCAGGAAACACATTCAAGATTGAACCAGTTTTAGGCATCATTACATTACTCAAGGAGCCAGACTTAACCACAATGGGACAGTTTGTTTTGTCAGTCAAAGTGACTGATCAAGGTTCTCCAGCGCTGTCTGCAACAGCAATTGTGCGGATATCTGTGACGATGGCAGATAACTCCCACCCTAAGTTCACTCTAAAAGAATACCAAGCAGAGGTTAATGAAAATGTGGATATTGGTACTTCTGTCATTTCTCTCTCTGCAATCAGTCAGTCCACGTTAGTTTATGAGGTTAAAGATGGCAATGTTGATGGAGTCTTCACCATAAACCCATATTCTGGAGTGATCACCAGTCAAAAGGCCCTTGATTATGAACATGTTTCCTCCTATCAGCTGATTGTACAGGCAACAAATATGGCAGGCATGGCATCAAATGCCACTGTGAACATTCAGATTGTTGATGAAAATGATAACCCACCAGTTTTTCTCTCCTCTCAGTACTCGGGCAGCATAAGTGAAGCTGCTCCTGTGAACAGCGTGGTCCGGAGTGCAAATAACAGTCCCCTCGTGATTCGTGCCACCGATGCTGACAGCAACCAGAACGCTTTGCTTGTCTACCAGATTGTTGAATCAACTGCAAAAAAGTATTTCACGGTAGATTCCAGCACAGGTGCAATCAGAACAATTGCAAATTTAGATCATGAAACAATAGCCCACTTCCATTTCCATGTTCATGTCAGAGACAGTGGGAATCCCCAGCTTACAGCAGAGAGCCCAGTTGAAGTGACCATTGAGGTGACTGATGTCAACGACAACCCACCAGTCTTCAGCCAGGCCGTGTTTGAGACAGTCCTGCTCCTGCCCACGTATATTGGTGTTGAGGTTCTCAAGGTCAAAGCTTCAGACCCAGATTCAGAGATCCCTCCAGAACTAACGTTTAGTATAATTGAAGGCAATATGGACCATTTTTTAATTGACTCAAGCACAGGGGTACTCACCATTAAAAACAACAGTCTCTCCAAAGACCATTATATGCTAATAGTAAGAGTATCTGATGGGAAATTTTATAGCACTGCTATGGTGACAATAATAGTAAAAGAAGCTATGGATAGTGGACTCCATTTCACACAAAATTTTTATTCCACTTCTATCTCAGAAAACAGCACCAATATCACAAAGATCGCCGTGGTGAATGCCGTTGGCAACCGCCTCAACGAGCCTTTGAAATACAGCATATTAAACCCAGGAAACAAATTTAAAATCAAATCCACTTCAGGAGTCATTCAGACCACTGGCATCCCCTTTGACCGAGAGGAGCAGGAGCTGTATGAGTTGGTGGTGGAAGCAAGCCGTGAGCTAGATCACCTCCGTGTTGCTCGAGTCGTGGTGAGAGTTTACATTGAGGACATAAACGACAATGCCCCAGTGTTTGTAGGGCTTCCGTACTACGCTGCTGTGCAGGTCGATGCCGAACCTGGTACCCTGATATATCGAGTGACAGCTATCGATAAAGACAAGGGTGACAATGGCGAGGTGTCATACCTGCTGAAGGAAGACTACGGACATTTTGAAATTGATAGAGTATCTGGTAGCGTCACTTTAAAAGAAGCCTTCAATTCTGATTTGTCTAATATAGAGTACTTGGTTGTCATTCTTGCCAAAGATGGTGGTAACCCATCGTTGTCTGCATCGGTAGAGCTCCCCATTACTATTGTTAACAAAGCAATGCCTGTGTTTGACAAGCCCTTCTATACAGCTTCCGTGAATGAAGATGTAGAAATGCACATGCCAATTTTAAGCATAAACGCAACCAGTCCAGAAGGCCAGGGTATCATTTATATCATTGTTGAAGGAGATCCCTACAACCAGTTTAATATCGACTTTGATACCGGAGTTCTGAGTGTCATCAGCCCACTGGACTATGAAATAAATTCTCTTTTCAAGCTGATGGTGCGAGCCAGCGATGCTCTCACTGGTGCTCGTGCTGAGGTAACTGTGGACTTGATTGTTAACGATGTTAATGATAATCCTCCAGTTTTTGATCAGTCAGCTTATAATGCTACTTTGTCAGAAGCTTCTTTGATTGGGACTCCTGTACTGCAGGTTGTTGCTACTGATGCTGACTCTGGCAATAACAAGATTGTACAATATCAGATAGTCCAGGACACCTTCAACAGCACTGACTATTTCCATATAGACAGTAGCAGTGGCCTCATTTTGACAGCCCGGATGCTGGATCATGAACTCATACAGCAGTGCAGCTTGAAAGTCAGAGCAACTGATAATGGGTTCCCACCTCTGAGCAGTGAGGTTCTCATTAGTATCTCAATAACAGATATGAATGACAACCCTCCAGTATTTAACCAGTTAATATATGAATCATATGTGAGCGAACTGGCACCTCGGGGTCATTTTGTGACTTGTGTCCAAGCTTCTGATGCCGACAGCTCTGATTTTGACAGACTGGAGTATAGCATCCTGTCAGGAAATGATCGGACCAGTTTCATTATGGACAGCAAGAGTGGTGTTATCACCCTTTCCAACCATCGCAAGCAGAGGATGGAGCCCATGTACAGCCTAAACGTCTCTGTGTCAGACGGGCTGTTCACCAGCACGGCTCAGGTGCACATACAGATCCTTGGGGCCAACCTCTACAGCCCTGTATTTTCACAGAGCATTTATGTTGCAGAGGTTAGAGAAAATGCTGCTCCTGGAACGAAGGTAATCCATGTGAAGGCAACAGATGGGGATTCAGGTATATATGGCCAGATCAGCTACTCCATAATAAATGACTTCGCCAAGGACCGATTTTTGATTGATGCAAATGGGCAGATTCTGACAACTGAGAGGTTAGACCGTGAGAACCCGCTGGAAAGTGATATTGATATATTCTTGAGAGCTCTTGATGGAGGAGGCAGGACTACGTTTTGCACTGTGAGAGTGATAGTAGTGGACGAGAATGACAATGCTCCTGTATTTATGACAGTCGAATACAGAGCAAGTGTCAAAGCAGATGTTGGGAAAGGTTACCTGGTGACCCAAGTGCAAGCAGTAGATCCAGATGATGGAGCCAATTCCAGAATTACCTATTCTCTGTATAGCGAAGCCTCTGTCTCAGTAGCTGATAGGCTTGAAATAGATCCAGATAATGGATGGATGGTCACCAAGGGTAGCTTTAACCAGCTGAAAAACACTGTTCTGTCATTCTTTGTCAAAGCAGTTGATGGTGGCATTCCTGTAAAGCATTCCCTCATTCCTGTCTACATCCATGTTTTACCACCAGAAACCATTCTGCCTTCTTTTTCTCAACCCCAGTATTCTTTCACCGTGGCAGAAGACACCCTCATTGGCAGTACTATTGACATTCTGCACGTTTTGCCCAATCAGGGTGCTTTGTATAGCACAGTTAATGGTGAGCTACCTGAAAACAACAAAGATGGGGTTTTCATCATAGAGAAAGACACAGGGCTCATAAAATTGGATAAGAGACTTGACCACGAAATAAATCCCGCCTTTCACTTCAAAGTTGTGGCCACAGTTCAGTTAGACAAAGTAGATGTTGTGCTGACTGTGGATGTGGAGGTGAAGGTGTTGGATGTAAATGACAACAAGCCTGTATTTGAAACAGCTAGCTATGATGCTATAATAATGGAAGGGATGCCTATGGGAACAAAACTTATGCAAGTCAAAGCAGTTGACGCAGACTCAAGTGCCAATGGGCAGGTCACGTACACACTCGCAGTGGAATCGGAGCTGCAGAAGATCACAGAAGCATTCACCATTGATAGCAACAGTGGCTGGATCAGTACGCTGAAGGATCTGGACCATGAAAAGGATTCTGCTTTCACCTTTGCAGTGGTGGCCTCAGATCTGGGGGAAGCTTTATCCTTGTCCTCAACCACCTTGGTCTCAGTTACTGTGACAGATATAAACGATAATGCACCCGTCTTTGAGCATGAGGTGTACAGAGGCTCAGTGAAGGAGAGTGACCCTCCAGGGGAAGTTGTGGCAGTTCTTAGCACCTGGGATGAAGATACATCCGATGTCAATCGGCAGGTTAGCTACCACATTACAGGTGAGAAACAGCTTGCATGCTTTCTTCCCATAACCAGCTTATCACTATGAATGAGTCCGTTATATTCCTTTTTTTTTTTTTTTTTTTTGAGGGAATTTGCAGCAAAGCTGAAAAGGGGGAGACGAATGAGTGTGTGTGTCTGTTTGTCGGTCTTTGCATGTGTTACTCTCTCAATTTTCCGAGGTGAATGCTTCCTGATTTGCCGCGGTGCAAAGTAGCGTAGCCATCAACCCACCATAATTGATATATCAGCTTGAAAACCATCATGGCTTAATGTTTCAAACAAGGGAAAAGGAAAATTTTCTTCTTACAGAGAAAATCCTTATACTTCAAAGCATTTAAATTTGTTTTGAACTAACTTTTTTCTTTTTGAGATAGGAAGGTAGATGCCAGAGCCATTTTGAAATACAACTATTTGGAATGGGGAGTGGAGGGGTGGGCACAAATTAATTTTACATTATGGAGTGAGGGGATGCTGTTTCTTATCAGCACAGATTTCTGGCCAGGGAAATAGTAATATACTTAGAAGCACTGGTTAGCTGCCATGCGTTGTTATATACAGCATAAAGAAATTTTGATTACATTGCTAATACATTTTTCAAAGCATGGTAACGTTGCTCTTTCCTATTGTGTAATATTTATTATCATTCTTTTCTCCTAGATTCAGCCTCGCTTTTGTGTAAGTATGTTATGAGTGATGGGTGCTGCACTTATTTTTTCTCCTGCCGTCTTGCATTGTCCAATAGATTTAGTTAGGGAACAACTTTTTCACTCCCCCCAGCCTTAGCAATTCAATAGCTAGTATTAACTACCTAGTAATAACAAAATTATTGGAAAAACTCACATTTTTCTCACTGGATGGGATTCAACATACATAAGACTGCATGTAGGAAGCAGGCTGTGGGCAAAAATTACTTAATTAATGGGAAAATAGTTTGTAGTTTTGCTCTGGAGGGTAAGGCTCCTATCCCTTTGTTAGCTATCAAAATGAAAATGGCTGTGGGATAGTGTGTATGGAGAGGTGTGACACTCCAATTAGCCACAGGCTGCCTGTGTTACACATCACAAGTAGCATAATTTTCAAAACAACCAGAAATTTTTTGATTAACTGCAACTTGAAATTTTGGATTCACTTTAAAAGTTTGCAAAGACTATGGGTTTATAGTGTAATGTACTGTAGGATATGAGAAGTAGAGGCAAAAGTAGGCCTGTATGTAAATGTTAGGATTTAGAGGCTCTGGGCAAGGTGCATTAGCTGCTGGTGGCCCAGTTCCCACATATGTAAAAGTAAATCAGTAGCGCCTCATACTAGAGATTTTGGGGTATTTGAAGGAGTTTGGAGATCCCAGTTAGAAAGTATTATGGGAAATGAAAATTCTTAGGTTTGTAACTAAGATATGTTACTGCCCTGTGATTGTTGGCTTTGTTGTGAAGTCTGGCAGTCATCTCTTACAATGAATTATGCCTTTAGTTACATAGTGCTTTTTCTTCACATACCTGTGCTGTTAATTTAGCCAAAACTGGACTTTTGAATAACAATTGTCAGATGTGACTCATAAATTATAGATTGTTCTGTACCTTAGTTTCTATCACATCTCAAATTATGACAGATATTTTTCAGTTCTGTTAGCTTCTGAAATAGATGTCAAAGCCCAAAACTTTCTTACTGTACTAAATTACTAAAGCACATGGGCTCAGAAATTCCACTTCCTTTGAATATATCATTTCAGCTTGGGAAATGCGCAAGGAGAAATTAGGTTCTTTTGATTAAAATGTCAAAACATGTTAAAATATAGTTTCACTCCCAAAATAGTCTGTTCACACTTTAACTCAAGTTGATCTCAGGAAGTACACTTGAGTATTTCATGGAATCAGGCTAGCTAGATGATTATTCAAAAGCTGTGGCTTTCTGGAAGCATTTTGATTCATAGAAACTTCTGTGAATACAGTTAACTCTGAGTAAAAATGGTACATTAACAAGAAGAAGAAGAAAACAAATTATGAGACTTTCATGTGAATCCATGATCATTTGGATCCGTGATCCAAAAACAGCTTTGTGAATACACATCTGGAGAAAAGCAGCACATAAAAGATAGTTAGAAGAAATCCTTATTTAGAAGATAAGATAAATAAACGTTCTGGGGCAGATGTGATCACTGAAGGGTCCTTTGTGCTCTTTTGAGAAATACAAATGCCTGTGTTGCAGTGTTCTGGTCAATCTTGAAAAGAGGTAGATACATTCTGGTGGATAAATAAATATTCTGCTTGAATTCCTTCAATTTATGATTGTTGTCCATGATTACTGGCAAGTAGTTGCCATTGTCAAGTCCACCTTCATTTTCATTTAATGAAAGGGAAAAAAAATCTGCACTTACTCTTTGTTATTTGTAGTTCAATAGCAGCTGGAGATGTTCACAAAGCAGAAGCCCTATACAAAAACCTTAACAGAAAATCAATAGGAAGTGCAGATGACACAAATGCACTTAGGAAGGATAGTAGTTTTCTTTTGAAGGCTCATTTGAGGTCATTACCTATATCATTTGAGGCAGTTTGCCTAAAACCAGGGCTCTTCTGATGTCTAGCCAACCTACACCCAGCCAGATGTTACTGAGATTTAAGAGTGGCAAACCATGAAAAGCCACCAGAAAAATATCAGCTGCCAAGGCATTGGTACAGTGAAGTGTTTCGTGTTCCTCAGTGGTGTTAATTAGGCTTCATCAGGTACATAAAGCTAGGGAGTCAGTAGTCTTTAAGCTTGATTCAGCTGAATACAGGGAAGATGGACAGTGTGTTTTGGAAGAAAGAAATGGTATTGTACACAGTAGGTTATTTGCTGGATTGATTGTCCAGTATGAGCAAAGGTGTGGGTTTTGTTAGTTTTTATCATATATTTTAGATACTGGAATTCTGGAGAAATTGATATTTCAGTGTTTGGGAAGGCCTTGTGTTGCCAAATGAAGAACAGTTTCTGCAATTTTATGGTAGTAAAGCTGAGGGGATTGGATTTACCATTTCAGAAGCTCAGTAAACATGCATCATCTTAAACTGGGAGTGGAGGATGAACCTATTGATTTTGTGTGATGTAAATACCGAGTTCTAACTGGAAATTGAAAGTACCTAAATAAATGCATAAATGTAAGGCAGAAACTAAATAAATAAGTTAGTAAATATTCAGTTCCCACTCCCTGATGGAGACATTGCAGTGAAAACTGATATTGTTGGCTTCTAGTTTTCCATTCCCTTTTAGTTGCTATAATGGCCTCTGTGTGTGCTTTAGTAATGATGTGTGTCAGGATTTGTTTGTTTTGGATCGCTGTGTCTCTGCATTTCATTTGTATCTGGCTGTTTTCTTTCTTTACTTAAACTTGAGCTTGATTTGGCTTTGTACTATTTGCTGACTAGGGAGGGAGGCAGAGCATTATTTAAACTTCAAGTAACAAAAGATAAAAGATACTGCTGATTCTTTTAGCCTCAAAGCCTTTTTAAAAAAGTTACTGGAGTGTTTTTTGTAGCTAGCACTTCACTGTTGTGACATTCAAAGTAGAACATAAGAAAACTGCCAAAAGATTTTAAAGAATCCATTAATACATGTAGTCAGGAGGCTTCCGTTTAGAAAAGCTACATTATTCAGAGTGAAAAACTAATTAATTAGAATGCCCCTAGGAGACTGAATGTGCTTGCATATATTAGTGAAAAAGATAATTAATCACTGCAGAATGAGATCTGCATCAAGACATATGTATAAAAGTACTAGGAAATGCTTTCCTGGCCCACAGTGTGGATTTTTTTGCCTTTCCATTTTTAAGAATATTTCCTTGGTGGTGTTTTAGTTTTATATCTCTTTATTTCTCTTACACTTTATAGTCTGCCCTTGCCTTCCATCACCAAAGTATAGAGACAGTCCTAAAAAGAAAAAAAAAACAAAAAAAACCCAAAAACAAACAAAAAAAGTGCTCATGAAAAAGACATACAGATAAACCACTGTTCCACCACTGTTCCTGCTTATCACACAGATTTCTTGGTCATTCAGATTGATTCTTTTCTAGTGGAGTAAAGGGGAGGAAAAGAGATCCCAAGGACCATTTTTTATACATATTCCCCAAATTCCTAGGTATGATTTAAAAGCCATTCCATTAGCAACAAAGCAACAGTCATTTTAAAATTGCTCCAAGGTAGTGTTACTGGTAACCATAAAAGCCACCAGCTGATTTTAATTAGATTTTACCTTTCCTCTTTTCTTAGCAATGGGATGCCCATACCTTGAGTGTATTGCTTCCTATTTGGTCAGGATACTTAATCATTTCCTTTTACAAAAGGACTAATATGCAGGAAAGCCCTGATTAATATCATGAAGCAAAATAAGAATATTTAAGACTACTTTTATTAATGGTTTGCAACATTAAACTCACTATGACAAGATTACAGCCTTTTGTAAAGGAGAGTTAAGCTTTTTTTTTATGCTGGTGTTGAACTGAATAGAAGGAATTTAATGTCAGTCAGCAGGGGTCTGCCTTCTTTGAAGGCACATTCAGACTCAAGTCAGTGGACAGATTCTCATTTCCTTGGATTGTATTCAGATCTGGCCAGTAGTACGCATCAACACTCTGTGTAACCCTCTTTAGGAGAAATGTGTGTTTATGTGTGACACAACAGATTAAACAATGTGTCCTCTGGTGATTATTCCAGACTATCATAGAAATCAGTGGAAAAACTGCTTGGTATGTGATCAAAAGGAGTGGTTTTCTATCAACAGAAAATATCTGTATTTGAAACATGAGTTTAGTGCTCTGTATGATTCCAAAGCCTTTTATAATTATAATGCCTATTTGACTAATTTTCTGGAAATCCTATTCATTACAACTTGCTTCTTTTGGCACAGTCACAGCTAGCACAAATGGTGACTCTTAACAAGAAAGATTTGCTCAGCCTGACTCAACTAACTGAGTTTTTATATTAAATAGAAACCAGTCTAAGCTGGTAGCTAATGAAGAAGGCATAGATTACAGCCTGTGACCTCTTTCCTGCTTTTTGATGTAGAAAGAAGGTATGGAATGCACATTAGACTTTTTTTGATTGGTTTTAAGCTGAACTTCAAGTTCAGACCTCCTCTGTGTTGTTATTTTGACAAAAAGGTCCCTGAGAACTGACAGGATTGTGTCAACAGAAACAGCATATCAGAGACACTAATTGCCTGACAACAGTCAACACAAATAAATTCAGCCTTGGATTTTATTTTTTTTTAATAGTTGCTTATGCAATCATTCAGTTGGAGTACTAGAGGGGAAAGTTTAAGAACCTGGTCTTTCCATTCAGCTTGTACAGATCCCATGACACATGTCAGAACCCCTGATTAATTTGTGAGCAAATGTCCACTAGCATGTTCAACATTCTTGAATGTGTTACAAGAAAGAATAAGCATTCCCTTAATAGTTTTATACCAGTTTTAAATATGAGCAACATGGAAAGTAGTTCTTAGATTGAATTCCTGCATGGAGACCATAGGAGAAAGCTTAATATGGTGGGCAAAGAGCTAGTAGCAGGTTAGCTGCAATTATAGCTCAGCAAGTGGAGCATCATGGTGCTTTTCAGTGTATCTTCACTGAGTTTCTGTAGCACATGAGTTTGCTATGACTATAGTGCTCTATCCTAAATTGTTAAATGTGCACACACGTTTTTACAGACCAAGCTGGGCACAGGAGACTGGGTAGTTGGCTTTACTGGCTTTGGTTCGGGTAGAATTAATTTTCTAAGTAGAATCTGCTAGAGAGCTATGATTTGGATTTGTGATGTCACAGGGATGTTTTAGTCACTGCTGAGCAGGGCTTACGGAGTCGAGGAGTTTTCTGGTCCTCACGCACCCCACCAGTGAGGAGGTTAGGGGTGTGCCAAGAGCTGGGAGGAGACACAGCTGGCATAGCTGACCCCAGCTGACCACAGGGATATTCCCCTTCATATGGCAGCATGCTCAGCATATAAAAGCTGAGGGAAGAAGGAGGAAGGGGTAATGTTTAGAGTTAATGGCATTTATCTTCCCAAGTAACTGTCAGGGTGATAGAGCCCTACTTTCCTGGAGATGGCTGAACACCTGCCATGAATTCTTTCTTGTTTTGCTTATACGTGGAGCTTTTGCTTTACCCATTAAACTGTCTTTGTCTCAACCCATGAGTTTTGCTACTTTTACCCTTCAGATTCTCCACCCATTCCTACTGGGGAGGAAATGAGCAACCAGCTATATGGGGCTGAGCTGACTAGCAGAGTAAAGTCATAACATTGGTTTAAAATATTTTACTGTCTGGTCTGACAGGAGGTTTGGATCAGACTCACAGAAAGGTGATTGGAGGTGTTTTCTTCATGGACCTGGCAGGAGACTGTACCATTTCAAATAAAAGAGTAAATAACTGTTTGAAACATTAATGACTNCCTTCCCTTCCCTTCCCTTCCCTTCCCTTCCTCCTGAGGATGATGTGGACCAAAATTTTCCCTCTCCCAGCCTCTTTTTGTCACCAGGCAATTTAATGATGTGGAAGAGCAACATTGAGAGGTTCAGTGTCAGTGTTATGGCATGGTAAAATACTCTTCTGCTTTATCTCCTGCACACCTTTCACCAGCTTTCACGCTTGGATACATTTGATCTATTTGTACTGCTTATCTTCCAACTGCTCTTCAAATGACCTCTTGTTAGGACTATTTAATAGTAATGTGTCTTTCTGTGTCGTGTAAACTTCTTTAAAAACTAGAATTTTAATAAGCACAAGAATGGTGCAGCTGTATGATAAAGCTTTCATTAGAGGATTCCTTAATAGAACCCACTTCCAGTCCTTGATTGCATAATCAACACCTAATGAAATTGTCTTGGTAACAAGAGCTACAGTGTATTACATCCTCTCCCGAGACTAAGTGGAAAGACAATTGTACCAGCCCGAGAGGACTATTGATTGTTCACAGTTTGAATTTGATTACCCTTACGGGGAACTAAACAAGAGATCATCTTCAGCTCTGCTAAATGGATTTTTTTCCACTCAAAGTTATCGGTTCACTTTCATACAGGGCATTCCGGGGGCAATAAAAACAGGGAGTGTAATTTCATTACCGATTTCCAGAGTCTGCAAGTTTGGAAGCACCAAAAGCTGTGAAAGAAATGGTGGCTGCTTAGTGATGTGTCTCTGTGTTTAGACCAGGTGGGAGCTCTGAAGGGACGCCACAGCTCATTGTGTGTTGTTTGTCTTATTGCAGGAGGGAATCCCAAAGGGAAGTTCGCTCTGGGACTGGTTCAGAATGAGTGGAAAGTTTATGTTAAAAGGCCTCTGGATCGGGAAGAGCAAGACATTTATTATCTGAACATTACTGCCACAGATGGCCTCTTTGTGACCCAAGCTGCTGTGGAAGTGACTGTCACTGATGTTAATGATAATAACCCAGTTTGTGAAGAGGTGAGTTAACACCACCCATGGCAGTCAGCCGCTGTGTTGAGCGCAATGCTTTGCCTACAAGTGTCTCCTGCTCTTTGCAATTATTCATAGTATTCATAGGCAATACTGATTTTCATCCTTATGGTCTTAGTTGAAGAATTTGCAGTGGTCTGGGAGAGAAGCAGGATAAAGCATGCCTGTGAAGCCAAGATTGAAGGATAATGGTCTCATAAAGCTTGCAAAGGAGTCTTGTACGCAGTGGCCTTAGTTGGCTTTACAACAAATGATGTGTTGTGAGGTGGCATCGGGCAGCTAATCCTCCCCTGCAAAAAAGAATGTGCTCTCCCTTCACAACCCATGTGGAAATGTCATCAGTCTAGTTTAACTCCAGCTTTCCTCAACTTTCCAGATACCAGACATCCAGTGGAAAAGGCAGAAGAATGTATTTTGCTGTCCTGTTGTCGGGAATGCATGCAGTGTGGCCTGACCACAGCTTTCAGAGTGCTAGCTGTCTTGTATTCTGTGGAAAGGCAATCCAGGGAACTGATGTTAGTGCAATAGAAAGGTCTGTGTGAAAGAAAAGACGTGATAAAACCCAGAGTTCCTTAATGGTACTACTCATAGAAGATTTATATGTGTGTGTGTATGTGTGTGTGTATGTGTGTGTGTGTGTGTGTGTTGTGTGTGTATATGTGTATATGTGTATGTGTGCATGCATATACTCATGTAATTCCCATCGTTACATTATCACTCATTGATGGATTACTGTCATTGCAAGAACCGCTCTACCCCTCTGGGGAATCACAATTTGTATTTCCCTCAAAACTGCTGGATGAGGTGATAGAAACAATTGTTTCTGTTAGCACACTCATTGAGATTTCATTTCATGGGTGTCAGTGGAATAAACAGAAGATACAAAATGGTATTACATTAAGCACCTAAGATGAGCCCTATTCGCAGTCATAATTTGGCATTGTTTCTGTGACACCTCAAAGCTTAACAGTGATTTGAATTTCTAGGAATGTGTTGTGTAAAGGAAAATTGTTTCCTGTATAGAAAGATGCACTACAAATAGTTTTTAAAAAAAGGTTGTTCAAAGACTGTAAAATACTGCTACAGCATAGCTTACATGTCTGGTTTTGACTCTAGGTTGCATACACAGCATTGTTTCCTGAAGACATTCCACCAAACAAAGTAATTCTCAAAATCGGCGCTAAAGATGCTGACATCGGGTCCAATGGTGAAATTCGCTATTCTCTTTATGGTTCGGGGAACAATAAATTTTTCTTAGATCCAGAAAATGGTAAGAAGACAACCAAATGCCTCTGAATAGCATTAGCCCCTCTACATCTGGGTACTGGTTTCTTTAATTAGAGTTAGGTTACATGTGGCTATCAACCAGTTGTTCCAGTTCTGGCAGATGTTGGGTGACCATTTGAATGGTAGTGGCAGGAGGGAGAAAGAGGGACATCTTTGTTGGCCATGTTGCATGTTATAACCAGAACAGTGGATATCGATCCTTTTGTTTCCTGCACACTTCAAGTGAGATCAGAGATTTATCATAGAACCACAGGATATTTTGGGCTGGAAGAGAACTTCGAAGGTCATCTAGGCCAAACCTCTTGCCATATGCAGAGTCATCTTCAAATAGATCATGTTGATCAGAGACCCATCCAGTTAAGGTTTCTAAGGCTGCCTGTGCCGGTGTTTCACCACCCTAATCATAAGAAAAGTCTAAAACTACCCTCTTTTAATTTAAAACAACTACCCTTTGTCATATCACAACAGGTACTGCTAAAAAGGATGTGTTTCTGTGTTAAGGAGTCTATAAATCTTGAGAGTGACAGAAAGACTTGGAAAAACATGGTAGTGTTCATATGGATAAAGCTGTAGGCTGCTGTTAAAGCCACCATGAATGGCTTTTCATCCCTGCACTCATGTTGGCACCTCATTTTTTTGGGTAAAGAGGAAGGGGAAGTGATGCTGCTGTGAGTTTTTAATCTGTTCACTGGAATAAGCAATGTTGATTTTGTTTTGTCTTTCCTATTCCTGTGAAACACATGGTTTTGAGACACTTAGGCTGTCTAGAATTAGTGATGTTGCTATAATAATAATGATATCTACTGCTTTTAAATAATTTCAGGTGAGCTGAAGTCTTTGGCCCCTCTTGACCGAGAGAAAATCCCTGTATACAACTTGATTGCCCGAGCCACTGATGGTGGTGGCAGGTTTTGTCAGTCAGAAATCCATCTTATTTTAGAAGATGTTAATGATAATCCACCAGTGTTTTCATCTGACCACTACGCTGCTTGTGTCTATGAGAACACAGCCACTAAAGCTTTGTTAACAAGAGTCCAGGCAACTGATCCTGATGTTGGTAAGTGGATAACATTGCAAAAAATAAATAATGTTTATGACAGTTCTGTGGATTGATGGAATTACAGTGCAGATTCACTTTTCTATTGCTAAATTTCTTCATTTTCCCCTCCTCCTCCTTCTTCTTTATCGTCCCCATTTTTCTCTCTTCTCTTTCATTACATCAAAATGCTTGTGTCTGATCTTGACATAATGATGCTACAAAGAGAAAAGCATTACAGCAGCCACAGAAGTTTGTAGTGTTCTCTTGATCAGCAGTAGCTCTGTTCAGGGGAAGACGATCATTTTGGGGCTAAATTGCAACTTTCTTCCTTCAGTGGTCTCACCTCTTTTCTTGAGCCATGATTTTGAATACCCATGTCTCTATTTATGCAAATAATACAGTTGCATGCCACTGGGACCTATACCTGATTAATCACAGCTTTTCTAGAGTTTTATATTGCAATAGCTCCCATTTGTTCCAGCTGGTTACTTTAGCATAAAACTATTGTACACTGTGAATGTACGTTATGAATGTTCTGGTTATTTAACTGCACATTCTTTGAAAGTGTAATAGTTTATTATATGAAGACCTTAGCCTTGAAATGTGGGCCCAATTATAAATATTTAAAGAGGAATCTTTTTGCATATTACAGTGGTAAAGCCTACCGAATATTAGAAAAATTTTTAGGTCATTCACTGAAGTTGAAATAAATAACTTTGATTTTTTTTGGTTTTTTCTTCCTGTGTTTTGGAGGTGTTTTGTAAAAACTGTGGCCTGAGTTATTTCATGTAAAAAGCAGATCTTTCATTCAATGAAAAAGAATATTTTTTTTCCAAGTAGAGTGCATACTGAAAGTCTCAGTTATTTGTGGGGCTGATAGTTTAGATATACAGGAATTCATAAAGGAGCAGCAAACATTCATTAATATATCTATGAAGAGCTGCATTATATGCCGTGGTTGAAAACTCACAATTAAAATTATGATACTGTCCTGCAGTGAAGAGCCAATTACTGGTGGTAAACTACTGAGCCATCTGAAGCGACAGTGTTGTTATTTTCTACTGTTGTATTAATTACCATTTTTCTTGTAGGTGGGATGACATTCAAGGAGAGAGGGGACACAGTTAGAATAAAAAGTTGTCAAGAAAAGTTCTTGCTAGCACCAACTTTACATAATAAGATGGTTAACAATGAAAAAAACCCACAAACCATGAGCTAGTTCCTGTACCTTCCTTCTGAAACTAGAAAAGTTAAAGGGAGGGATGGATATGATGAATAAGAAGGGGCTCTGTGCTTCCTTAATGCTTAGACCTGAAAATCAAAGTATACCATGTATCATAAGTAAATGACTGAAAAGTCCCTAAAACTGGATTTTGTTCTAATTACTGTTCCATTAATCCCTACTAAAATCACTGATTCCCTATTGCTAGATAATGAATGAGTTCAGGTAGTGTAATGTTCCCATGAGAGAAAAAATGTATTATTGATATTCCTGATGGGCTTGATATTCCTCTAAGGCTTTTTGAAGTGTTATCCTGAAAACATCAGTGGAGGCAGTAATCATTGTACAAATAAATTTTTAACATTCAGGAAACATCTTGTGATCAGTCTTAGAATTTACATGCTCTTCTTTGGGCTCGAAGGGTTGTGTACTGTAAGGACAGGAGCATGAATATTGTAGCCATTGAGAGAAAACATGAGAGAAGTTCCTTTGTGGTCCACAACTAAACACAATTTAACAGAATACTGAGAATACTGTGTTCAGGCACTGTTGGATAATTAAGACAATTTCCAGTTAAGAGAAAAATAGTGTTATATCTGCCTTGTGCCTTTGATATCTGTTGAAGTTCCTGATCTAATAATATCCTGTAAAATTATAGGACTGGACCATAAATTGCTGTTTAATGTGTTTATAATTTGGATACATTCTTAGAAACTAGCTGTACCAGCAGGACATACTGAGGGAGAATTGTGATCCTTCTTCACAGTATGCAACAGAAGAAAACAGTTTTAACTGTTAGTAGCACACAAGTTCGTTTTCCATAAACTCTACATACAGCTGGGGATCTTAAACTACATGGTTTCCTGAAGGAGAGAGAATATACATAAATCTATTTGTTAGGATATTTTAGTAGTTTTAATTGAAAACAATTCTTTCTCCTTTACTGCTGTGATTGGAAATTTTTACTATTTCCACAATATGGTATTTGCTACTTACTCACCACCAGCAGATTTGGAAATGTTCAAACTAAGAAATGAAATCAAAATGCTGGTTCAACATTTTTTTGAGAGGTTCACAGAAAGCAGTGAATTTTTCACCTCCCACTGTCCCCAAAGCAGAGTGCCAAATTACTCCATTTTGTTCAAATTAAGGCACAAGAAGAGCTGGAATGAATGCTGCAGTGTAATTACCTGAGCAAACCTATCACACAACTGCAATATCAGCCTGTTTAAAAGGAATTAGGGTCATGGAAGGGCAGCAACACTGAAGAAACCTACATGGGAATTTGTGGCAAGTATGATGTTAAAAATTGGATAAACTTCAGAATAAGCGTGTAGCCCAAAGCTGAGGTGCCGGCACATACTCAATTCCAGTGCTGCTCGTGTTTTCTGCATGCACAGAGTGTTGTGGCCTCACTCGCACAGTACAAGAATGAATGACAGCATCATCGAAGCTCAGCAGTGCTTTAAGCAGTGGTTAAATCCTGCCTCACTTGCAGATGCTGTGCTTTGTGAATGACCTCTGTGCTCAGACCTGTTTCCATGATGATTGATGATGTAGTCTACCAAAGGCAGGAATACTTACTGTACTAAAAATGAACAGTGCATTGTCCATCCTTCTGCAGTTGTCTTCATCACCACTGGGGCATCAACCATCCAAATCTGTAGTCAGTTTAGTGATTTCACTGACCAATTGATTTTTTTTTCTGGGTTTGTGATGAATATGAGATTCTAATTTTGCTCAAAATGGGAATAGCCTTGTCAGGCAGCTCTGTCTTGCCTGCCACTGCTGCCTTCCAGCCTCTTTGTCTATTAGCCAGTGCTTAAAGCTGTGGCAGATCGTCCCCATTCCCTGCACAACCAGCCAGTACAGATGAACTGGGCCATCTTTGAGCCAGCACCTTTTATTGCATGCAGTCAACGTGCAGGAAAACACAGGCATGTTGGTAAAAAATGGGCAGGAGTGGCCTTTATTTGGTTGCAGAGTTCATGCAGTGTGCAGACTGCCCTGCTCTATGCTCAGCTGCCCCTCACCCCCACAGCACTTCCCCAGCTCAGGACTGGTGCCAGTGCATCCAACAGGAGATGTGGTAACATGCATGCTGCTAGGAACCATCTAGTATCCATGGTTTGTTTTGGGAAGGCAAATCTAGGAGCTTCTCAGAGTCAACTGATGAGACTGATCTGATCTGATTCTTCCCTGAATAGCAGGCATCTTGTCCAGCCACCCTGATCAAGCAGGGACATCAACAGCAGATTATCTAGGATGTGGTCCAGATGGCTTTTGGCTACCTCCAAGGACAGAGAGTGCTGTCCTCCAAGGATTGAGTGCTGTGCAGCATGAGCACCCAGGAGGTCCTCTGGGAATAATCAGAGACCTGCATTGTGGATACAGACCAAAATGTAACATCTTCACCATGATTTGTTGTACATGAAAAAGAGCATAGTTTCAGGAAATAACCTCCCATATCTTACAGCAGATTTAATAGCATTGAGTAATGCAACCTAGAAAAACAATAAGCGGTGTGCTACCTTATTCAAAGCATTTTCTCTTGTGCAGAGGTTGCCCAGAGTTTCAGATGTGTCCCATCTTCTGCAGGGCTTGTAGCCTCATGGGCAGAATGGTCTAAGGTTTATTCACCAGTCCTGAAAAAAAACATCCAGCTAGTTTTGGGGTCAGTAGATTTGAATGATGAGCCTGGGTTTCTGTTCTTTGTTCCTAGTATTTGAAGCTTTGGCACTTAGGTCAATGTGAGAGAAAACATGGGTGTTGAAAGCCTAATTCAGGAAGCCAGAATATGATTTGAGACCTTCCCACAGATATGTTTATGCAGTCAGATTATATGGGTTAATTGTGGCTGAATTTGATTGTGTTCTTTAAGCAGTTTTATAGAGTTAAATATTATTTGGAACAGGATTTATGAGAAGGATTCTGTTGTCAGCTGATTAGTGCATTTGAGTTTAATCTGGAGAGTTTAAATCAATCAAGTCTCTGATCAATTTGATTCTTGGTGTGGGAGCTAATTATTCACCTTTTCACATGAAGTGGAAGAGCTGCAGCAGAAGAGACTCAGCCCTTCTGGGGGAAGTTGTTTGACCTGCTTAGTAAGAGACATCTGCTTCCTAAACCCAAACTTCTCCAACAAGAATTGATAGGGAAACTGGCAGACTGAGGGAAGGAGTGCCATTTTCTTTCAGCTTCGGATAGAGAATTTTATGTTGGATTTCAAAGAAATCTGTGTCAAAAAATTATATTTTTCCTGCAAGGTTTGACCTCACTGATTTTGATGTTTCAGTAAAGATTTGCTGAGTAACAAAATAATAGGAATGCTGAAGTGCATACTGATTTTGGCATTTTCTGGCAAAACCAGTACACAGAAAACCTCTGCTTTGCATGTTTGTTAATGTTGGGCCCTTAAAATGGACCTAGAAACTTCTGGATCATTCAAGATCTGAAAAAGGCAAAAATAGGGATCAAAACATGAATAAAAAGACTAACAGGTATAATAGAAGATTTACTAAAACTCAACAGCTAATAGGTAGTTAATTTTAGCAATAAGGCCAGCTAGATGGCATTTCTGGGTATTTTCTGAGTTTTTGTAAAATAAATATTACAAGATACTTTACAGAGGATGACTCATTCTCTTTAAAATATACATGGTGCTTCCTATATCTTCGTCCACATCATTGCCTCACAGACTTTTAAAATAGTACCCAGGTAGGGCTCTAATGCAGGATATGAAAGAGACATGAATTATTAATTCCTTTTACTCTAGCAATTCAAAACAGCACTGCATAAGTAAGAGGTATAGTTTAAGTAGGGAAGCCTGACCACTGTCACTGAAGCTGTTTTCAGAAAGAATTCAGGAATCAGCCATGGAAGAAAAAAACAACCAACCCATCAGCCAAAAGACAAAACAAAACAAACAACAAAAAAAAAATCCCAAAAAAACCCAAAGCAAAACAAAAAATGAAAAAAAACAACCAACCAAAAAAAAAAGCATTGCTCTGTAGCCTAGTGGATGATTTGGTTCTGGGCTCTGTTCTTCAGAGCTTATTCAATGAATAGTAATAGCCCATGGTGATGTACCCTTGTAATCCTTCCTTGGAAAGGTGTCCCCACCATTAGTCTTCTGTCCAGTCTTCTATAAGAAGAGTGGAAGGGCAGTGCCCCACGTTCCCCAATTGTCTGGCCAGTCCTACGGACACTTGCACGTCCAAATTCACTCTTGAGAGCTGTTCAGGAGAAAACCTAGATTTCACCTTCCTAGTAAAGGCCAAAGCACTAATAGGAATGCAGAGATAAAGCACACTGGACCCCTGAAAAATTGCCACATAAAAAAATAATAGTCAGGATCTTAGGAGTTTAGGCTTGACTTAGTGTTAAGAGGTAAATGAACAAGGTATTTGGGAATTTTGAAAACCTCTGTCAAAACATTCAGCATGGCCCTCTTGAATCCCTCAGAGGGCCATTTTTTTAAAGCTTCAGGGGTAGTCAGGGGAATGCCGTTACCCTCCTTGCATTAAAATAATGTGTGTATCAAGATGACTAAAATCTAATTTGTGTTCAGGAACTGGAAGTCATCAAATGAATCTGGTTTCCTTCTGCAACATGTGAGGAGGCCATATTGAAATAAATATTATGGGTGTTATGGCTTAGGTTTAGTGAGTTTTATGGCATTGTACTGCACCATGGTTTTATGTGTAAACCAGGGAAACATGGTGTGCACCAAACTGCTATCAAGGGAGTTTGTAGTAACCATTACACTGGAGGGGTAAGTTAAGAAAAGTACTGGGTGCAGCATTGCTGTTTTAATTCCTGAATACATAAGTAGACGTAAGGACTGTATTGCTAAATGTCAGAAAGCAAAGTGGTGCTGCAAGTTACCCTGGATAGCATCAAAGCTGCAGTTGTGGTATTTAACAGTTGGAAGAGTGGTATGGAAAAACCCAGTGCAAGTCATCAAGATAAATGTGGTGTTTCATGTTTAGGCATGAAAACCAAGTGCACTGGTATTGTCTGGGTGATGACTGCCTGGGCAGCAGAACTGCAGAGATGTGGCTGTGTTACTGTGACCCACAGGCTGAAGGTATTTACACTTCCATACTGGTTTGAAAAGGCAAATACTTCAATGAGATGGGTAAACCAGAGTAATGCTGGAAAAAAGAAGTAGTTCTTTCTGTTTATTTGGTGTTGGCAAATCCTGTGTTATTTTAGGTACAGCACTTCCGAGAAGATGTGGGCTGCATCTTCCAGGAAGATACGGGAGATTGACAAAAGAGATCACAAGTCTGAAAGAAAAGTCAGGAAATACTGGATCAGTTGAGAGGGTCTGCCCAGGAAAAAAGAGTTGAGATGATAAAATATAACAGTCTTCAGCTATCAGATAAGTAGCTCTGAGGAAGGAAGTTGACCCTTGTTCTTTCCCCCCCCCCTTTTCTTTTATTAATTTTAATCAATCTCAGCAAAAAAGTCAGAGCAAGATTTTTAGTTGTAAGAATAGTGAGGCATTGGGGTGTGTTCTCCAAGGAGGCTATGCAAGTTCCTGATCAAAGGATAGGCCTCTGTTTGGAGATAAATTGTATCCATCTTGTCTTTGTGCAGGGATAAATTAGGTGACCCCTCAAGATTCCGGCTCTCTTTACCCTTTCTCATTTCTAGTAGTTCCTGTAATTTTTGAGATTTCCAAGACGTTGTTAACAACATAGAGACAAAGAACTAGACAAAGGAAAATTGTATCTCTTGAATTATACTGAGTGAATAAACCTTGTCTTTAAACTGGATCACTTAAACATATGTATGTGAATAGTCTCTCTCTCTATAGATATATATATATATACATACACATATATATAAAATACAAATACAAAGTATTTGAGCGCATGTCTGATGAAGAGAGGCTGAGGGAGCTGGGGTTGTTTAGCCTGGAGAAAAGGAGACTGAGAGGGGACTTTCTTGCTCTTAATAACTACCTAAAAGGAGCTTGTAGTGAGGTGGGGGTTGGTCTCATCTCCCAGGCAGCAAATGAAAGAATAGGAGGAAATGGCCTCAAGTTGTGCCAGGAAAGGTTTAGATAGGATATTAGGAAAAATTTCTTCACAGGCATAGGAATACTCTATCCAGGGTGGAATTACTACCTCTGGAAGTGTTTAAATTTGCGTGGATGTGCTGCTGGTTTGGAGCTGGGTTAACAGTTGGACTCAATGATCTTAGAGGTCTTTTTCTATCTTAGTGGTTCTATTCATGTGTATATGTTTTTTATATCTCTCTCTCTGTGCATTCCCTTGCTTCTGGTTATGTTTCCCTATGTTGCCAGCTGCAATGTGTAACTCTAAAGCAGGTATCTACAAAATCCTGACTTCAGAAAAATTAACTCAGGAGCACTGAAGAAAATAAGTACATATGTCAAGTGATGTAAGCCAGTGGCCAGGAATATGTAAATCCCTGGTAGGAAAGAGATGGAGCCTGAGCCAACTATCCAGATCTCTACTTCCCACCAAAAAAGACAACACCTGCCCCAGGTGAATTGGAAAGCGGGGTTTCAGACACCTATGGATGGTCCCATATTGCTAACAGTTTGTACCTCCCATTTCTGTCAAGTATTTCCCTTCAGTAAGACGCTAATTGTCTTTAACTCTGCCTTGCCCTCATCCCACGGTACCCTGACTGCATTGAAGCGGTGGTGTGAATAGAGGCCTTTAGGGTTAGGACTATTTTTTTCCCTCAGAAAAGGAAAAAACAGTGAAAGTCTGTCTTGGTAGCAGTGTTATGGATTGAACTCAGTCAGGTTTTCTGCTTAAGTTGTAAAAATCACTTGAAATATTTTCCCTATGGGGCTATATATTCTTCTACAGTTGAACAAGGTACTTCAGGCAAGGTTTCTCTTTCATCTCAAAATGATGGAGTAGAGTACTATAAAGTCTAGTTTAGAATTCATCGTTTGTCTTTTTTGCTGTTAACGAAGTTGTGGACTTTTATCTTCTAGTAATTGGCCTTGTGGTTAACATTTGGGTAGTCAGGAAAGGTCATAGGTACACATCAGTGTTAATCATCACACCATAAAAGAGGAAAGAAGAAGCACAAAAATCAGACGTTTGCAAACCACTGTTGAACTGAAAAATAAATTTTTTTCAGCTTCCTTTCTGGACTACTTCTTGTTTGTTTATTTTTAATGCTTGCCATTACCTTTCTTTTCATAGATTTTCAAGGTGAAAATGAGCAGATGACAAAAAAGGAGACATAAACAAAAATGAGTGGTCTAGCTGTACTTGGGGAAACACTTTAAATAATGAGTTCAGGGCTACAGATGAGAGCAGAAAGGAGAAAGGCTGTGTGTGGCTTTTAATATGTGTAACTATTACTTTATGTGTAATGCATAAAGGTATTGCCCACTGCAGAAACTTACTGTCATATGGAGATTGCGCTTACTGGATTAATGCTCAGCCTTTTAATTGGTTTCAGTCTGGATCAAAAAGTGTTGTAACTCCACCATTTTCAGTTGAGTTGTACCTCAAAGCCTGTGTTCAGTTTTGGGCCCCTCACTGCAAGAAAGACACTGAGGGGCTGGTGCGTGTCCAGAGCAGGGCAGCAGAGCTGGGGAAGGGTCTGGAGCACAGGTCCTGTGAGGAGCAGCTGAGAGGGTGTTTAGTCTGGAGAAAGGGAGGCTCAGGGAGGACCTTCTCTCTCTCTACAGCAACTTAAAAGAAGGCTGTGGTGAGTTGAGGATCAGACTCTTTTCCCAAGTAACAAGCAATAGGACAATAGGAAATGGCAGCAAGTTAAGGCATGGGAAGTTTTGATTAGAAAGAAGGAAAAATTTCTTCTCTGGAAGCACTGTCAAGCACTAGAACAGGCTGCCCAAGAAAGCAGTTGAGTTACTACCTTGGGAAGTATTTAAAAGATGTGTAGATGTGACACTCAGGGACATGGTTGAGTGGTGGTCTCGACAGTGCTGCACTAATCAATGATATCATAGGTCCTTTCCAGCCTGAATGATTCTGTGATTCTGTGCTGTATACAAGGAGGATATTGATGGTGCTGAATTATGAAGCAAAGTTATTATATGTTCCTGATGCTGTTTAAAGTAGTAATGACATAGAAGTTGTCATGATGTGATATTCAGTGCATGCTCCTTTGTTTTAGTACAGAGGAAACCAAGAACAAAACCTATTTGAAGAATGGTATTTGAGGTACTTGGCAGGTGTATGTTTTACAAGCTCTTTACACCAGAGATTTGGCAAAGGGCAGTATTCTATCGTATGCTAATACAAGTCTAAATAGAAAATGTGGTACCTTATTCCTTTATTTAAAAAAAAAAACAACGTACTGCAATTTCCTTCTTGTAATAGTGATTCCTGCAAAGGCTTTCCGTGTTCAAATAGCTCATGTTCATGATTGGCACCTTAGAAATCTGAGAAGTTTGAGTGAGTGAGTTGACACAAAACAGTTTGCAAATGTTAATCCCCCAACAGCTGTAGGCAAGCAGTGTGGGACGATTGCTCTCTTTACCAGTGCAGGAACCGTGGCATTGAAGCAGTTGTTTTCTTTTCACAGAAGGCATCTACTTTATAGTCATAGCAGAATCTACCGTCACCTCTGTGGCAGGGATGCCACTGCCACACACTGGTGGACACTTCTCTCTCAGGAGAGGGTAGGCTCTGGACTAAAGCATTTTGGGTTTCAGTAAAAATAGCTCCCTACTTCACCTTTGGCTCATGCCCGTTTCTCTTCCAGCCTTGGGTCAAAAAGCTCAGTAGAAACAGCTAGTGATGTAACACAACACTTTCTTCAAAGTGCTGTTCCTGCCACAGTTTTTTCATGTTTTTACCCCTAAGAAGTAAGTATTAAATTCCACCACTCAAAACACTCTATGAGAGGGTCTGCACACAGCTAAGATCCTCTGTATGGCTCTTTTTTTTCCTCCTTTTGGCATTTGGGGCAAAAGCCACCAAGGGTTAGTATCTGTATCTCCAGTCATGTCTTCTGACCTAATCTTCTGTCTATCCTTGCATAAAATGGCACTTTCACCTGTAAGAGCTTTTCTTTCAAGTCCCATGGGCAAAAAAAAACTGTTCATCATACCAGACTGGTACAAGATAACCTATGTCTCTGGAACTTCTGTATTCCTCTCTCATTTTCCAGGAAGGAAAAATAGAAGCACTTACCTTCAAGATTTTACTGTCTCAAATTCTGCCTGAAAATCCCATATATTAGAGTGAGCAACCAAAACACCATAATCTGTATCTGATCTGTCTCCGTTGTAGGAACACCAGTAATTGCTTACAAAAAACATTATTAATATTTTGTTAGTTCATGGACATCACTTTTAGGAAGCAGAATACAAGAAAAGGGACCGGATTATATGTCAGATTGTCTTTACTGGACTTTATTAGCTCATGTATATAAACCCACCCTCCTTGGTGTCGTACACACCAAATTCCCTCTCCCCATTCCCCATTGCAAGAGACTCTTGCTGAAGTTTCATGGTGTTTCAAGGCACAAGGCATCCCTTGGCCATTTCCTTTCTAGCTGTTTGTGCCCTTAAGGACTGTGGTATATCAGTCTTCTGTCGTGTGCCCAGGTGTGTTGTAGTGAGTATCAAAAAGGGAGTTTATGCCAGAGAAAAGTGCAAACCAGACTAAGGCTCTCCTGCAGTCACAGACATGTAGAAGGTGTGTGTTAGGGGCCCTGCCTTGGAGGAGTGTTTGACACTGTGGAGAAACTGGCAGGCACCAAGGTTGGTGCAGAATACTAAATAGTTTTATAGTTAAAACTCACATGTAGGTTGGATGTTCAGCAGCATGCTCTGTATCAATGGGGAAGAAAATCCCATTTTCCAGTATCTCTGAGGATCAGCTGTTATTACTAACTCATTAACTATAATTTTTTTGTAAGGGTCCTGTTTTTGTAAGTGGAAGTTCGTGGAAGATGTCTAGCTGAAGGAGATCCTCCCCAGCTGGAAACATAGATGGCTCTAACCATTCAGACTCTGAAAATCTTCCACTTTCTAGAGAGCTTTACTCCTTTTTAATGTTTTTCAGTTTGGTTGACTGTCAGCTGGCTGAATTATTGGGTGTATGTATCAGGAGACTAAGGAAAGGGGTGAGTGTGCTCTCAAGCAGCTCTGGGGTATTCAAAGCCTATGTGTTTTAACATGAAGGAATCTCCTGTGAGTTGGTGGGCTGAGCTTAGTTCCTCATCTGTAGGACAGGAGTCACTTCCTTGATTGCCGATTTTGCTGAAGGTGGGACATCTTACTTTTCACATTTGTGATGCTGTAGTGTATAGAGAGACTCTGCTATGATTAAAAAAACCAAAGCAAAACAACACAAAAAAACCTAACAGCCTGGTTCACTACAATATTACCATTTAATTTGTTCCATATTTTAAAGACATTTGAACCTTTTAAGTATACTCTGGTATCTCAAGCACTGCACAAAAACTTTATTCTCTGAAGAGCCAAATAGTAATTCCTAACACCCTTCATGTAGGGTCTGGGACTTTGTAGTTGCTCTAGCTTTTATGTGCGTGTGATTGAACAAAGAGTCTCCCAGCTCCCCCTTGTGTGGATGCTCAACTCCTGCTACATCAAGCAGAAAACAACTGTGATTTGTGGTGCTTTTGATCAGACATTTCTACAATGCTTTGCTGCTGGAAAGCAGAATAATACTGTCACAAATTTTAAATTAACAAAATATGCCTAGAAGGGATTGGTAGCTCTTGTTCATCTGATTAATGTCAGGCTTGTAAAGTCTGTTCTCCAACAAAAACAGCAGCAAACACTCAAGTGAGAGATGTTAAAAACAGAGACTCTCCATTTTAGTGGATCTTTGTGTTTTAGTTATAATCTCTTACTGAAGCACCCAGGACAAAATCACAAAATCAACTAGCATCAAGGGAGTTGAATTAGCTTATATCTGTGTTCACTTTTAATTAGATTTGAAATGGCTATCCCACTGTAGTGCAGAAACCAAGTCAGTACCATCCCCTCAGGCCTTATTACTGACAACAACCTTAGCATAGATCTGCATATTCAGCAGCCGGGTGGATAGGTGCTTTGTATTGGGAAATACGGGCAGGATTTTAAAAATGCAGGACATCTTTTGTACAACTCAGTTTTTGCTCCTAGGCTGAGGAACAGAGGGACTTTCCTTTTTAAAATGTTCAGATTCTGGCAGGAGTTTTTTGATGCAGCTTTTGTTTAACAGGTATTATTATCTCATGATAATACTTTTCTGCGCAACAGTGGAATCAAGGCAGCACTGGTAGCAAGTACATTCTGTGCCACCTGATGTATTTCTATGGGTTTATTTTCCCCTTATGTACATTTCTATTCCTTCAAGATGTGCTCTGAGACATTTCCAGTTTCAGCATTCTGCTTGTCTCATCTAATTCAATTATGAGCTGTTCTGGGCAAGTACCATATCTGGATTCTGCTTTCAAGTTTCAATACAAACCAGTTTTGCAAAGTAATCTTTAAAAAAAAGTCTCATGATGAGGGAAGGAACTTAACTTATCCAGAGGGATTTGTCATGTGAGAAGAGCATGTCCTGATCTCCCAAACTTTCAGCAATATTGTACCCACAGGCACTCCTCTACCCCCACTGGAAATGCTCAGTATGATAGAAGATTTTGCTTAGGGTTTCCGTTAGATAGGGAGAGATTTTTTTCTTTTCTTTATTTCTCATTTTCATTTTCCTATTTTCTTCTCTTTCAGGCGTGAACAGAAAAGTCACCTATTCCCTGTCAGACTCTGCAGATGGTTACTTCTCAGTTGACCAGTCATCAGGAATCATTATTTTGGAGCATCCACTTGATAGAGAGCTTCAGTCCTCCTATAATATCACTGTAAAGGCCTCAGATCAAAGCATTGTGCTGACCTTATCCTCATTTGCCACCGTCACCATTACAGTGCTAGACATTAATGACAACCCTCCCGTGTTCGAAAGAAGAGATTATCTTGTTACAGTACCTGAGGACGCCTCACCTGGCACCGAGGTCCTTTCTGTTTTTGCTACAAGCCAAGACATTGGTACAAATGCTGAGATTGCCTATCTCATCAGATCAGGGAATGAGAAAGGGAAGTTCAGGATTAACTCAAAAACAGGTTTGTAAAGTGGTTCTTACTTGCAATGCTAAATTAGTGCATCAGAAAAAGAGAATGTTTTGGGGAAGGCTCTTGGACCGAAAGGTTTTCAAGGCCAGAGACTCACAGCTTGTCATTGTGAAATTAACTACAGAGTTAAAAAGCAATTTTAGGTTGGAGAGCGATGTCAATTACGGTCACACTTGGCTGCCCCAGCTCAAGTGGAGAATACTTTTCTCCATTAGTAAGTCTGTTGAAGCCAATATAGATGTGGCAACCTATTAGCCAAACTGTGCAAAACACTTCTCAACACTTGCAGTGTTTACTTGCTTGCCAGTTGAGCACAACCTCAACTGTCTGCCCCTTAGAAAGCATCAGCCAGTGCTACCAGGACCTGTTAGGACCAATTCAGTCCTAATATGTGATTGCCATTTATCTAGCTTTATGCAGCTTCCCTGACTTAAATTGTTCTGGTTTGTATTTCTGACTTCAGCCATGGCTTGGGTTGAGGTCTTTTTGGTTATACATCACAAATTTTAGAAGTACACCACTGCTTCTCTATAAGAAGTACAAAGCAAAGGTATCATACTGGTGTAAATGGCTCATTTTCTTTGAATTTCCTTCGTGGGATATATGTTTTATCCTCACTGAATTTTTATTCCATCAACTGTAAGCTATTTCTTTTATGCTTTCTGTAGTGCATCCTCTTCTTCTCGTATCAGTCAGGATGACCAGTACAAATCTGCCACCAGAGTCTGAGAGCAATGCAGTCTTAATTTTGAAAGCTGAAGATAACTTCCTTGGGTGCAACTGTAATAGCCAGTAACATGAAAAATCTCAAAATTATGCATTGTGTAATTTCTGTAATTGTGTGCAAAAATGGCTCTTCACTCTGCAGAGACTGCTGCCTCTCATGTGAGGGACTTAACATAACTGTTGTCTATCATCTTCATCATGTTGATTAGTGCTAGCAAAATTTAAGCATAAATATGCCTAGGCAGCGATACTTAACTTCACATTTGACAATGAAGCCAAGGAAATAAATCAATAAAAACCCATAATGAAGCTTAATCACACAGGAAAAAAAACCAAAACTAAACTAAAACTATATATTATTCATTAATGTGTGACAGCTCCATTACTGTCTGTTTAGAGGCAGGAGCTCAGCTTCTAGACAGCAGAGTGGTGAAGTAGCCTGTTTGATCAGAGCGTGAAAAACAATGTCCTTCATGCCATTTATCAGTGGGAACTCTCTGCTAGCCACTTGGAAGCTTCTCTTCAGGGCTCCTGCTTTCAGCAAGTCATGCTGAAAGGTGGATTTCATTTGGAGAGAGCCCAGACAAGATTAAGAGGAATGATCTGAGGTCTGTAAAATGTGTCTTACCAGAAAAGATTGAAGGAATTAAGGCTGGTTAAGCTAGAAAAGAGAAGACATGCTGTTAGTTTTCAAGCCTGTAGAAAGTACCTGTGAGGAAGAGGGGAATAAAGTGTACTCAGTGCCCAGTCATTAGAAAAGAAGTTGTGAATGGCTTAAATTACATTTGGATTACTTTGGTTAAATGATAGGAAGAAATTCCTAGCTGTAATGATTATTAAGTCCTGAAATACATTTCTGAAGAAGGTTAGGAAACTGATGTTGTTGGAGGTTTATAAGAACACTGGAAATCGGATCATTTCTATCCTAGAGGGAATCTGGGTGCATGGAGTGAATCAAGTTACAGAGAATCTTAATTTTGGTTGTGTGGTGAAGTAACACAAAATTTATAAACCTAGTTGAGTGGGGAAGTCTCTGTTTAATCACTTAAATGATAGACAACTGATTTCTCAGAGGTATTCATATCCTATTCATTTGTATTTAATTCATGAGAAGTTAATTGTGTGGGAGTGAATTTCTGTTGACTTGTCAGGGTTTATTTCCAGAGTCGGCATCCAGTTCTCCCAAAGGCTCTGTGAACGAGATGGTAAATGGGTGGATATGGCCCCCACTTCTTCAACTATGGTGCTTACATTATGAAAGCTGTTTTCATGAGGAACCATTCATTGCCTCATGTCTTGTAAAGGTCCTTTCTGCAGAGGCAGCCCAAGTGCAATTGGCATCATTCTTTAATCAAACGACAGCAGTAGAAACCTGAATAAACATTTTTATTGGATTGGGCAGTCTTACTGTTAGTGTTGTATGTGTGCCATGGTGATAAATAGCAGGCTGCACTGTTTACTACAGTCAAATCCCTTACTCTGTGGCATTATTTATTTTTTGCTGGCTGTTGACATTCCCTCCTTTGCTTCAAAGGAGTGATTTCCATTTTTGAAGCTTTGGATTTTGAATCGTGCAAGGACTTCTACTTAGTAGTGGAAGCAAAGGACGGAGGAACTCCAGCCCTGAGCGCGGTTACGACGGTGAACGTGAACGTGACGGACGTCAACGACAACGCGCCCACGTTCAGCCAGGCTGTCTACAGCGCCGTCATCAGCGAGGACGCGGCCGTCGGGGACTCCGTGGTCTTGGTCAGTGGGGCCAGGGGGGTCATTTAGGTGCAGTGAAGCCCTCTGCCCCTAGAAAAACGCTGCACTGCTTAATAATGATAATTACTTCGTCTTGAAGCCCCCGAACTATTTTCTAGCCAATACTCTGCGTCTGCTACTGCTGTCAGTTTCTCCCCAAAAGAAAGTAGTAGTAGTAGTGCTGACCCTTTCTTTTTAACCCTGCTATGCTGTCAAAGAGCAATGGCATATTTAAGGTGTTGCGTTTTATGAGTCAGCTAGAAAGAAACAGATTTTAATTGAAAGGCAGAATTCAACTTTTCAATGAAATGCAATGATATAGTCATAGGATCAGATGAGATCTTAAAGACCATCTAGTTGCAACCCCCCTGCTGTGGGCAGGGACACCTTTCACTGCACCAGGTTGCTCAGAGCTCCAAATACATAGTGCTTGTATTGTCTGGCATGCAGTGTGACATCCCCAAACCTCACAGTATTCTCGTCTTGCAACCTGTGGATCCAGACAGACAATGTTGTATGGAATATTAAGATTAAAATATTCTGTATGTTTTCAGACTAGAATTTTGAAAAGGCCCAAGTGAAGCCTCCTTACAAAAACCTATTTTATTGATGCAGTAGAGGTGTGCAGTTCAGGTATAACTAGTCTGATGGAATGTGAAGTTTATTTTTTGGTGTGTTGAGCAGTTAATGTATCATACAGATCATTTAATATTTGTTTTGCTAATTCTTTATTCTTCTCTCAAAAAAAGTTGATAGCAGAAGATCTGGACAGTCCTCCCAATGGTCAGATTCATTTTTCCATAGTGAAAGGGGATCAAGACAATGAATTTTCAGTTGATCCTGTTTTGGGACTCGTGAAGGTTAAAAAGAAATTGGATAGAGAAAGGGTAAGACATGTGGGACTTCTTAACTTGCAATGACTTACAGATGTGCATCGATCTCCACTCTGGTGTTAGCTTGTGTTGAAGGAGTTTCTTTCGTACTCTGCAGCGATCAGCCTAAGATGCTCCAACAGGTCTTTCTTACATTTTCCCACTTGTTTCCATGCCAGCCCTGTCCCCAGTCTATCTACATGCCAGCTGCTCTGTTGCCACTCCCACGCTGCACCCACACAGCAGCTGGGGTCGCGTCAGGGGAGAGAAGCAGCCCTGGATTTCTCCCGTGGTGCCAGCAGGAGCTGCTGCTGTGTTAATGAGCTGCCTCCTCTCCCCTGTGCGTGCAAGCACACACGTGCAGCTGTGTGTGCAACAGAGTGGTTACAAAACACTCCAGATTGTGGCACCGAGCACCGAGCTGAGGCCTCAGCCATTAATTAGCGCTCTGCAAAACATGTCACTGGGGAGGGCATGTTACGAAGTGGCCAGGCTGTACCAAAAGTGAAAGAGTGCTTCATTAAACAGATACTGCTGCTTTGTTTGCTCACTCCATTATTCATTCAGGATTATTTATCACCATTTTGCCATAGGTAGCAATTAGCAGCTTTTGGGGAAAAAAAAAAAACAAACAAATGCAGTTGCCTCTGCTACTAGCAGGGCAGGAGCGTGCTACATGGCTTCAGAAACCTTGCAACACATAAGGAAATCCATGCCTCCTGCCTCTCAGCAATGCACCCACAGAACTGGGGAAGCAGATTGCTACCTTCAGAATATGGGCTCAGCTGGAGAAGCTCTTTACTGCAAGCAGACCTGCTTCTTAAAACAGTGGCAAAAACCCCTTTCTGTATTATCACAAAGGCAGGATTAAATTGTGTTTGGCGGTAGAATGACTTTACCGCAGACTGTCTACAGCAGGGGAGCAACAATGGCTGTGCATGTTACAAGTTGGCTGTAGTAAAAGCACAGGCTGAGTTTCTTAATATGACTTTTTTAAGTTTCTGAACTGCGCTCATGTGTGGCTGCATTCAGACACACACACTTACCCTCACAAGTGTGTGCATGTGTGATGCCAGCTGTGTAAGGTTTGCATTTTCCAGAGTTTCCCTCGGTTAAAATAAGCTGTGATATTGTCTTTTTCTTTGCTTGCTTGGCGCATTTCCTAGACACAGGTGTTTCTGACCTCTTCAGGGAAAATTATATATGATGCCCCATCTGCTGTAGATCCCCAAAGGCAGTGCTGACTCCCAGGTTTCAGTGGTTTAAGGAGGCTTATTTCCAGAGCTGAAATCACTAGAGACCATGACTTTTGCCATCTACCTTTTTGTGATACATTGAAATGAAAGCAAACACAGGAAAAAAAAAAAGGGAAAGATTCTACAGAACTCTGTCTTTAGCTAGCAGTGGAAATTAAAAAAAGAGAGTTAAAAAAAAGAGAATTTCTCTTCCTTAAGTTTCTTGACTTTCCACAGTTCAGGATTCCTCTTCCCTCTTGTGTCACTTTGTTCCCACCAAACCACAGTCTATTTCCTCCATACAACTCCCCAGAAAAACATGTTCCCTTTTGCTTTGTATTGGTCCCACATCCCAGAAGAGCCACCTTATTTTGTGTGCTCAGTCTGAGCTCCTCCCTACCACAAAAAAGGCTATTATTTTTCAAGTGTATTTGGAATCCCTCCCACTCCCCTCCCAAAAGAGCCCCTTTAACATTATCTTGTTACCCCCTGCAGGGCCATGCTTTTCCCCTTTCCAGCCCTGCACTGAGAGGGTGCAGCGGAATGTTGTATCTGCCATGTTTCACCCTTCTCTTGCTCTGCTGTGGGAGGATTTCAGGGGCAGACATGTCAGCAGCTTTCCCTGCAGAGCAAGGAGCAATATACAGTACAAAGCAGTTGTAAGACCTAAGGAAGCCAACATAAGGATGCAGTTCAGAAAATCCAACTGTCATCCATAAACTGTGCATAGACAGAGCTTTTGCAAGTTGTCACATATGCTCACACCTCACACACGGGCACATATGTGTGTAGAGGGCCCATGGATGATGCACTGAACTGCCTGCACTGCGCTGTTTGTGTCTGCTGCAAACAAGCAGACTCAAGCCCACTTATCTTCTGCAGAATGGTGGATAATATTCTGTTGCTACAGAGACTGTTGTCCCTCGTACTCCCAAATGTTTTCCAGTGTGTTTAAGCCAACTGCCTGTGAACTTTTTCTTGGCTCTTCATCACCGCGTTAGAAACAGAATGTGTCAAACTGACACTGGCTCTAATAAGCAATTTATATAATATCTTGGAAACCAACGGTAAGATAAATAGAATCAGGTCACTTATCCCAGCTGACACCTAGGAGAGATGAAAATGTAAGTTTACAGGACTAATAGCCGAGTTTAGATATTAGCTGTCATTTATTTTCTCTCTGCCCCTTTGTTTCAGAAATGCTTTATCTGATACAGTTATTTTAGTACAATGAAACTGTTACATGTATTGGTAGCCTTATAAAACAGAAGTTGGGACACAATGTGGCAATAAACAGGGTAATGTTACACTAAGAGCAGGAGGGTAATAAGGCCAAACAGCTTTCCTTAGAATATGGAAGGTGGTACGTTGAATGTAAGGAACCTGGGTTAAAATTTAGGACCGCTTTTACAATGATTTCATTTCTTCACCTTTTTTCAGATATCTGGTTATTCATTGGTTGTCCAGGCAAGAGACAGTGGTACCCCTCCTTTGTCTTCATCTGTGACGGTCAATGTGGACATTTCTGATGTGAATGATAACAGCCCTGTGTTTACTCCAGCTAACTACACAGCTGTAATTCAGGTAAGTTTATCCTGCACATCAAAAACTTCTTTGACTTTTAAAATGCACGGGCATTTGGTTTCAGTTAAGTACCTTTTGATGATCTATCTGCAAAACATGTATCAAGTGATCTTATCTAAAGGCAAGTATAAGCAAATCTTTCTTGGTTCTTTTGGTAAGTTTGTGTTTGCTGAGGCTCCTTAACCACAGCATCTGTCACACATTTTAACATTAATCTCTGCTGCACCAGGTACTCCAGCCTCAAAAGGTCCCCTCTGGGATAAGTTCACACTATTTTACACCTTGCTCTGGGTGTGAGTGTTCACTTTTAGTCAGTTCTCATCAGACAGAGTGTCAGAGAGAGCCCAGCAGGCCCTGGAGGTGTGGCAGGTACCTTCTTCTCTGCCGCTGTTCCATGGGGTGTAAGTGGTGTCAGCAAAACTCAGCTTGTGAAATGCCAGCTTGGGCTAAGAGCATTCAGTTGAATATTCTCAATAGAAAAATATGGTATTTTTTGATTGCAATATGTATCATTTTAATCCTTTTCTTTATACGCTGTGTATATGTGTAAAGGAAAATAAACCAGTGGGCACAAGCATTTTGCAGCTGGTAGTGACAGACAAAGACTCTTTTCACAATGGCCCCCCTTTTACCTTCACCATCCTCACTGGCAATGAAGAGGAGGAGTTTACACTGGACCCTCATGGCGTTTTGAGGTCTGCAGTCATCTTCAAGCACATGGTCTCAACTGAGTATGTGCTCTGCGTGCAGGTAAGGCTTGATTTTTACATCTACACTGAAACAAAAAAATTTCTTAGCAGTAGGTAGCCAATACTTTGCCTGCATGGGTTGATTTTAATGGATTGTATTCTACGAGTAAATAGCACGCATTTCAGTTTGCAAATGCACAATGCAGAATATTTTCTTTGATGTTCTTAAACCTGGTTTCATATAAATAAAAATAGGTAGCCAGCCACCTTTCCAATTTCCTCGGCATGAAATGAATTTTCTGAGCAGAGACTGTTATGGTTTAAGATTTTCATCATTTTTTACTGTAGCTAAGGAAGGAAAATGAGGAAAAAATGCATTATGTACATATAAATACACCCCAGAACAAGTGACTGCAAAATACTGCTCTAGGAACGAAAATAATTTCTGCTTTTAAGTCATAAATTTAATCATAAATTTTGGAAGCCTTCCAAGAATTCATGAAATCACATTTCCAAGGTCAACTTTGCTTTTAAAGAATGTCAAAATAAGAAATGCAATAGAAGTCCAGTTCAAACTTAGCTTTAGAATAATCGTTGAGTAGCTTTGTAACCAGGGTAATGTTGATTGCCAAAACCTGTAAAGCCAAAAGTAATTTGTCCACGTTTCTCAGGTCTGCCAGAGAAGATGTATTAGGATTCAGTAAATATGCAAGTCTAGGGAATGAACCTCTTCACTGAAATGAGTCATGGTCCCATAAGCTGTGTCTGAAATTCTTGCTTCCTCCAGTTGCTTTGCTGGGGTTGATCTCTAAACAGAGCCTGACTGTTCCTTTACAAACACATTTAATGATATTCACAGCAGTAGCATCCTTAGATGAAATTTTTGGTTATAATTCACAAGATATAAGCTCTGACGCTAATTCACAGCTCAAATCAAAGTTTTACAAGTTTGCTATTTAATATCCTTGAAACCTACTTTTTAGCTTTGTAGGGAAATAAAAAATCATCACCTTTCTTTCTTACCATGCCTTAATCATAAAATATTCTGCTTTCAGGGTAATTTGCTAGCCAGAGTTCTAGTTTAGCCCAAACTGATCATGCAAGTTAAATTTAAGCAGCATCCTCTAGCTTTAGAGATCCATGTATTTCATATAAATGAAATATTAGACAGACCACCATGTCTGAGATGCATCAACATGCTCAGAAAACCACACTGCGTTTGTGGAGGCATGATTCCTCCCAGTATTATTTTCTACAGGTTGGTCGGCAGTGAAAACATATATTATAGTTTCCTGTTGTGCACAGGCCATAGTAGTGTTTCTTTCCATCCATCTGTGCCAGAGTGCTACTTTCTCTTTTCCACTGTAAGGTTTCTCCTCTGTATTAGGTCTATTAAGAATTAATGTTAAAATAGAAAGTGAAATGAGACATAATCTCTTCTGCATGTACATGGGTATTTGTCTGCACATATATATAAAATATTTATAAATACTCCACCTAGCTCTCTTAGGAGTGAAGATGAATGAATTTTAGAGTGTCTTAGAGTTACTAATCTACTCCTAGTAGTGCCCGAATTACTGTTGACATCCTGCTGTTTTTTAACTTCAGCTTGTAAATTTTCCTCCCATGTCCAAATACAGACATCTTTGAGCATGCCCTACGTCTCTGCCTAGTGGCAGTTTAGTCCTCTAAAGCAAATAAATGTCTGGAGCAGTATATCATAATAGGGACTGCAATAAAACATTTTTCTTATTGTAGGAAAGGACACTGATTCAAGTTTGCATACCTTTCTGTCAAGATGGCCTTGGGTTTTTTGTCATACTTGCTCTTCTACTCTCTATAAAAAAAGTGCAAATGATGCTATAATACCTCCTCTGGGTCATCCAGTCATCTGTCCAAGTGCAGTGCTGCTCTCATATTTTATCATTTGTAACAGCACAAGCACCTATTTCATTTTTGGAGGATGGTCAATTTTATTTATGTCAAGCATGTTTCTTGATTGCTTCAGGTAAAGAAGTACAGAATGCTGTAGAAAAATTCTGAACTCCCTCAGATCTGCACAAGCTAAGCAGGGTCTGAAGTGCTTTGGAGCACACCAAGCAATGCAGAAAGCTGATATTTCACTGGAATTCAGTCTCTTCTCCAGGGTAGAAGTGAGCCCAAACTGTGTTTGGTGCAGATTGTTGGTATATTCTCCGTTGTGAAGATGACAAGTGATAGCTGTGGGATCCTGGGAACATTTCAGTTTGAGTAATGAGACATTCTACTGACACATTTCTCTCTGCAATCCACTTAGAGATCTGTGCTTCCCTAAAGAGTTTCTAAGTTCCACTGCTAGAAATGGCTGAGACACTTCTTTACATATGTATTTTGCAAATGCGTTTGAGCGTTCTTTTGAGAATTTATTTTCAGAATTACTGATGCTGTGAGAATATACCTAGCAAGAAGATGTGGTTGCAGGCTGTGTTCTATGTGTGGTTTTATTATTTTTATTTTTTTTTCTAAACTGCATTAGGCAAAGGACTCTGGGAAGCCTCAGCAGGTTTCCCATACCTATGTTCAGGTGAGGGTTATTGAAGAGAGCATTCACAAACCAACCGCCATTCCGCTGGAGATTTTCATTGTCACCATGGAAGATGATTTTCCTGGGGGAGTCATTGGGAAAATTCATGCCACAGATCAGGATGTGTACGATGTCCTCACATACACGCTAAAATCAGAGCAGAAAAGTTTGTTCAAGGTCAACAGCCACGACGGGAAGATCATTGCCCTTGGAGGGCTGGATAACGGCAAGTACGTCCTGAATGTCTCTGTGAGCGACGGCCGGTTCCAGGTGCCCATCGACGTTGTGGTCCACGTTGAGCAGCTGCTGCAAGAAATGCTGCAGAACACGGTCACCATCCGCTTTGAGAACGTTTCCCCGGAAGACTTTGTGGGCCTCCACATGCACGGGTTCAGGCGCACCCTGCGCAACGCGGTGCTCTCCCAGAAGCAGGACAGCCTGCACATCATCAGCATTCAGCCGGTGGCCGGCAGCAGCCAGCTCGACATGCTGTTTGCGGTTCAGATGCACAGCGGCGGCTTCTATAAGCCTGCCTATTTGATTCAGAAGCTTACCAATGCGAGGAGACACTTGGAAAATGTGATTCGTATTTCTGCTATCCTGGAGAAGAATTGCTCCGGACTGGATTGTCAGGAACAGCACTGTGAGCAAAGTCTGTCTATTGATTCGCATTCCCTGATGACTTACAGCACGGCACGAATTAGTTTTGTGTGTCCCCGCTTTTACAGGAATGTGCGCTGCATGTGCAATGGTGAGTACTGCCCCCTCTTCCCCTCCCATCGCTGCACATTATGCAATAGGATCCATTTTATTCCTCTGATGCAGATTAGAAGGGGCATTTCAATTCAGTCCGCTAAAGCACGACTGGCTGATGCGTTGTGGGAATTGATTTCTCAGGCTCGGGAAGAATTGTTCGTGTTTACTGATGTAAATGGAAGTTTATGAACTTTGGCCTTTTATGACAAAGACTGCTTTCCTGGAGGCTCCGCAGTCAGGGCCATCAGCCAGCTTCCAGGGGAGGGGAAGGAGTGGGAGAGGAAGGACGAGGAGAGGGAGGGATGTAGTTTCCCAGTGAGCTGGTGCCACCACCGGAGTAAACCTGGATTGTGACCGCAGCAGAGCAGCCTGGCCTCCAGCAATGCACCAGCAGTCTCCAAGGAAAAGCACCCCTGACCTAAGGCAGGCAGGTGGAAAGGCCTTTTCTAGTTCCGTTGTTGCAGAGAGCCACAGAAACCAATGAAGTATTTTATTAGCAAGTGCTGTTCCTGACCTTTAATGCTACAGTAGGGGACAGGGTAGGTTTCGGGCTGCACCACATTTTGGCAGAGATTTCACATAAGCATATGACAAATAGACTCGTGAGCCAGTCTTCTGTATGATTCTGCGCTTGGATTTTAAAACCTCAGGCAGTTATGATACTGGTTCTGTTTCTTTGTTTGCCAGGTTATTTGCTCCTCATTCCACTTCATTTAAGAGCAGAGAAAAAAGCTGCTGTAAAATCAATACATCTAAGTCTCCCTCATCTGAAGCACACATGCACACACACATAGAGCAATACAAGAATTCAGCAGCCATATCCCTCAATAACCAGCCTTTGTTTCTGCAGCAGTCAGCAGGGCTTCATGTTTTACCACTGACCTCAATGGGAATGAAAACATTGCATAAAACTTTACCAGAAATCATTTTTCTTTCTGCAACACATGGATAATAATGCCATAGAAGTTCAATTCTGAAAAAAATACCATGATTCTCTATCTGAGGTACATTCAAGAGCAGACTATCTGTCTGCTTTTTAAGTAAGAGTCTTATGAGTTTCAAATAGGCATATCTGTTATAACAATAGTCAGCATTTTGTTACACATGAAAGGCTCTGAAGTAAAGGATTTTCACAGGTTTTAAAGGGACAATGCTGCAATATCCTCCAGTTAGGTCCAGGAGCCAGTGCAGAAACACTGTCTGCCAAACTTTTTTATTTTCTCTAAGTTATAGCTTAGTCTCACTTCTGTATCAAGAAATCACAAATACTCATCTCCATGGGGATAGTGAGAGTCCTCACAGTGAGAAGTTGGTTTTCTGGCAGCCAAAATTTTTGCTGTTTATCATTTCATTTCACTACCTGTTAAAGTCAATAGTGATGTATTATTCCCTCTGCCTCATAATCCCTTAGCTTAACTCCAAAAAAAGGGACTTTGCAGTGCAGTACAGTTCTGACCGAGCAGCTCTCCTGGCATAGTGGAAGCACAGAAATTCAGCTGGGACAGCGATTTCCGAATTTTTCTGTCATGTACCAGTCAGTCCTCAAAACGGATGACAGGCTGCTGGAAAGGCAGTGTGGTTCTGAGAGCGAATGTGGTCCCCAGCCTCTGGGCCATTTATCACGGCCTTGAAGACTGCTGTGTGGGAACACTTGCTACAGGCAGCTTATCCTGGTCATGCTGAAAAGCTGGAGGGGTTCCCACTGCTCCCGTTTGAGCCACTAGGTGCTGATTTCCCATGGAGGAACCACGTGATTTGGGGTGGGGTTGAGCACATCCAGCCTGCCATACATCTTGTAGTAAAAAAATGTCCTGAGCTGCTGAATTAGGTATAGCTGCCTAAGAGGTGAGCACCTTGCTTGCACAGAAATAATACATCTTGGTGGAAAGCAGAAATTCATGCTTTGGGCCTTCTCCTCATTAGTTAATGCTTCATCCTCTTCTACTGCTTTTAATTGAAGGAGCCACAGAAAATATTTTGGTATTTAGATAAACACACTGTGTTTTCTCATGTAGGAGATAACACAGACTTGTGAGAGTATAATAGTTAGAGAATGTATGGGTGGTTTTGCTTTCATGAAAGCTGAAGACTAGAGTAAATGGAAATACTTCTTCCATCAGTAGTTCTTGTAGATCAATGCTCAAATGCAGCAATTCAGGAAAAAGTGCACAAAGTTATTTTGGATTGTTTAATGAGAGAGCATTAACAAGATATTAGCAGTATAATAAAAGTATTATAATTCCTTTGCTGCTAAAAGAGTTCCACATCCAGTAAATATTAATACCTTGAATTATGAAAAAGCCATTATAATACTGCATATGTTTCCAGAGATCTGATTCAATTATGGCCCAGAAAGCTTGAGTTTGAACTAATTCACTCATTCTTGAAATATGTATCATACTTGGAGTGTTTTTCCCACTGGCAGATGTCGCAGATATGCACAATTTATGCATGCCAGCTGTGCATAACTTACCTAGATTACCTTTGTGAGCAAACAGAGTTATCTGATGTGAAAATGCAGGGAGACTGTAAAGCAGGCAGTGGGTGAACTTTGGAGGTTCAGCAGCTTAGCTCTGGAAGGATAAGTTCAAAAGTTCACATGCATCAATCTTAGCTTTTAAATCAATAAAATTGAACTAAGGAGTTTTCCAATAACAGACTGTCTCCTTAGATTTTTGGCTCATCTGTTTGTGTTTGTATGAAAAATATTGTCACAAACTGAGGTTTGTGTCAGCGTGACCAGAGGGACTGTGTGATTACCAACCTCCCATCACATGGCACGAGGTACGCCAGCATCTGTCAGTGCTGGGGGAAATAAAAGTAGGAGGAATGGAATAAATATATTCCTGTAAAATAGTTCTCGTGGCATTCTCATTTTTCAGAGGAAAAAAATCTATTCCGTATTTTTTTTTGTGATGCAAAGTAATTCTTTGCTGTTGAGACAAAGGTGCAGGAGCAGAGCATGTTTTGTTGGGACTACTTTGCTCTAGAGTTATTCTGCATTATAATCTTACAAAAGTGATGGTACATTAATAAGTTCACAGGAGAGGGATGGATTGAAATAATCTTGACAAATATTAGCATATATCTACATCTGTGCTGGTCACTCTAGGCCCAGTTTGCAGATAGTGAGAAGAATGAGATATTTTTAATAATGTGATACATCTCTCCCCAGATGTCTAAAATCAGTCAGATGAATCATGCCCTAAAGTTAGATGAGATGAATTCCATTTCAAGTGTTTAATATGGTTCTGGCCTAATAGTTTGAAAGAATTTTTCTAATAGACCCAGGAGCGTTCAGCAGAAGTGCAGAGACATCCATGTTATTTAATCAAGAGAACAGTAGTCTTGGACCACTTTCTCATGAAACAAGACAATTCAGACTTTATGAACCACTTTAGTATTTTGTGACTGTTCTGACAGAAGGAAATCGTAGACTGTGAGGATCTGCTGTTAATAGAGGACCTATTCTTTAGAGCTGATTTTTGGCCTCAGCTCCACAGAGCACACATTGCCTCTAAAAGACTCCTGGATGCTTTGAAGGACTGGGCATCAGCAACCCAGTTCTTATGTGTACAAAACTGCTTTTCCCATTTTCAGGAAAGCACACACGCTAATGAACCTGGAATTCTCCTGGCAAGGAAAATTGAAGGAAAAGGCCTGTGCTTGGCAACCAAGAACTGCAGATAACTTTGTTAGATCTGGCTGTAGTCTGTTTAATGTCACCTTTGTCCAAGGGAAGTTTTCTCCCTGTGAATATCTCCAGCAGTAAAGCTCATGCTGAGAATGCACAAGCTCGTATAAAAAGTGGGAGAGCTGCAGCGTCAAATGGGGGCATGACTGCAGAACCAGGGCAAGTGGGAGTTGTTGTCTGTCACTTAAGAAGTCCTAATGGAATCTGGGATCAAGGAGGGGGTGAAAGAGTTCAAGTGTCTTGTCATTTAAAACTCGGAGGGAATCTGTTTCACTGGGACATGCTGTGTGACGCAGTTTTCCAGGGGCACCCGAGCCAGCTGAAACCCGTTGCTGGCTTGTGCAGAAACAATTCTCTGGTGTCTGTACTGACATGCCTGGAACAATCACTGCCTGCAGTACCTGATCACTGTGCTCCAGAAATAAAAACAGATTGCAGATCATGAGTTGCCAGTCTTCTCTCCACAGTAGACTAATTATTATTTGAAGTAGCAGTTTGCAGTTTGCTTTATAAGCTTCCTGCAACTCTGGCTTTCAGGAATCTCCCTCCTTTAAAGCTTTTTTTCTACAAGTGAGAAAAACAGTCTTTTTAATACTCATACAGATTCGGGAGACTGGACTGATGGAAAACTACCTAATGTCACAAGCCTTAAGTTAAAATTGTTGAAGCACTCAATTTTCAAAATATATTTACAATCCTAGAAGTGCTCCTTTTTTGAAGGAATAGGAATTAAATAAATCTCTCGTCTTGCAATGGAACAGTGTATTCTTCCTCAGTATATTGGTTAGAAGATAGAAATACTTTTATCTTCTTTTAGAGAATCAAACTGAAGATGATCTGTCAAAATCAAGTGGGTCTATTCCACCTTTTCCTGCCACGCACTGGTTGATGCTAGCTCGTGTGTTTCTGTGATACTTTGTAGAGAGCAATTTTACTAATACTAATGTGAGTTTCAAGAGAATGGTGTGGATTGTCTGGACCTGCCTAGAAAAAAAGATCAATTTGAACCTATATTTCTTGAATCTTTTATTAGATGGAAAATAGACTGCTCTTTGGAGTGGAAATGCCACATTAGAATAATTTTATTTAAACTCAGACTGTAAATCTTTGATGTGGACAACGTAACCTTGAACAATTTTACAATTTTGCTCCACATAGTTGTGAAATCAGCCTGAAAATGCGTGTTAGCTGGGGCAATGCAATAATGCAGATTTGTAGCTTATGTACTTATAACCATACAGACAGGCATAAAGCACTTCTCACAAGTCTGAATATTTTAAAGTTTTGTGACAGCTATGAAATCCTGCTGCAGCAGGATGAATAAAAAGTTGATTTCCTTGTAGTTTACCAGAAGGAGCATTCCTGGCTGTTCAGGATAAACAGTTTTCTCCACCATTGCACAGAGTACCTTAGATCTTTTCCATATATTTCTGAACGCAGAAGGATGACTCTGAAGTACAAATCAGAGTTTGAGTCAGATAAAAAAAACCTGGCGGAGATGGATAACAAAGTAAGCTGTTCCTTTATTGCTTCATGTCAAAGATGCAGTCATAGGTTAGGGGATGTGGAAATTTGCAGCGCCACCTTTGGAAACCGCAGTGCCTCTTTCTGCTGCACAGTGACGAGCTGCGGGGCTTTAGTCCAAGTGGCACGTCTGTCAGCTACACAGAGGCTCACTTGAACTGCAGCCTCAGGAAAGGTTTAAGTTTGTTCAAAGAAAGTATATACTCTGCAGACACCAGAATGCTGTATTTGTCACATCAGAATGAGTTAAAATAGCTAAAACAACCGAGGTGAAAACACAAAACAGCCTATAGAATTTTTAAAAACCCATTATGATTTCAGAAATAATTTTTACTTGCCATTGAATTCTTAGAAATTAGGAGTTTTATTCTAAGAAAAGACCAAACAAACTAAAGTATAGAAAACACCATATTCTCTGTTAAATTCTACAGATTTTACATTTAAATAGAATATTAATGTGTAGTCCAGAACCCTATGACAGTTTTTTCTTGATTCTATAAGGCCTAAAGTGTGACTGTGTATTGCAGCTGTTATTCCTGTTAATGTTACTTATAATAAAGATTGCCATGCATCATTTTCTAATAGTGCTAAAGGCAGTACTGTAAATCTTTTACTCCATAGAACTCTCAAACAAATGTTTGATAAAGGAGGGAAGGATGTTAAACATTAAATTGACTGTGCTGTACATCAAGGAAGACATTTACAGTAATTGCCATATTTGTAGTCAGCCCATGTCCACTTTGAAAGCTACAGTAGTAATTTTTCTTTTCCCAGAAAGTACTTACAGTGTCAGGTAATTTCAGCTATGCTTACTATGAGTCCTGCTTGGCTTGTACAAAGGTGTGAGAGCAATAGTATTCTTTCTTTCATTGCTTTTGGAGATGTACTCCATGACAGGTTGATTCCTTCCTTTATAAACTGTAAATAAAACAATGTTCTCAAAAGTAAACTCAGTTTTGAATATGATAAGGATCCTACAGTATAAATCCTGCAATATAGAAGAACTTCCAATATTCAGGAAGCAATGGGCAGGAAGGTGCTTTTTATCATTAAATTCATCACCTGCATGTCTTAAATAAATTAGCTTGATAAAAAAGGAGATGTCTGTCCATTCCCAGCAACTGCCTTTACTTCCATTCATGCTGGGGCTGCAAATCAACAAAAGCAAGGGCTGGAGTGCCTTTTTTCCTGCACTTGAAATCTGCTTTCATAAGGGCCCAACAGACACCCAAATGTAGTAACTGACTCTATATCTCACTTACCTTATTGCAACCAAGAAGAGGCTAGATGTTGTGGAAGTCACATATTTCTGAAAATTCATATATTAAGCAGCAGTAATTGTATTGTGTTTTGCATTATTATAGACAGTGTGTGCAAATCTTTTAAGATTAGGACAATCAAAACAGATTTATTCAGACACTTTTGGAAGTTACATTGAAGTTTTAGCCAAACCCCTCGAAATGCAAAAAATTCTTTTGGAAGAATTTAGGGGTTTTTGAAAAACCTGCATGTAATTGTGTCGCTCAAGTATTTTATGTAGATTTAAAAGTCAGTATAGTTCTGTCCCTGCAGATTAGAAAAAAGGAGGGCAGGTTTTGGTAGCCTGGGCAAGCTGGATAGGATGGGACGTCTCAGAAATGTCAGGAGGAACATAGGGAGAGGGCAAGTTTGCCTCTGCTATATGATCAAGCAGGCAACATGTCCTGTGTAGTATGAGAATGAAAAATTCAGGTGTCACTGTGGTCCAAGCAGGGCTTAGAATCACAAAATATCCTGAGCTGGAAGGAACCTACAAGGATCATCAAAGTCCAACTGCTGGCCCTGCACAGGACCACCAAGAATCACATCATGTGCCTGAGAGCATTTTCCAAATGCTTCTTGAATTCTGGCAGGCTTAGTGCTGTGACCATTTCTGCCTCCTTAAATTTGCTTCTCATGGGTGTACTGGGGGAAAAGGAGTGCATAGCTTCAAGCAATTTTTCCCCTCATATCTCTAAAGCCCCAGTGCAAAAAGCTTTGTGGGAAAATGAATGGCCTAAAAGTTATCACATCATTTATAAACCAGTTACTGCTCATAATAGTTTGTTTTTATAATATGTTCCCATGTGGTTTAGGGCAGTCTTTGGAAAAGAGCTATTGCAGTTCTGCTGTGTACTTGTCCAAAAGCTGTTCCTTTCCATGAAGGTTTGTTGGGGCTTTTTGTTATTATTATTAAGCCGTTTTTTGCTTGTACTGAAGTGTGCAATCAATAATTGTCTTTCATTACTCTTTCATTGCAGCAGATCATGCTTTACACTGTGGATCTCTGACTGTTCTAACTTATTGCAGGAGGACTCTGCCCAGGGTCCAACGATCCCTGTCTGGAGAAGCCGTGTCCAGGGGACATGCAGTGTGTTGGGTATGAAGCCAGCCGAAGACCGTTCATCTGCCAGTGCCCACCAGGAAAGCTTGGCGAGTGTTCAGGTGCATGTCACGGCCATAAAGGGAGATATACTTGGACAATAAAGTGCTGCCATTCTCATTTTGTAGGCAGAGGTGCCAATGAGGTCAATAGAAAATGTACTGCTTAACCCGTCTCAGCACAGGCACTTGGGGTGTCTGTTTTCAAGCCCTGTAAATACTTACCTTTATAGCTATGGGGCTGTATGCAGATCCAGTTTCTGTTTGGAAATTCCCACTGGCTTGCTTGAATACCAGCTTAGTAAAACTGCTGAGAAAACAGGATTTTTCCTAGAAAATGTTATGCCAGATGTTTTCCCGCCCATGGGCAAAGCTCTGTAATTAACTCTTCTGCTTACTATTTAGACTACCAAAATTCCAACCTTTATTAATGAAAACACTACACTATCCCAGAAAGAAAGTTTAAGGACATCTTAGGTAGTTCTCTGCATCTGTGTGGTTCCCTGGAATATGAAGAGTCAGGTGGACAGCCAGTAGTGGTGCTTTCTGTTGACTTCAGTGAACCCCAGGCTGCAGGACAGAGGATTTGTGCTGTTTGCCTGATGAAAGCACAGCAGATACTGAACTGTGGTCCTGGGCACTGGTTGCAGGGGACTCATTGCAAGGGTTCGGCTGACACGTGCCCACTCGTAACGTGACACCCATAACTCAACTGCCTGATGCACAGGTGTGGTCATCTTTGATTCCCTCTGTTATCAGTGCGGCAAGACTAGTGTCTCCAGGAGTGTATAAGCTGAAAAATGTGGAATACTTGGAGAAACCTCTTATTTTTTATTTTTAAGTATGGAGAAATAGAAATTTATTCTGTCCCCCGAAAAATAGCTTAAAAAAAGGAAATGCAGAAATATTTTGTAGTAGCTACCAGCTTTGTTTTCTCTCATCAAAAATGGGTTTTATTTATTTCTTCCTAGTCACTCTCATTAATTTTATAAATTCTTTAATCACTTAACAGTTAAGGAATTATTCTTTGTATCACTAAAAGCACCATGTGACTTTTCAAAATGGTTGTTTCAGGCCACACTTCCCTTAGCTTTGCTGGGAATAGCTACATTAAATACCGTGTTTCTGAAAATAGCAAGAAAGAGGAATTCAAGTTGGCTCTCCGTCTGCGAACTCTGCAAAGCAATGGGATTATAATGTACACCAGAGCGAATCCCTGTATAATTCTGAAGGTAATTAAAATAAGTTATCTTTTCTGCAGTTGTTTTTCTTGATTCTGTATTTTCTCTTGGCTCTTGATTTGGGGAATGCTGTTCTCATTTCAGCTGTAGATTGAGAAGATGAAGTCTGATTTTAACAGGGAAAAACAATTTCAACAACAGCAGCAGCAACAACGATCAGAAAAGCAGCTTGTTAGTGGTACTTTACTTGGAAAATTCCCCACTGGGTGCTGTTCATTATAAGCACATTATGTGTGTCTGTGTGCAGGAGCCAGTCTGCACGAGAACTAAGATTTGGCCATTTATGTGAGTATGTAGTCAAAACGAAGCCTGCTGAAATTGCTGTTCTTCCCTTCTGTCCTGTCTGTGGTTAGAGGATATGCCCTCACTGTTAGTGAGCTAATTCCAGGAACCAACTGCTTAGAACGTGTCTTCTACTGAATATGAAGATCTCTGCACTCTGTGGATTAAGATTCTTTGTTGAGAGAGTCATGGGGTCAGTGGGGATTGATACCAAATCAATATTTGATAAGCTTTCCATGCATTTTTATTCTTTTTTTTTTTTCTTTCAGTAGAATGGCAAATAAATGCTGGGTGGAAAGGGAGTACTAGGCTCATCCAAGAGCTTGCACATATAGTATTTCTGCTATAGCCTCTAAGGTACAAAATGAAAACACTGACATTTGTAATTCAGCCACATTTTATAATTCAGCAGTGGGAGGAATGGCACAGAGCCTTTTGTGTCTGTATTCGCAATTTTTAGGGTACTTTTGGCTGAACGCTTAGGTAATGTTAAATTGGTTACATGAGTTATGAATGGGTAACAAATAATTTTATAGCTGTTAGACTGAAGTATTTAATGAGCAAGAGTACTGTCTGTCATTCACCAGGAACTGTCAGCATTGTTCAGTTTTGCCCAAGACAATTAACCTCTGCTTTGGGACGCGTAGAAATGCAGTTTGAACTTTCAAGCATATGTTTTTGTTTAAAAAAGAACAAGCAAAACTGGAGGTTGGAAGACCTTCTTTGACATCTTCGTCATGCTTGCTCTTAGCATATGTCTGTAGGTAATGTTTCCAATTCTATAATTTCAAAAAATACCTGGGAAAAAACAAATGGCCCTGGTTGAAGGTGCCACTTGAAAACAATAGGAGATGATACAGAGATGGCCTGAATTGGAGTTAGAATGGTGATAGGAGAATTCATTTTGCTAGAGTTTTGTGTATAAAGCTCTCATCATTATGGAGCACAGCATATCCAGGTCATAGGTAACTGAGTGAAAATATCCAGTTGAAGCAGGGAAATTTTGCCACCAAAATAGAAAAGTTGATGCTACTACTATTGCTACCAAGAAAAAAAAATCCCAGACAAAAACCCAAAACCAAGTGAACACAAAAACAAACAAAACAAAACAAAAAAATCCAAACCAGTAAGAGAACTCCCCTTTGCAATCACCTGAACTGAGTTTTTAGGTATGAGATAGGAATCATGTTTTCTGTCCCCACTTAACATAATCACCTAAGTATTTTGCTTTGAAAGATAAACTATCTGAGTTTAAAATAATACTTCAAGGAGCCTGTGACAAAAGCTGTGGTTATTGTGCTCCAATTTCAGTCAGCAACCTCCATGTCAAGCTGTTCTGCTTCCTAGGTCTAGGAAACAAAGAAAGAGAAAGTAGCAGCTGCTTCCTCACATATCTGATGAGTGAGGTCCAGGGTTGTTTATGGATGCAAAGCCTCTGCTTTCTCCTGTACATTGATCAGGCCTTCTCAAAGCCTCATGCTCAGCTTTTCAGTAGGGCAGGATTCACTGTTTCCTGTCCTTTTCCTAGGTCTGGCGCTGAGCTTCTGCATGCATGGGGTTTAAAGGAAGCAAAATCATTACATTCAGCATTTTATTTTTTTTAAGAAATGGTATCATTTCAGAGATCAAGAATTGTCAGAGTTTAGTTTGTGAAGGTCTTTTAGCCAAGGAATATCAGGCTAAGTTCTCACAAAAGTGCTCTGTGGCATCATGCTCAAGGGATTCAGCCCGATCAGGTCTCTTCAGGGATGGCAGCTGCGTTATGGACTGCTCTTTGGGGATCCCTGACTCAGGTGTTTTCAAGGAAGTTATGCTTAGACTTTCTAAACACTCTTTTTTTTCATTTGTAAACCAGAGGTAAGGCTTTTTTCCCTTTAACCAGGTACATGTGTTGGGAGGTAGGGAGGCACTCAGAAATGAGGCCATTAAGCAGATTAATTAGAGGTCTGTAAATGTGAAGTTGTTATCATTTGAGCATTGCTTTCAATTAAATTAAACATGAGGAGAAGCTTTCCGAATAGAGGATAAAGGATGAAATCCTGTGTTCTTTTAAGCACTCTGGCATCTCTCCAGCAAAGCACTTAATCACTTTCTTAACTTCCTGTATTTGAAAGCAATTGGAACTATTCACATACCTTAATTTTAAGCATCTACTTAAGTATTTGCTGGATTAGCACCACAGAGCCCAGCACCACCACTGAGCTTCGAATAAAGGCAGAGGAAGAAGAAATTTAGACTCACAAGGTATGAGCCCATGGGAAGACAGGCAGAAAACACCTGTGCTGTCGTGGCAGAGTGGAATTGATTGTTTTGAAGCCAGTCTCTGCCATTGCAGTCTGTTTAAACATTAATGCTGCAATATGCTTTTTGGTGTTTAAGTGGCCAGCTTAAATTTGGAAGCTCATACATTTGTGATAACTCCAGGGATGGAAATATTTCATGATCTTAACACAGTGTCCTTCCTGGATGAATAATCAATTCCATAGAGCAAACTGCTTGTCCACTACTTTGCTGAAAGCCTACCAGCTACACTGTATCGATATAATAAAATAAGGATGTTATTTATTCTCATCCATCAATTTTGAGAGGTTGGNTTTTAAGACAAGTGGAGCAAAATGAGATGCAGGTCAATGTTGTTTTTTATGTTGTTTTTTTTTCCCTTTGGAAAGATTGCATTTCCCAAAACCAGTACCACCATTTCCTTTTTGCTTGTGTAGCAGCTAACTCAGAAAAGTAAGATATAACCATTTAAAGCATTGCAAGGCCATTGCAGAAGAGAATTCCATCTTTTTTTTCCAAGGAGTATAATGGAGATTCATCTTGTTTTGTGAAATTTTAAGGATTAAAAATAGATAAAAAAAGACTTTCCCATCGTACCATAAATATAGCAGCTAAACAGTAAAAGGCAAGCATATGTTCTTCTGTCCAGGCAGTTAATGTGAAACTTTTCATGGTTTAGTTAAGTATGTATTATACATTTTAATGCATTACTGCTGCATGGCTTATGCTGGATAGGACTGAAGTTTGGATATGATCCCAGTAGTGGCTGGAGTTGAAACGAGTAATATTTTAATTAAATACACCATTTTACAGAAACAAACCTGAAGTGCAATTCGGCTAACGAAATATTTCCCCAGATAGATTAGGAGGCAGCATGCTGTATCCATGGTGTTTGACTGCAGATGGACTGTGTGAGCTGGAGTTGGTCTCAGAAGAACCATTTGATCATTTTATTACCTATGTTGATACACAAATATGGATGTTAGCCAAACATCTTAGCCAGACTAATATTCTGATATAGTTTACAGTATGTGTTTGGCTCCATTCTGCTCACTGAATGAAATTGTTGAAATGTAACAGATTGCATCAGCTTTTGGACTCTTCACTGCTCTTTTAACTTCTCTACAGGTGAGGAATCCTGTGGCATGTATGCTTAACTGTATATTAACCTCCCTGTCATAGTTGTTATAACTGAGACTGTAATAAACCCTGAGCCTAGAAAGCTCTGGGAAATGGAAGCTTTGTGGGAATTTCCTGCCGAGCTAGGATGAAGCAGTGTCTCTCTGCTTTCACGGTGCAGAGGGTCTCTGCTAGTGCCACGGGCTGCAGTGGTGAGGGGTTGCAAAGTTTGCATATCTCTGCTGTGAGATGGAGTAACTCAGCCTTTCTACTGTGTTGCACCAGATAGATGGATGAAAAAAGCAAGCCACACATTCAGTGCTGGACTGACAGTCTGACACTACCAGCTCTCAGCCAGACCATGCCACTGAGGTTATTGTCTGGATAACTGCTGAGCCTGGACAAGAGCCTGGGTACTCATTGGATGTCCATACTCCTTGCTTGAAAGTCCCTCGGTTAGCTTGAAGCTCAGCTTTTCTTGGTACTGAGGTCCAGGCTATAATCAAAGAGGACTGAGCAGTGACCCTGACATCTCAGTGGTTACAAGGAATCACAGGATTAATTGCCAAATGATGGTTGAATTCTCTGTGCTTAGGAGTGGGGACAGCAAGTTTACCTGTTAGGTGGAAGAACCTTCTCCTCCCTGCCTGGCCAGTCCAGCTGCTAAGTACTCAAGAGTGGAGCCCTTTGCAGCATCTGCTCCTTTCCAGCTCTTCCTGTTCTTCCTACTGCTCCTTGAGGTCCATCAGGGGAAAAATATTTCCTCCCAGCCCCTCTACAGCAAGGCCCGTGACCATCTGATTAATGGAAGTACTTTTATGGTCCCATTGCTAGGTGTATCTGGGCATGTCTCACAGTCTTTAATGTATGTATCTGTAAAGCAGTGGTGTGAGGTAGGGAAATGACGTTACCCCTCGTTCACTGATGGAGACTTGAAACTAATGGCTTGCTTGAGATCTCAGAGGAAGAATGTTGCAGAGTGTGGATTCCCATGCAGATCTGTCATGTCTTAGGCTAGTACTGTAAGCATCAGACCATCCTTTCCATCTTTCACTCTAGTTAGAGGTTACTCATGTTTCTTCAATAACAGGAAGGAAACTTAACCCTTCAGATGATATATATTTACTCTGTGTGTCAGATCATCTGCTGGTAAAAAGAAATAAAAGTGGATGAGAAAGATGTATAAAACATATTTTAATGGCAAATCTTTTAGATCATAGTTTCCTGTATACAAATGGTGTAATATTTATCCCAGGTGTTCAAATGTGGTGTTGTATTTATAAAGATAATTGGAAAAACATGTTCTTTGAGTAAGAGTAATAGACATGCAGGCAGTGGGTCCTTCAGGGCATAAGTAGTCATAGGGGAGGTATATGTGTATTATACACAATCAACAGAAGAGTTTCCATAGGAAAAAGCCTTTTTAGTAAGCAGCAAGTTATCTGCTTATCCAGTGATGGCTGTTTTTCAAAGTGTAATACATTGGCATGCATTTTTCTGTTTGATTTGTATTTCTGGTAAGACAGACCACACTTTCTAAGTAGCACCTTCAATGTTTATAGACTGTGTTGTTGCACAAGGAGGAAAGAAGCTATTGCTCCATCTCTGGAGACAAAAAATTCTCTTTATCAGGGCATCTTGTTTACCAAGATTCCTCCTGAGAATATGCTTTAACAGACCAAATTTCAATCTACAAAAACTGTTTATAGCTGACTTTTGAGTCCTGTAAGAAAGTGGTTTTTTAATGAAAAATGATCCAGATTCATTATTCTATACATCCATTAGCCTTATTTGATTGAGCTGTAGGAGTATCAAGCAACATCCATCCCTTAAGCATGTATTGCAGTCATAAATTTGATTTCTTCTCAGTTTCATTACATCCTACAGATCAGGGACTTCAAAACAGCTGGTTGTTCATAGCAGAAGCTAATTCTAGCTCCTTCCCTTGGCTCCTTCTACATGTGTATTCATTCCTCTACACCCCATCATGCCATGCAGAGTAAGTGGGCACCTGGCATCTATAGGGAGTTTGCCCCATGCTTTGCACCTCTGTGTCCATGCTGCCGGAGCAGTCACTGAGCAGAGGAGTGGTGTGGTTTATACCCTGATTGCCCAGTGTGTTTTGGCTTGAGGTCCAGCTCAGAGTCAGCCAGTCATGAAACCAAGGATTTGCAAAGGAGAAGGAAATCCAGAGATGTACAGATCTCAAGGTTTTACACTTAGCTTTTCTCCAGGTAGTTTTGTCAACCTCCAAGGACATAAAATGCTGATGATAATGGCACGACAGCACAATCTGCTCCTGTAGATTAACACTTTCCTGTTTACCTTCATGCCACATCAGGCAGCCTGGCTGAGCACACAGTCACATGCCAAGGGATGACAGACCAGCTAACATGACTGTTTATGCTAGAAATGGCCAAAACTAGCCAAAGGCAGATGGACACACTGCAGCATCCTCACATCTGCATTTGCCATGCCAATTCAGCAGGCCACCAAAGCTCTGTGGTGTTCTTGCCTTGACAGCTGTGGCAACTCTGCTCTCAGTGGGGAGAGCAGTCAGACTCTGTAACAGATACACCAGTGAGAGGACAATATGAGCTGCCAGGAAGGATGAAAAATGACACAGCACCTGAACTTTTTAGGGGGATAAATAATGGGACAGAACTGTCTTGAAATGGGGTTTGCAGAAATAAATACTTCCTAGAGCATGACATAAAGGTAAAATACTTGGAAGAGCTTTCAGAGGACTTGAATCCAATTAATGTGTCATAAGAAATTATTTCCAACCTTGTCAGCCATTTATATGCCATCTGTTAGAGAAATCTAAAATCTTCAGGTAACCTGCTAATCAGGAAAGCAGCATTTCATACCCATTCCCTCACTCTGCACTTTGGCTGCCCCAGCAGGGTAGCACAGATTTTCTCTTTACGAGGACTTGGGATGGATGAAGGACAGGAGGGAGAGTGAGAAATCCCCTACAAACTCTCTAAATCCACGATTCCAGCATAAATATTAGGAAAGAAAGAAAATAAAGACCCATCTTACGTTGTCTATGAGGTATACATGAGCAGGTTGTGTAGCATCTTTGGGAAATAACTGACTTTTGGGCAACTAGTACCTTACTGTTGTAATTAGAGATACTGAACTTATGATGTTTAGGGACAAATCCACACCTCGTTGAGATGCTCCCAAAGGTTACAGAAGCACAAGATGTCTGCATGAGCAGAGTACCTAACATCACCAGCTGAAAGTGTTGCCATTGACTTTGCCACAGGCCTCTCAAACACTAAGGGGTGATCCTGTGCCCTAACCGTCCTTTTGATAACATCAATCACTGGGAGCAAAATCACAGCTCTCAGACTTGCTGAGAGAGACACAGCTGTTCAACAGCAAAGCCAAGAGCAGAACAAGGGTCCTCAAGACCATATCCTGTTCAGTAAAACATATAATTATCCTAGTTTTCACCTGTTTTTTGCATCCGTATGATTTTCTATATTTTTAGTTTTTCTGCTGTAATTGGCTTTGGGCAAATTGGAAGTAAGCTGATGTTTTTCACCTCATATTTTTTTTTTGTTCATGATAAAGGCACTGCTTTTTGCTGTTTTAGTGTCATGTGGGAGAGCAGCTTTAACAGTATGCAGAGACTGTCTAGAAGTTCTCTGTGCTTCCAGATTCTCTCTGAGAGCGTATTATGAGACAGCTGAGCGCCTGAAGTGGTTTGATTTCTGTTTTCCTCCTGCAGATTGTCAATGGCAAACTCTGGTTCCAGTTGGATTGCGGAAGTGGCCCAGGAATCCTGGGAATTTCTGGCAGGGCCGTTAACGATGGAAGCTGGCATTCGGTCTTCCTGGAGCTGAACCGCAATTTCACGAGCTTGTCCCTGGACGACAGCTACGTGGAGCGCCGCAAAGCGCCCCTCTACTTCCAGACGCTCAGCACGGATAGCTCCGTCTACTTCGGCGCCCAGGTCCAGGTGGACAACGTCCGCAGCCTGACTGACAAGAGGACAACGCAGGTCCTGAGCGGCTTCCAGGGCTGCCTGGACTCAGTAGTCCTAAATAACAATGAGCTGCCCCTCCAGAACAAGCGCAGCAGCTTCGCAGAAGTGGTTGGCCTGACGGAATTGAAGCTTGGCTGCGTGCTTTATCCCGATGCCTGTGAGAGACACCCCTGCCAGAACGGCGGCACCTGTACTGCCGTGCCATCTGGTGGTAAGTGTTCTCATTACTTTATGGGCTTCCCCCTCCCCGTTTTCCTCTGTAATTTATTGCCAGAGATGGTTTTATGCAGCAACATGCTTGAAAAATCTCATGAACTCTATAAAACTCTGATAGGTATTGCAAATTGGGTAAAAGCTGTTTGCTCTATAAATAACAGTGAAATGGTGCCCCTTCTTATTGCATTAGTGTTCTAGGAGGAAATTGATTTATTGGCTGTTAGTATAATCCTATTTCTATAGAAACCAATAGAATTACAATTACTGTAATGTTCAGCTGGATTTTTCAGAATCCATTTACAGCATCCTTACAGCATTGAGGGCTGTACACAAAGATGGTGATTTGAAATGTCCATCACAGATGTAACAGTAGTGTTGCCTTCCTCTGTTTCCGAAGCTGTCACAAATAATTACTGAGCTGTCCGCAAACACCTTCGTCCTTTTGTAAGTGAGTAATTTGATTACATGTCTGCCTGGAAAATAGCAAGTTGGGCCCATTATAAACCCCTCTGAACTGTATTTTACAGCTTTCTCAGAGGCTTGAGTGCTCTAAGGTCTAAGTAATACTATCCAAATTTTATAGGGCATTGATTTAGACTGTACCTGTGTCGGAGTTTCCTATCCAGTGGTTATGTGCTGGTTTGTGTGATTTGATACCAGTGACTCACTGCAGTGCACAAGTTACCGGAACAGTCAAGCGTGTTAGCAGGAGAAAAGCAAATGGCATGCATGTAGAACATTCCCTCTCAGGCAGTTCTCTTCTGCATTGTAGGAGTTTCCCTTCCGGTTCCCCATACTGTATTAGCATGCAACATTGCACACCTTTTCTGGCAGAATAAAACTTCCTCTGAAAAGGAGGTTGCTCAACGGAGAGGTTTTCTGCAAGTTCAGAGCTTTCCATCACTTACTGTCAGTGAGTTTTGGTCATGGCTCTCTAGGGAAGTTCCCACTAAACTCTTGTTTTATGGAGCATTTAACCACTGTCCCAGGCCTTCCTGCTTTAATGTGTCCGTGCAATTCCCTTGCACCCATAGTTATTATTTCTGTTTTTCATTAGTTTGAGCCTGACTCTCATATTTCCTTTCTGAGTCTCCTCCACTACAGAGAGTTTTTAGGCCTAAACTTCAGATCAGTTCAAAACTGACGTGGTGAAATCTGAGCAAAACTGTGGTAAGTTTCTCAGTTGGATAACCTCACTCTTATCAAGTAAGTCCTGAAAATGTGGATTTGTCCATGCTGGGCTGTCTCAGCTAGCATCCCCTCTGGATCTTTGGCTTTTATTCAGCCCCCTCTTCTCCCATGCTATCACAAATGATGCATCAGGGGTGCTATCAGCTTCGCTGTTGATGGAAAGAGATGGGAGGACAGTTAGAAGGAAAGAGGCACAGCTCTGGCAATCCAGGATGTATTCTGGGGTGTGAGGAGAAATGTTGCTGCATGTGTTTGTCCTTAAGAGTCTTTATTTACCAAGGGAGGTGCAGAGAAGGAGGGCTGCACAACAAGGGTGAAAGTAAATAATTCTGAGACAGAAGGATGCTGCAGCCACTGGAAGAACTGCTAAGCATGATTATTGAAATTCCTAGGAAATATGGCCGTAGTATGTACAGGAACGTATGTATGATGGCTTTGATTTAGAGTCCATACTTAATAAAGGAGGTTAACCATTCGCCTCACATCCTAAGAAGCATAAGAACAGTTTCTTCTATTGATTTTATTTGAGTCTATTTACAATGTTGCTCAGCAATCTCATGATGAGTAAATTGAAACCTTTCTAACAGAACTCCTTACAGTAATTCTTTTTTTCTAGTGCATGCCAATTCAAACTGAGGGGAAACACAGGGTAGGTGAGAAACAAGCAGCCCTGAAGTTTGGACCCATCTTATTACTGGAATGGCAAATACCATTTTCATGTCAACAAAATTCGCTGCTGGAAAGCAGTCACAGAACTGATTTAACTTGCCTGTGTTCCTGCCTCGGCAAGGGGCATGTGCCCTGCAGGGATGTTTTGGCTGCCTGCCGTCAAAAAAATCTGTTTGCTGTTTTTACTGTCTCAGCAGTGTGTGTAAATAAAGGATTGTTATAAAGCCATAATTCCAGTGCAGTGGGCCCTGACTGTATGTCAGTGGTTCTACAGCCCAGCCCTTAAGGAGAAGGCATGGGCATTTTTACTTCCACTAGGCAAAGCAATTCTGTTGGTAGTGTCCTTCATATGCTGAAAGGCCACATAATTAAATTCTAAGAGCACAAGAGTCCAACAGCATTGCAAGTCCTAGCTGCAGAGCCACAAATTGCAATGTGCATTTAAGAGCCATCAGCCATGGCACTTGCTGACATAGATGCCAGCAGCTGACTTCCATCTAAAATAGAAAAAAAACCCCTTCATTTTCTAAAGAATTTTCTTAAGAATGAAAACGGCAACTTTTTTCTTTTTTGGTGAGGGGAAGAATGCAGAAATAGACCCTGCAAAGGTCCTTTTCCCAATCGCAGGGCATTCAGTAGCATCAGGATCTCTTGACTTATATTTTCTGTGATATTATCCTCCTTTTTCAGTTTTTGGAGAATAACGTGCCTTTTCCTCAACAGAGAATATTTGGCATATGATTTGTTTTAATAAATGCACTCTAATTCAAATTTTACAAAGCAGATTTCGTATACTGTTAGCAGCCTTATTGGTTTGGACAACCTACTGTTTTACAAGAAAATTAGGAGAGAGAAAAGAAAGCTGAGATTTATAGCTAACTTAAGAAGAAAACAGTCAAGCAAAGGTTACCCAATATTAAAACATGAAAGAATTGCTGGCTACATACCAGAAGTCAAAGAGACTGTGTCTAATTTACATATAATTTGCATAAACTACAACACAAACCTCTGTAACAGTGTTCCTGTTGTGAGATGTTCCTTTCAGTAGAAGTGCCTACTGCCCTGTTCCCCATTAATAAAAAGCTGCCTCGATTGCCTTTCACTTCACCCTGTGGTTATGGAAATAGGGTCATACCATGGCCTTGTTTGGGGAAGTGCTAAAGCAGCGCTCTGTATGCACGAGGAGCGTGTCTGTGCCACTACTGTTGGGGTTGGGATAGATGCATCCCCAGCATCTGCACAGCGCCTGGGCTGCACAGAGCTCAGGACTGACCACAGAGGTGTTGCCCCAAAGCAAGGCTGGCATGGGGCTAAGCTGACCCACAGTTGCTCTTTCTGCCTGACCTCTCTGCATATGGAACAGGGCAGAATGGGGATCTCAGCCTGTATGAGAGAGCTCAGACAGCTCAGATGGGAACTCCAAGAGTACAGAAGAGCCTCTCTCCTTTCAGATTCTGGTTTCTGAGCCAGCAGAAAATGACCATGACATGAACCTCTGCTTGCTCTCATGGCAACTGTGTTGGCCAAGTGATGTCAGTGGTTCAAGAGGGGGGACTGTGTGTCCAATGACCCCAAGGGGAGATCCAGTGCATTCTTAAATAGGGTTGGCAGAGGGGGATGAGCACTCACTAGGTCTGACAGCTCAGGAGACTCATAGGAGAAAGAGATATACTTAGTCTTAGGCCAATTTTCTTGGGAGACAGTGGAAACCACAGCCCTGAAGTATAGGCCACATTCTTCGAGACTTTTCAGTCCCTATCCATAAGTATGGGTCGGTAAAGCTATTTTTAAAGAAAGTTAGTGTTTTGAAACTTTACAAACAGCATGACTTTCAGAAACAGCTTGGCTCTTTGAACTGAAATTTCCCAAGAAAATTCAACCAAGTGTTTAAAGTGTGGTTAAGGTATAAGCTGCTGAATATGAGGTCTTAAAATGGGAAATGTCACAAAACCTTAATAATAGTGTGGCACTTCCAGGGCTGCCAATAGTAAATGTATGTTTATCTGCATGAGTAACAGCATGAGCAATCTTAGCAATAGAAAGCTTTACTGTAATCACATGCAAAGCCTCTACCAAGGTTTTCAACCACAGAGAGAAACCTCACGCTTGTAAAGCCTACAATTATAAGTATAGTTACTTCCTTTTAATTTGATCAGTCCTATATACATCTGGCTTTGATTAAAGTAAATGGCTTATATGAGTAGGCGATTTTATTTGAACATGAAGCATTTGAGCGGAAATATCTATTGAGTCAAGGACTGTGGGCAGAGTGTGAGGACATAAAGTCATTTTGCTTTCCTCACTCTTAATTTTTCTTCTATTCTTTTTTCTTATTTTTGTTTTTCATGAACAGAGCTAAAATCCTAAGGGGGGAGAAAATGCAACATGGCGCTTGGATGGTGTGTTTAATACATGTTTTAAATGCTGTTGGCAACTTTACTCACAGCTGATTTTGAAGATCAGGTAGTTCATAAGAAAGAAATAAGTGCCAAATTAGTGTAATAATACCACTGACCTGGTCTTACTAATGTTCTTTATCTTGCTTTTTAACACACACAAACAACCCAGCATACTATGATGTGAGTATACCAAATGCACATCAATTATTTTTTAAAAGCTTTTTTAGAAGTTTTGGGGGTGTTTAATCTTTTTTATAACTATGATTATAGGCATCTGTTCTTGAATTCCCACTTTAAAAGCACATACATGCCAATCCTCTCACAGAAAGCACTGGTTCAGCAAAGACTGAGGTTCATTTTCATATCAACAAGTGGCAGGAGGCAATGATCTATTTGAAGACAGGTTTGTTAAATCTGAAGTGGCAGGACTGTGTATGGTTGAAGAACACAAACTACTTGAAGGGGACCTGGTTTGACTATAGACCTACCAAAGTACAAATTCTGGGAGAGGTCCTCTTCACCTTCAGTAGCTCTCATCAGTTAACTTGCTGTGTAACACCGTGTGGTCAATGCCAAGGGCAGGGCTGTTTCTGGACATCGAGTTTGTCAGGTCTAGCTCCCCAGCAGGGAGAGAAACTACACAGAGAGACAAATGGAAAAGCCAAAGCACGTTAACAGATAAAAGCCAGCCTGTCTTGCGTGGAATAGAAACAGGAGCATACACATGTTCAGAAAAAAAAAAAAAAATTGGCAGCAGTTCAGAGCATCCTCTTCAATAAAGCCAAGTAAACCTTAGGATAGACAGACATTCAGATGCTCAGGCTGGGAATGCTACCAACAGAGATGTTTGCTACATAATGACACCCCATCTGCTGATGGCACCATGCCTGCCTTGTGCTGCTGCCTCTGCTTCTGAAGTGCCAAGCCAACACAGGTATAGGCAGGGAGCCCGTGTAGTGTCCTGTCTTATTGCACGTTGCTCTTCAGTAAGGTCTGGGATAAAAAACACCTTTTCCTCTGGATAGGGACATGCCAAGAGAGCAGTAAAGGAAGCTGTTCGAGTCACAGTGAGAAGGTGAGATTTGACTCTGTACAGGAGACTCAGATTAATGATGGAGCATGAGAGAAGCCTTATTAAACAACCAGGAAGCCCAAGACAATGTGTAGACCTATTCCTACATAATGTTTCAGGTCATGAATGATATTTGATGCGAATCTTCTGATCATCAGCTCTCCCTGGGCTTCACTTGCCACTGTGTAGAGGCAAGGTCTCGGAGGGCAGGACTGGGCTGAATTGGAAGACAGCTGGTCCCAAAGCCCTGAGCTGCACGCAGTGAGGGTGCTGGGTCCTCTGCACCAACTGTTTGGCTCCACAGACATATTGCTGCTGCTCTGCAGGACTTGTTCATGTAGATACAGCCTAAAAAGGCTGTGTTGTTGCTCTTAGGTCAGCTGTTGGTACGTGCTGCTATGGCACATGCTGAGAATGTTGTGGTCCCACCTTAGAAGCATTTCAGGGGTGTTTTCCAGAGCTTCCTGTCTTTTTCCACTGATTCCCCCTGAAGAAATATAGTGGTGACATCACAAAATTTGCTGCCTTGGAGAATGCAGATGAACATTTCTAGGAATTAAATATTCATTCCTCTTGGAGGAGGCTCAGATGGACTGTGTGATCTTAAATGTTGATGAACTTCCAAGACTTCAGTGTTTATGCTGTGAACAGGATCAAGCCCTACATTGTTTAAAAGGGAGTTTTCATCTCTTGCTGAGAGGACAGGACACTGAGCCTTGAATGTGAAAAGTTTGCTTGTTATTCTTGTTCTTAACAGGAGGGAAGAAATGAATGGTACATTAGCAGGATATTAAATTGAAAGCATAATAAAAATCCTTTTTTAGACCCAAGATGCACTCCCAACCAGAAGGGTTTTCTTTACAATTGTACAGTTGTACAGTTCTTTACCTTTGTCCACAGCCATGTGGCTAAAATATTCAGTAGCTGGCAAAATTACAGCCTCTGCTGGGAGGTTTGGAGAAGGATTAAAGGTCTGGCAGGTCTTCTGGCTGAGCTGCTATATGCTGTCTACTGAGCCGTCGTATCAACTCTTCTCTTCCCTACTCCATGAATTCTGACATATGCTTTGCTGTGTTGGAGAGCTCCCGGATGAATGCTCTGCAGCTCTGAGTATGCATGTCAGGGAAAAGTTCTGTGTCTTTTGCCAGTGGCTCAGACTTGGCAGGTGTATGGCAGTGAATCCAGTGAGGGGAAACACCAGTGGTAAATATGGTAATTTAATACTGCCTTGTTTTAGTGCCTTTTTGATTTCTAACTTTGATCCTTACATTTAGAATCTACAGTGAATACTTTAGTCTTCTAATATTTGATGTGTGTTCCACCATCGTTAAATCAAATTGTGTGAAAAATATAGGCTTTCAGAAGCAGACTTTTATTCTGGTCCTGTTTATACACTGCTGGACAGGGCTCTGACCCATCTGGTGCATTCAATTTTGTCTCTTCGTAGTATAAAATTCATAAATCCATCCCTCTTTTATAGTTGGTGCTAAAAGTATTTTATTAATCAAGTCAATACCTTTAAAATTTTCTATAATGAACAAATGTAAACAGAATATGTTACAGAACTTAGCTGAAACAAACACAAGACATGAAAAGAAAGTGATTCAAAGGCTTTGTCTTACAAATGATTGGCACCTAAGAACTTGGTTAAAAAACAACAGAAACTTGGCTTCTAACATCACTTTAGAGTTACGGAGGTTTATAAAATGTCAGATAACAAGTAGAATAACGTATATATTTTGCTGAATAAGGCAACAGAATTGATTATGAATAAAGTGGTTTATATTTGAATTGAGCATTCTCCTTTTGCTTAAACTCATTGAGACTGTAAAAAACATTACTGTAAGTTTTTGAACTATAGATGTCACTGTTCAGTCATAAAAAGGAAGCACTGAAACAGCCTTATTTATTCATGCTGTGAATTCTACCTACAGTCACAGGTTTGTAGTTCTTCAGGCCCAGATCACTACAGGTCCAGAAAGCTGTTCACATTGTCTAAGATATTTTTAAGACACAAAAAGAAATAATCCCATCTTACTGGAGCTGACTAAACATGCTTTCTGGGAAGCCCAAAAGTTGAATAATTTATCTTCTTGACTCTGTAACCTTGGAAAGATCAGTGTGTCTGTCTCCCTTCTTGTAGCAGGACAATGAAACAGCATGATATTTGAGTATCTATTTCATTTATCTTCAATTAAATAGTATTGAACTCTTGACTGAGTATGCCAGCAAGTCGGGTTCCAAGTTTATTCTCAAAAGCCTGTCTTCATGAAAGAATTCAATTACAGTGACTGAACAAGGCAAATTGAACCGTATAGGACATAGAAGATGTGGGAGTCTTGATGCAGAATTGCTTTCTCCTTATGCCTCCACTGGGTTTTTCCATATTGTTCCCATGAAATTCTTTTCCTTGTAACTGTGCTGGAAATTCGTGCCATGTTTGCAGAAGGAGTAACTTATAAAACAAGTGTTTGGGGTTTTTTTCCAGATGTATCAATATAGAAAGTTTTTAAAAATATGTTTAAAAGGATCACCTCTGAGAGATGATTTTTCCACTATATCAGCCTGATTGTCAACAATTTTGACACTGAATTGAGTTGCACTCAACCATTTCAGCTCTAACTGCAGCTGTATTCATGGCAGGAAGGTTCCTTGTTTTAGTTGTTTAATATGCTATATTCAGTAAGTATGTGAACCCCATAACTGAAGCTTGAACCTTGCCTACGCATCTGTTTAGGACATTTGGATTGTACAAGGAACTTTTTAAAAGATCAGCCAAAGTTTTTTTACAGATGTCCAGGAAAATTTTGCTGGTTCAGCAGCTCTAACTGAGGAGTCTTCTGCTTCCAGGGACTGTCTCAGCCATCTCATGGCTTTCACAGCCTACATGTTCCATGCTCGTTTCAAGCAAAAAAGCAGTCAGATTTCCATATCCAGTTCACAACATTACGAGATGCACTGCCTCACTGGATTTCTTTGTGACCTTAAATAAAGCTTGTATTAATGGCACTGTGCCATATGAACTCACAAGGAGAGAAAAAAAAAAAAAAAGATTTGTCATTTGATAATTGGCAGNTTGATTTTGAGGGGGATCTTTGTTTTTTTAAGAATTTTTTTTTTTTTTTTTTTTTTTAATTTTGATGTTGCTCCTGTGTTGGCAAAAAACATAGAAATGGGACTTCAGTCCCAGGCAGGGTCCCCCTCCACATGAATGTTGTTGTGTCTGATGAATTGCAGTCAGTGATTAATCAGAATTTGATAGCACACACTGAACATAGTCAGCTCTGAAGCTCTGATTAGGGCTGGTATTGCCCAGGTCAGCTGGTATTTTGAAGTTTATGGCTTCTGCCTTGATGATGCACTTTATAAAACTGGTGTTTTATTACTGTCACATCCCTGTTGTGTCATCCTTGTAAAGGGCAGAGATGGAAAAGCTCTCAGCTGGTGTACTTGTTCATCAGTGAAGCCCCA